>JAMPIV010011517.1:0-146806 GCA_024509875.1 Oreohelix idahoensis | reverse complement strand
TTTTACTCATCCACATTTCTTACTGCAAGGTTAACCAGATCCGCGTCTTATGCCTATAACGGGAACCCAATAGCGGATGTCACACTCTGGCCCATACACGGGACATGCATATTGCCTCACCCGAAAAATTGTTCAATGGGAACGTCAAAAATTATCAACGCTGCTGCAAGTTACTACGCGTGCCCAGGCCAAGGCAAAAAAGGAAAATGATGATACCGTCCTGGAACTCAGGACGATTTTTCCCACGTTCACCTGAATAAACAAACCAATCATTTATCAAACTTCAAAGAGAAGACATAACTCATTGAAGAAATTCCTTTAGGTTAGGCAAAAATATATGAATTACGTTGATGACACTAGTTTTGTCACCAAAACAGTGGTAACACACCTTAAAACATGATGTATTGGTTATGAATTTTTAAAGGATTCATCTTTTATCAGATATCAGGTGATTGGTTTCCCCTAAAAACTTCGTCTTCTATACATTCTACAACATGCATTTACGATTCGCACCTGTGGCTGGCCATTATGGCTACAGCTAGGACGCGATTCCAGGGGTTTTGTCCTTCTTTCTTTTGGCCGGGAATTTCCAGAGGACACCTCCCTATTATATTGTCGCTCTTGCGTTATTTGTCAAGAGGATAAAAATCAAGAGGAGCCTTATCATACGGCCCCGATTCACGTGCGTGTGATTATACCTGTACGCCCCTATTGAGAAACATGGCCGTAGATATTATCGATTCCTTTACCTGTTATGTGCCGCTAGAGGACATCAGGTTTAATGTGGCTCACAATGTATCGGACATGTGCACTCGAATGGCCCGAAAGCCATCCCTCTTATGGAACATCACCACTATCATACCGTTTGCTGATGCCCTTTCTTGATTTTTTTTTAGACTTGGTTTTCCTCGAAAAAATTCTTTTTCAGATCGAGGTAGCCCCAATTTTTGTATCTGACACCTATGACGGTGTTATTGGAAAACGCTCTCAAATATCGACCAGGTCTCTCAGTAGTTGTTTTACCATGCGATGAGCAATGCATGTGTGAACGTCCTTAACCGGGACACGATTTAAAAGCAGTTATTGGGCAAAGTTACCATGAAAATATCCGTACAAGAATTGTGACCAGGGTTTTATCCCGCCGTTGCTGTTCGCATTATACGTGAGGGTAGCGAATGAACAGACCGGGTTTCTCGCCTTTGCGAGCTTGTGTTTGGAGCTCAACCTCGATGTCCCAGTGTCACTTTATAATGGACCCCTGCTCATAGACTCAGAGGATGACTGAGGACATCCAGTCATCTGTATGAATACTTCGTTAACCTCCGGCGCGTTAAGCATTATAGATGCATGCCCAACTGGCTACATCTTCTTCCCAAGGCTGCGAAAGCAAGTATCACCCGGCCCCAGTTCCAAAATCGCTAACAGAAACGATTACGGAACAACTATTGCCTGGCGATGAAGGCTTTTTGGTATTGCTGTCCAATGGAAAGAAAAATAGAACCCTTTTATTTGCTTGGAATGGTCCATATAAAGTGTAGTCACGTATTTCTATGTGTTGACTTACAGACCTTAGAGATAAAAGGGAGGAAAAGGAAGACCTTTCACATAAACCTTGCTTAAAGAATTCCACTACTAGGACTGGAACCACTCTTCAAGCCATCTTTCAAGCAGTTGATGGACCACCCCTAGAGCCTTGTAAATCACTAACTCGGATCGCTTTCAGTAATTCAGAGAGAAGAATCGGCTTTTCCTGAATGTTCCCATGAACTTGACCTGTCCTTCCTCTCCAATCGTCTGATGAAACATTGAAGGATATGCTATTTTGTCCAGCTTTGTCTTTCTGAACAACATTTCCCACGTCCTCTAATCTTCTAGAATCCTTTCCAGGACGTCCTCACAAACATGCCCAGGGCGTTTACATCAGATCATTTCGCATGGACATTCCCCCTTACAGTATTGCCTTCGCAACCAATTCCGTCTTACGCGCCCATATCCTGTTCCCTATTCCACTACCAGCACCAGGTGAAAGAAGAATTAAAACAAAAGCTTAATTTAGGAATTAAACAACCTTCCAATGCACCTTTACTCATCACCTAAGGGGTACATCGTTCGTAAGAAAAGACAAAAAAATATCAGATTGTGTGTAGATTTACCGGGAAAGCTGGAATAACATCACAGTCTTCGATGCTTGAACCCTTACCCCTACTTGTTGAAAATCATTTTGTCTCGTCTCGCCCAAGTCTCTTTTCATTACTAAAATTGACCTTACCAGAGGGATACTGGCAAGTGCCCTTGAACTGACAGAGGCTAACACCACCTCACTTGCCTTTGCTACACAACAGGGTCTTTATCAGTGGAACGTAAATTGCCTTTCGATACCTTATGACACGCCGCCGGCAAACGTTTTGGTCCGGTATGAATGAGAAAAATTCTCTCGTCATCGGTCCCCGATATAAATCACATATGATAGACGATAGACTGTCATTCGAGTTTCCATCTTGGGAAGGAGCACTTTCTTAGGTTTACATTCTCTTTCTAGGACACTTTAGAACTCCTCACACCACCTTCGCAGCCCAAGCCCTCAAAGATCTTTATTGCTTTTGAGGAAGGAAATTTCATTTCTTCTAGGGACATAAGGTGGGTCATGGTTGTCTTCAGACCCGTGCCACAGAAAGTTTCCAAAATTCTAAAATTGTCTGGTGACCACATACTAAGAAGACAAGTTTTCGTAGTCTACATCGGCTTGAATTCCAGTAATTAGAAGTAAAATTTAAACCAAACTTGTCTTCAATCACTGCATGACTTCTCTGCCTTGCTTAAAAAACGGCTTACCGGAACCACGTGGCACTGGACACCCAGTAGTGCCAGGCTGCGTTAAATTATGTTCAAAAAATATTTTTTCTGTGCCACCAAATTTTGAGGTTACCAGATACAAATGCAGTACTAATTATCTCCGCACAGAGTGCTAGTTTTCAAAAGGTATCCGCGCCATCACTTGATTGCAAGAGCTTCGAGGGGAAGATTACATCCAACCCTCTACATATCCAGAAAGCTCAGTGGATGCAGAAAGAAAGTACCCAGTGCTAGAAAGAAGAGTTGCTCGGCCCTGTTATCTGGTGTGGTAGTCAAGCTGGAGCGGTATTTGTTGGGCCCCCTTTCATCATACAATCAGACCAGAAATCCCTTTCCTCATTGAAGAAGGCGAATCACAACGAAACAAAAAGCTAGCCCGTTTCGCGCCATCTCCTGCTTCAACTTTTCAGGTATAGAAATTCGATGGCAATACCAGGTTCCTGCAAATGTTGGGTCCGGCAGATGAGCTTTAAATAGTCGAGATTGCCCACATACTCGTACCCTTGAAGATTCCGCTATGAACCTTAGATTTAGTTGACTTTAATATTACACATGTGTGAAGCATGTTGTTTACTCACTACTACTCACTATGGACAAAGGATGATGAATACATGAAACAACTAAGAGGATTTTCAAAACCATTCATATTAAACATTGCGATTTTCATGACTTTGAGATAAATCATTATTCACTGTAACTAATTGGTACATTGAACAAGTCGTTATAGCTAACTTGGTCAGACAACGAACAATTTCTAAACTTACGACATCATGTTATATATTCTGGAATGCACATTGACATAAATTAACGATTGCTAATATTATGGCTACAAATCTAGTCCTGGCACGGATAGTAGTTTGGAGTTATACTTATATTATTGTCAAGTTTGATATTTGGACAGTAACTTTGTCGTGGCCAAACGGTACAAAAGGTACTTAGATATAGAATAATTAAGTTCATGGGAATAAAATTGTGGTTAATTGGTTATACTTGCGTTCTATGTACAAATTTCTTTATTTCTCTTTCTGTGAGATATTCATGTACGTTTAGCATGCATTAAATGTCATAATCGCATTGCTTTCTTTTGATTTCATGTCATTGTTTACAATTGCGTTTAAAAGCTTAAGGTTTTTCTAATACAGCCATTTTTAGTTCTAGCGCGAGATAAGTAAACTTTTCTACAATCATTTAAAAAAAAAAATATAATTCATCTTACTTCGATCCAAGTTTTGCATATATTAATTTTAAATTTGTTCGTTTCAAATTTTTTGTTTTATTTTATTTTATGTATCTCGTACTATTACTCATAATATGCATTGCTATGTTCTTCTGATAGGTTTATTCGTAAAAACCCTGCACTATTGATCATACTATTTAGATGTAATTCTTTTGACACACACTTTGGACAATATCGGACTTCGTACTATGACTTGTTTACTTTATTGACATATATTGCGACTGTTTTATGACTAGATGCAGAAACAAATTTCATCGTAGGCATGTTATTTAATGATAAGTATACATTATGCTGTCTGACTTCAACTAGATTAATTTCGAGTGACGGCCACCAAGTATATGTGTGAATATAATTCAATTTTGGCCGTCTAGTTTCCAGCATAGGAAATATTTGAATTTGAAAAAATAAACACAAACTAAATTTTTTTTTTTTCTTTACACCCTCGAAAGGGGTGGATATGTTTAAGAGGAGAATAGATTTGTGGGTGCAGTCAACAAATAGTAAAGCATAGCTACTACAACGCTAGCACATTTCTCATTTTTTATTGTGAGGAAGTATGTGTTCGCTGGTAGGGCAAAACTTACGGTTTGCACGAGGCGTCACCCGTGATGAGCGACGGTCAAAACTAGTGACGTTTTCGGTCACATGTCGTGGGGTTCAGTGGTGGGGTAAATTAATTGGGCTTCCGTCTTTGTGTTTGCGTCCGAAGGAGAAGATGTACGCATTTTTTTCCGCGAGGCCTCCGGGATAATGGAGCGTGATTTATTTAAATAATATATCTTGTGGCTATTGTTTTGATTCTCGAGGCTGCCACGTTTATGTGCAAGATGGTTCATAAACGTATCTAGAAGTTCAATTACCCCTAATTTACTTATACGAGGTAAACTTTGAGATATGAGGCAACTAATATTTGATTTTTTGCACTGATTGCTTCTGCGCATTACCTTTGGTTTTCGTGGATTACACGAAACCTTTTGTACAACTGCCAGAATTGAGTGGCTAGATGAGAGGAGCATGTATTATTATTATTATTATTGCCATTAAAGATGCCTAACGTTTGAACCTTATTGACGGACCAGAGAATACTGCGTACTACGCTTATCCATTGCCATATAAACTTTTGATGTTTGATGGACCATTAGGTTGAAGTGGCTTAGGGTTATTAAATGGTCAAAACATGTTTATTCCCGTGGACCTGTTCACCTACCGGCTTTGTTATGTGTACTGACAATATTTGTCCTGAATGAACACCTGCTATCATTCGTGTATCCATGCATGATCCTCTAATTTATCCCAACGTAACACTGATCCTACTACACAGTGAATCAGGAATCACAATCAAATGTAAACACAATGTTTATGTACACAATTTTATACAAAGGATCTTTGTCCCGACATATAATATTATTATAATATTTGTGTAATGTTGTTAGTGACGATTAGTATTTATGAGGCAATTCTACTGGCTGTTTGAGCTAGGTTGTTGGTTGTGCATCACACGGACATCATGTGTTTGTTACTGGTGTGGGGAACATCTAAATTATTAAGGATTCACAGATTCTTTTACTTTTTAAAACAACTATTGTCCCTCTTGGACTATTTATGTAATTCAATTGAGGTGGGTTATACAAGGGTGAGCTGCTCGTGCTGAAACATTCTTAGCTCATATAGCGGCTGCAGGAAAACCTGTATCATCTGCTCGCTTGCTTATTCTCAGTTTGCTAAAAAAAATATATAAAAACCAAAGGCTGATATCTTGGGCAAGGAGTCCCTGCTGCCATGAGTTTCTGGATCAAGCAAGGCTCAGACCATGTGCTGCTACTATATTAACATCAGTACACGGGTCCTGAATAAGAAGGTTGTGCCTCCTTCTATATAACTAATATATTAATATTTTCCACAATGACGTACAAACAGTACGAAACATAAATTTTTCAGCGCTGTAGGCCAACTGCTAGCTTTTTCATGTGGACAAAATACACCAGTAAAAATTCCTCTCCCTAATGGTTTTACAACGCTTTTATCTTTGCAATATTCCAGCGTTAATCCGTTAAAAATCTTCTTGTACAATAGGATAAGGTGTCGTGTGTACATATAGGGCGAATCCAATATGATCTATTCTGTATAAGGCAGTTATACTCCTCTCTGACAAATGGATCTTTACAAGGTGGAGCAATATTTAGGCTTTGCCATCATGTTTGCTACTGAACCACACAACATACAGACATAATTTATCATTTCACATTCAATTTTCATATAAAATATATTAAATATGTCCTAGCTTACCACATTTCAAGGAATTATTAAACAAGTAACATTGACTGGCGCTGAATTCTGGCACAATTTTGATCTGCGACCGCTTTCCAGGCTTTTCCTTATTAGAAAAAATTCTTAGCCTGTACTCAACGTACTTGATTTATCTCACAGGATTTATTTTCAAAATGGCAAGTGAATACTGACGCTTCTATTTGACCATATCTAATCTAACGTTCCTAAACCAATCAGGCCATGTTTACATGAGCCTTTGAAAAAAAGACTATCCATCCTATCCGTTGCCATTAACAACAAAATTATTTGTAGTTAGTATGCAGTTAGACCAATAAGGTTTCGCCTTACATTTTTACTACAGCCAATCAATCGTATCTAACTTGTCGGCCCTCATTTCCCCCAAAGCAGTGTTTTTGTTTTCCAAACATGCCATAAAAAAAAAATAAGCAGATATGATCTTGTGCTGTCAGTCAACCCCCTATAGTATTTTGGCTATAATTTGTTAATTAATAGACTATTTGCGTAACACATAACATATTCTTTGTCAGCAAGTCCTAAGGTACAAGAATATATAATAAGTTTAATGGGGCTAAGTGGCTTCGTTCAAAATATGTATTTTTCTATTGATAGTCATGTATTTTGCTATGTTACCTACCTGTTCACACTTCATACTATGGGATGTCTTCTGTACTGTCAGACTCAATGTCAGGGAGCTTAGACATAAAAACAGTAGAAATGTCAGGTTACCCAATAAGACCTTAAACCTGTTTTCAAAACCTAACCTCGTATCGTTAGTGTTTTTTTATCACTGTTTATTTGAAAAAATCAGGCCTTCATGCGTTTCGCGTGTGATTGTCGTTCACTTTTTAAGCGCGAGACGACGTAGTATTATTGCTTCGCTCCGTCTATCCTTTTCTCGTCTCTGATGCTTAGCCCGTCTGTCTTTCTAGGTTAACTTTGTGTGTATAATTTCATTAATGGTAGTATTTGTATCTAGGTCATTATGCAGTGTGCCTATCAAGGTCGTCTAAGAAATACAGTACCAGTTTTATTTTTAGAAACGACTGTGATTCGCGTGTAGGCTTTACGTAGAGTTTATGCAGACGAAGTAGAAAAGGAGGGTCTCTTGTTCAGCCATTATGGCGTTATAAAACGGAAGCGCTATTGGGAAAGCACTGGTCTTTCACCATTCTTCTTTCTATTGTATTATTTCGTTCGGCTTTACATTTATATTCTAATTTATATATGGGTATTTAGAATTTTTCACCACATTGTTCTGCACCAAACATAAGAAGGAGGTGAGTAGGTCTGAACGATAGACTACTGCTGTGGAGTGGAGAAGAGGAACGAACGAGTAAACGAACGAACGAGTAAACGAACGAACGATCTTTATTTTTCAAAGGGTTAAGAATTGGGCACGCAGGCTTGTCTTACATTCTGCCCTTCTCTCTGTCATCTTACATACCGTATCCTTTCAATCGCACATGTATTTTGTGCTTTATTTAAGCATACAACATTATCAAGGTATAATAATAACATACATTTGTAACATCCAGTCATAACTAAATTTAAGTATGTTAAAACAATACAAATAAATACAAATAAAAATAAAAAAGAGAGAAACAAAATTAATTAATTAATAAAAAAAAATCAATTAAAAAAATGAAAAAAAAAACAAAAAAAAAACATACAAAACAAACAAAACCTGTCGCACGGAAGGTCCAGTGTTCAAATCCTGGGTAAGCCACTCATGTCTGTTGTTTTTCTGTTGTCTAGTGTTCTACTTCTTTATTTCCTACGAGTGCCAGATAACATACCTTTATATTTATTTCATATTAATTTACTGTTTACAGGCCTGGGGTTTCTCTTCCTTATGTGTTATACTGTAAATTAGACATAATTTGAAAAGTAATCAGATTATGGTGGCATATAATAAGAACTCGTGACATATTGGAAATCTGCTGCTGAATGACCTGGGACTTCGTGTGCTGTCAGCGCATGCGGAAAATGTTCTCACAGGTGAGCGGCTTTGAGTCCCAAGCAGATACTGCCACAGGGAGTGAATTGTTGACGCCTCCACTATACAAAATCCAGTTTTATGACCTATGCTCCTTAGGGAGGTAAAGGGTATTGACTGATAGATGAGAATCGTGCATATAGGCCCGTCTTGCATTTTTCCCTTCCTCTTACTCATCTTTATTGCTAGTTATCCAGTCATTCTCCAACATACTTAAGGTATTAGTTTAATGGCGATGCAACATTATAAGTAGTATAAAATCATACATTTACAGTATCTGATTACAAATAAGAAGTAAGGTATTTTAAAATGAAAAACTAGATCATCAGACCCTCCATAAAGTATATTAGTTAATAATTCGAAACATAATAAGGTAGGGTGGCATATAATCCGCACTCATAATGTTTTTGAACAGCCTACGATTATATGAGTAGGGACTGTTGTCATGAGATTTCAGGTCATGTGTGGAAGATGTGGAAGATTGTTCCAAAGATGAGTCAGCTGAGTAAGCAAAGCTCTTTTGTACTAATCTCTAGCCTCGGCTTGGGTACTCTAACTGGGTTTAAGCACTGACTAACGTTTTCCTCTCATTGAATTTTCTTGAAGTGGCCAAAGATGTGACTCTCCGTAGTCTCCATTCTAGTATCCATAAAGTATTTGTCGCTCATTTAGACATTCTGTAACAGATTCTTTGTGAGCTGAATTATCTAGCTTGTTAAAATACGGAAGCGCTTTCTAAGAAAGTGAATTGAGAAGCCATAGGCAAAATGGCAGAGAGAGACGTAGCAGATATGAGTCATAAGTAAAATGGCGGAAATAATGAGATAATTTAAGAAGTCACAGAGAAGTGGCGAATAAAAGAGTTGTGACAAAAAAAGAGACTATAAGTGTTTATTGAGAAATTTTAGACAAAATGGCGGAAATACATGAAAATTGGGAAAGGCCACAGTGAAAATGGCAGAGATGAAACAAATAGTGGCCATGGAGAAATGGCGAGAATATAGAGAAACAAGTAATAATAAGGAGAAATGATGTGGAGACATTTAAGATAGAGAGTATAGAAAAACAGAGAAGGGAACTTATGTGGAGCACATAATAGGGAGGGAGCCGCGGTAGCATAGTGGTTAGTGCATTGGCTTCCTAGCGTAGTGGTCTATGGTTCGATCCCCAGATGAGGTGGGATTTTTTTAGGCCATAACGGCTCCTGGGTCGACCCAGCCCCAAATGGGTACCAGAGCAACTCTGGGAAGGTTAAGGCGGCCGGCGTGATGCTGACCACATCACTCTAGTGTGCCGACGGTCAAGAAAATATGGGCCTAACACCATATTCCCAATATGCCTCAGGGCGTGTAACGGGATCCTTTACGGGATATAATTTCGGAATTTAACTCTTTCAATCCCAAGCAAAAAAGTGGGTTTGGCCCAAACAAAAATGGCCATACCAGTATGTTTTTATTGTTTTTGTTTGGAAATAATTTTTTTAAATGTTCATATCCATAAATAACAAAAGTCCATAATGGATGGCTATACTTTAAGAAAATAGCGTTTTTGAGTTGTCAAAATTAGAAAACAGCCCTAGAAAGGATCAAGAGGTACGATAGCCAGTATACTGTTGATTGGGCCAAATGGGTCTAGCGGGAAGTACAGTATACTGGCTCTTGGGGGTTAAAGAGTTAATAAGTATTTCGAGTAGGGACCGCTGTTTAGGGTCAGCAAGATAGAGGGATTAACGGGGGTTAACAATAACAGTGACCATGATGGTTGAATGTGTCACAACTGTACATTTTGTAAATAATCCGGTAACAGGCAGTTACGGGGAGAAAACGAGAATGAATGAAAAAGTTAGAATGGAAAAAAGTACAATGATGACGTTAAATATGGGGTTTGCTGTAAACAGTAGCATGGAACGGGTGGAGCATGGGGATGAATGAGAGAATTGGGTTTGGTTGAATGGCACACGTGGAAGAGGTCCACAATAAGAGTTTCACACTATTACAAAGTATTTGAGATTGTGAATAAATTGAGATAACATGCATATTTCGCTTCATGACGTGTAATGTTGATGAGATGCATATTTTATTTTATGACATATATAATGTTGATAACCTAAATTGAGATAGTAACATTTTTTTCTTTGGGTAGACAGCAATAATGTGAAACATGTTGTTTGATAGATATAATTGGAAATGTAAACTCATTTTTGATGAAAAGTGCTACAGATGAGTAAGATGTGAGAGACTCGACAGATAGAGCAAGAGACTGTTTTTGAGACAAAGACGAAGTCGCAATGAAACTTAACATACGTTAGGGATAGATCTTCTTCTTTCTTTGATCCTTACCCGCCGACCGTCAAAGCAGTCAGTGGATTCTGTGTGTGTCCTCTTGCTTGCTCCGAGTAAGCAGATCTTGGTTGGTGATGGTATTTGGCCAAAAGATTCGGAGAATTTTTCATAGGCATGTTGAGTGAAAAGAGGACAATTTCGACATTTCCTTCTCTGTAACTCTCCAGCTCTCCGCATCACAGAAAAGCACAGAAAGCACACAGCTCTGATACGAGTATAATCCTAATTTTGTGCTTGTGCTGTACTGAGAGGACTTCCAGATGTTGTTTAGACTAAAAAATGATTTTCTTGCTTTGTTCATTCCGTTGTTGATGTCTTTGCCTGCCGCATTTAGCGTCATGACATCTGTCTTCTTTAGGTTGATGTTCAAGCCCACCTGCTGGCTATACTTATTAAGTCTATCCGTTTTTTGCTGGATGTGTTGATGTGAATGTTCTAGCAGTGCAATGTCATCTGCATATTCCAGATCTTCCAATTTAGAAAATGTAGTCCATCTTATTCCTCTTGGACTGCCCTCTGTTGTCTGGCGCATCACCCAGTCTATGACCGTTGAAAATAGAGTGGTTGATAAAGGGCATCCCTGTTTTACTCCTGTCTTCACTTCAAAGGTTAGGTTGCTCTGCCCAATGCTACACGTAAAGTTGGCATAAAGGATTTTTATGATTGACACTATGCAGCTTGAAATTCCATAAGCCCTCAGTATTTTCCATAAACTGTCCCTATGTATACTGTCAAAAGCCTTTTCAAAATCAACGAAATTAATGTACAGCTGTATTTGCCATTCTGAGCACTGCTCTATAATGTTCATGAGGGTAAATATATGATCTACACATCTTCTGTTCTTTCTAAATCCTGCTTGTTCTTTCGTCAGTTTGTGGTCTACTGCTTTTGAGATTCTCTGTATAATTATCCTGCTTAGTATTTTGCTGGGAACTGAGAGAAGAGTGATTCCTCTCCAATTATTGCAGTCTGCAAGATCTCCCTTCTTGGGCAATTTGACAATTATTTCTTTTCTCCACTCTGTTGGTGTTGTCCCTGTTTTCCAGACTTGTGCAAATAGTGGTTCTAATAGTTCTGCTGCTAGCTCTGGATCTGTCTTAAATAGCTCTGCATTTAAGTTATCATGACCAGGAGCTTTTCCGTTAGGGATAGATATCGTAGAGATAAGAATGGTTTTTTTTTTGTTTTTTTGTAAACAGGCAAAAATTTTCTCTGTAAGAGAATTTTTTTTATAGGGGGTGGGGGGGGGGGGGGGGGGGGAGGGATAATATAACAGGTAATGTCGGTAACAGAAATTTGGGTGCAATTATATTGTTATGAGATCCATTTTTCATAATTAAACTTAGATTTGAAATTAAAGGGAAATAATCCAAAATACATTGTAAAGGAGGAGACAGGAGTAGATTCGACTTCCCTTAGTTGAAAGTTTGGAAAAGTTTTTGTTTGGCAAGTGAGCGAAGGTGAACTAGACTATGAGATTACATTCTCGTGCAGTGAATAAATTGCTGAGTTGTTTGTGAGAAAGTGTTCTACAATGTTCAGGAATCGTCGTTGTAGTAAATTGTGGTTCCAAATTAAATCAGTCAGATCCAGTGGCGGTTCCAGGGGGTTGTCATTGGGGTTGCTGCACTGTTCATTCATTAAAAATACTATACATAACACTCACAAATTATGACCACCATGTGAAATATCAACCCAGACACAAATGATTAGTGTCATATCTCATCTAAAATCTGTCAAGAAGTTCTGAAAAGTTATTTTCAAAGTTTACTGCAACTAGGAGTAATCATTGTAAGTCGTAGCAGCTTCCCGATTCTCAAACCAGGTTACACAGACATGTATGCTGCTATTTCTCGTGTTTAAAATTTTCATTTTTTTTTTCGTACGCCCGCTAATACTCGAGGCGAAATCTCAGGTTATTGTTAATATCTAACCTGACATTGATTTTACGTGAGTATCCCTTTTTTTTCTTGTACAGAGACAGGTGTCCCTCGCCATTCAGGCAGATACTCGCCGATTTCGGAGGTACCCATTAGAGCTGGGTCGGCTCAGGAGCCGCCAAAACCTGGTCGACGACATTCCTTCAAATGTCTTCGCCAGGTCTCGAGTTAATCCAGTCCAATTCCCGGTCGACGAAAAATCCTTAAATGCCGTCGCCCGGGTTTGATCCTGAATCACCCGGTCGCCAGAGCGGTGTTGTAACCACTACGCTAGCGCGGCTCCCAAAATTTTCATTGTAACTTCCCTTTAATTTGAGATATTTCCACTTGAGCTGTTTTCCGATGCAGCTCTAGTTACAGAATTCAAACCAATCCGCAGCTGGCCTCTTTGCTGTGTGTATAACAAGCATTCGCTTATAAGAGGTCAAGGTCACTTGAGCTGTCTTCGTATGCAGCACTTGCCCCGATACGGTGTTAATTTTTTTTTTTTTTGTATTTAACCCTTCCGGTGTAACCTCAATTTTTGGTATTTTTTGGTCTGTCCGGATTATGTATTATAATGTAGTAGAGACAGTATGCAGTCCTTTTCTTTACAGGCTAGGGAGTGCTGCAGCTCAACAACTCATTAAAGAAAGCCGCCACTGGTCAGATCAAAGAACGCGTTATCGTAGGTTCAGAAATGGGCTCTCACCCAAGTGTGTGTAAAGATAGTATTTTATAAGTGACTGGTGCAATTGAGAGTTATTATCGGACGATAAGCCAAAGTCATTTTGGTTGATCTTAGTGGTGACAGAAGAATGCAGTATCATTTAAACGCTCAATCGCCTGTATGTCACAAATGACAGTTAGTCATAGTTATTCTGAAGACAAGAATGCCAAGGTTGATATTTCAAGAAATGTGTGTGATTTTGAAACGAACCAGGTATGTTGAACATTTAAAAGTCTATTGCTGGTAGTGCAGAATAGTAGGCAAGGTGACAGACTAACGAATAGTATATAAACTTGGGAAATCGTCAACCTTGGCGGCAGGCCAGTATTTTCTAAGATACACCAAGTAATGACTACATAAAGTAAGCTGAAACAGAAGAAGAATACTCAGTACATTTTGAAAAGACAATGTTTACATAAGGAATTTTGAGGACAGAAAATACTGACAGCAACGTTTTTCATGTCATGACCACCATAACAAATAGAGACAGCTAGAACTACTCAAGCAACGACAGAGAACATTGAGAGAGAGTAAGAATGTCAGTATTATTACTTGCAGAAGATTTTGCTGTATAAAGTATGCCAGCCTCACGAGGAAGGTTGGGCATATCATATTTTCAACGTTATTTGTTACTGTTGTCCGAGTGGAGTCGATCATATAAAATTGAGATCATCCATTACTTGTCAGTTGTGAAATGTTGTCGTTACATTGAGACAGAAGTTATCATTACATCATCAACATAAATGAGCTGCCTACGGTTCAGGGTAGAAATATGAACCCACTATACGATCAAAACAGGTGGAAGTTTAAAATAGTATACAAGCTATCATCATCAAGTCATCATACGATATTAACAGATGAAATAGCACAGCTTATATGCCATCGGCCACAAGTAGAAGTTGAAGTAGATCAACATCATCATCTTTCTTTGAAGAGTTGATCAACATCATTTTTCTTTGCACTCATTACAGAGCAAAGAGACACCACTGTAACTGGTTCTCTAGCTGGAAGCCTTCTCCAAGCATTCACATGCTCCTGCAGTGATAGTTACAGTGGTAAATTATATTATATAATGAGGTATCAGCCCCATGGACAACCTTATATTAGTCGCCTTGTATGACATGCCTCAGGGTTCAATAGACCCAGGGTAAAGATAGTCAAAATATATTGATTGATAGGCTAGCAGTTAAAAATGTTAGTGGTACTCAGTGTTGACTTTCAGGGACTACTTCGGTCCATTCATCTTTTTTGTCTTCTCATAATTTGCTTATTTTATTTAAACTGATTTTGGTAATCGGATCTTTTTCGGTTACCGTCAGTACCAAGGTGCTAAGCTCAGTGAGGATCTGAGATTAAATGTTGTGCCTCATTACTATTAGTTGGTAAATTTTTATCTACATGTTCTCCATAGATACCGCAACGAAGGAAGTCTGAGCATTGACAACCAGAAGCCAGTAGAGGATAAATCTTCGGGATTTCTTCACTCGATCAATGTTCCAGGGAATATCTACTTTGGTAAGTGTTGCTTGATATATTACTCCACAACATTATATATATATATATATATATATATATATATATATATATATATATATATATATATATATATTTTTATATTTATATATATTTATATTTATATATTTAAAATATAATATATATAGATAATATATATTATTTATTATATATATGACGTCATCTGGCCATTAAAAATAAATGATAGTTCAAAAGCCGAAAGTTACCGGAAGAGGCGTAATAATTAACTAACTAAATGATTGGTTACATAATAGACTCTATGGAAATAAATAAATACATAGCTTGTTCGCGTTTTGGGTTGCCCTGCAACAATAAAAGAATTGTAGAGAAACTTCCAAGCCAGACCTCGAGAAGTCAGTAGCTTTTTATCAGAACCAGCTCCCAAGGGGTTGACGTCTTCAAGGTTGTATATCGATGAGTCAATGACGATGGGGAATAATAAGATGTAGAACGATGCAAACCTTGAACGCCCTATTCTATAAGGTATAACCTGTATGACATTTGAAAATAGCCCACGTCAACAAAAACTACAAGATTGACAATAAACGTCCGTCCATGAGGTTAGTAGAATAAACTGTTATTGCTGATTAAAAACAACCGCTAAAAGTAAAACCTTTTGAACGGTGAGCTGAAATCCTTCAAGCCTGACTAAGGCAATAACAAATCATAGCCATGTTGTTGGTTTAAGGAACAATACGATTTACGCAATTGCTCTGAACAGCTGTACACCAGACTTTAAATTCGACAGTTAGATGTTACTACGCAGATCAATGAACGAATAACTTATATAGACGACGGTTCGTATGAAGTCAGCTTCGTTGACATGGTTCGAGAACAGTGGCGTGCAAAAGCAACTTTACATTCGTCCGTACCATATGTCGTAAAATGTTACATCTGTATGACACCACGCTCAAATTCCCGCTTATAAACTAACTATTGTACTGTATTTTAAAATCTATAAATAACTACAATATTTGAGGTTTGTCTGGGGGCAAAGTCAAATCTACCGCCAAAAATTTAACTAGATAATTTGAATTTTTCTACTACCACAGGTTAAAAGTTACTACCCCCATACACACACACACCCACCCTAATATTTATCGAAGGATGTAGTCAAAATTAACAACCAATCAAATTGTTACCTCGTTTTGGGTAGAGACAAGAAATCTTGGTTGCAGTGGCAAAAATGCCGATTCTGTGTTTTTGACCAAAATTAAATAATTTATTTCTCAATAACTAAAGGGAATTAGAATGAAAGGGTTATCTTGAATTATAGCGCTGATATTGATTAATATATTAACCTAAAGATTCCCACTTAATAAAGTTATCTTGACTTAGAAAAATTTAATTTACTAATATTTTAGAGCAGGTTAGAACTTCATTAATTACAAAAAAATTAACCCAGATGAAATGTTAAGGAATAAACAAAGGAAAAAGTAAATATAACGATAGAGGTCAGTTGACCGTGTAATTATCACTTTTAATATTGGAAATCGATCCATAAATAACTGAGATATAAAATACACAAAGATAATCAGACGAACGAACACACTTACGATCGCTCCAGTTAATAGTCCCAAAAATAGTTAACATTTTGACGCGACTTCTGATTGGTTAGCGGGTAGGGTAATAAAAATTAACACCTCATTGTAAGATCAGGCCATTTGAATTTGAAAGCCATCGGAAGTTGAGATCAGCGGGAAAGCCTTGTGACCAAGCTTTTGCCGTCTAGACAAGAAAGCAGCCAGAAAAACTTATTTACTGCTAGTCAACTTTGTGCATGTGTTATTATTCTTTACTTGAGGGTTGTATTACCAGTAAAAACGTGTGGCAGACAACCTGGAGAAGACAGAAATTGTGGGCAGTGAAGGCTCACAATATACTTTGAGCTACAGGCCATATCTTCATCCAGAAAGCAGCACCATTTGAGTGACCATATACATAGTCTGGAGCCCATAGCATAAGACAGGCTTAACAGCTAAGTCCCTTAGTACGGGCATATGACAGTTCCTCTCAATTTAAACCACCACAACAAAAAGAATTTCCTGGAAAGTGATGAAAACAACAAACCCTCAAATAACTGACTAGTGTAATATCAAGCATTGAAAATCAGACAGTGGGGTACTCATTCTAGTGACATTTTTATTTTGTTACACTTCATGGACAGAGTTTCATCTTATTTATTTAAAAACTGTAAATAAACATGTTTATGATTTTGACAAGTCCTGTTCCAAAAGATTGAGGTTTGGGACAATAAATTGTATATTTATTCCAATATATATATATATATATATATATATATATATATATATATATATGTGCGTGTGTGTATGTATATATATATATATATATATATATATTTATATATATATATATATATATATATATATATATATATATATACCAAAACGTTCCCACCAGTCTTACTTACTTACATTTTGTTGTATTACAGTTCAGTTTGAATTTATTCATTCCTCACTTTAAATACATATATACCCTAGACACTTGCCATATATATAATACTACAGAGATAAATGTACACTGGGTGAGATCAGAAGAGGTAGCGGATAGGGACCCCTGAGTAATACATCATCACCTTGCTGATTCAGGGTACTTACATAGCTTGACCTCACCTTGTTAACCTTTAAATTTACTACCATCAAAACCTCTTATCACATATTGGTGTCCTGTCCGGGATTTTTGTTCCACCATACCCTGGGGCCCACTCAGTAGGAAATAAATTTTTTAAAACTAAACAAATTGTGGTGAATTGGATGAGATGTCATTGCCATTATTTAATTAAGTTAGTATTTGTTACATTATTACATAAGTATTGATAACTTGTATGAGAGAATGGCAGACTTGGCCAAATTTAGATCTGCTACAGTGCAGACGGCAAAAGATCTTGGCATGAGTGGGGACATTCTGATTCAGTATGTTACTACTGAATGTGACAAATTTATTGATAGAGAAGATAGGAGGTTAGCTGAAGAGAAAAGGTTACAATTAGAAGCAGATAAAGAAAAGAAAAGGTTACAATTAGAAGCAGATAAAGAAGAGAAAAGATTAAAATTAGAGGCAGATAAAGAGGCTAAGAAATTAGAGGCTGATAGGGAAGCTGAGGTTAAAAGGTTACAGTTAGAGGCTGAAAGGGAGGTTAGGCATATGGAGGCTGCTAAAGAAGAAAAAAGATTGCAGATGGAGGCTGAGAAAGAGGAAAAGAGATTGCAACGGAGGCAGAGGAAAAGAGATTGCAAAGGGAGGCAGAAGAAAAGAGATTGCAAAGAGAGCATGAGCTAAGACTCAAGGAACTGGAACTGCAAGAACATATCCCAGAAAATGGAAACAGCTCATCTACCTTTGATACTAGTGCGAGTCAGGTGGCCTCAAATTCAGCCATGAATTTTCATTTAGATCATTTTGTAGAGAAAGACGATGAGATCGAGTCCTATCTCAGTAGATATGAGAGACTAGCTACTATGGGTTGGAGAAGGAGAAGTGGAGTTTAAAACTATCTCAAGGACTTAGGGGAACATCTTATGAAGTCTTCTCCAAGCTAAGCAGAGAAGACCAAGAAGATTATGATATTCTCAAACAAGCCTTATTAGTTAGATACGAAAAAATAGCAAATTTTATAGGAAGAAATTTAGGAATGCCAAGCTACTGGCTGGGGAGACCTACCACCAATTCTCTGCCAGACTAGAGACCTATTTGGAGAAATAGACTGCTCTGAGGAAAATCCAAGATCTGAAGGAAATGATTATGATGGAGCAATTAAGAGAGTCCATGGCAAGAAAATTTATCACGGAACAAGGTGCAGAGAGGTTGGGGGAGATTCTCAATGTTGCTGAGAGATATCAGGCAGCACAGAAAGAAGTAGCTGGCATTAGAAAGAAACAAACAGAAAGTAATAAAACCCCACCAGACCAAGATTAGTACTATAATAATAGGGATCAACCATCTAGAGTTAAACAAAACTATGATAGGCCTAGATTTGATCCTAGAGACAGAAACCCTCAAGTAAATGAAAAGAAACCCTACAGACCAGAAGGAAAATGGTGTAAAATATGTAGGATGCACAATCATAATACAATTGAATGTGGTAGGAAAGCTCCTCCATATCACGCTGCATGCATGATAACAGTGGACAAGGGAAGGAAGAAACTGACAGACAGTCAGATAGATCTTCATCATCCCCCCATCTGTGAAGAAGTGGTATGTAATGGTGCGAGAGTCAAGTGCCTTTACGATTCAGGATTGGAATATGACTCAGTTGTGAGTGCAAACCTGTTGCACCCTGACCAGTATACCACCGACAAAGTGGCATTAAGGGATACAGTCACCATGACACTTCCCGTAGCCAGGATAAATGTCAAAACTAGGTACGTGGAAGGAGTGATTAGTGCAGCAGTGTGTAAGGATCCTAATTACCCGCTGGTGTTAGGGAAGAGATTTGTGTTTCTAGGGAGCCCTATAAAACATGTGATCATGGCAACGTGTAGTGGTGTTTGATGGTATTGTATGATGGTGATATTACTAAATGTAATTGTATGAGGCCAGCTGTGAAGGCTCCTGAGATAAAATGTAGTTGTGAATTGCCAGAAGGCCTTTCTTGCTACCACTACGACCTCACACTTAATTTTTTTTAAGGAATGTGGCTACGTAAAGTGTCTAGGGTAATGATGTGTAGTGTGGTGTGATAGTTTCTAAATACACCCACAAATAATTAAGAAGACTAATAATATTAACAAATGTTAAAATACACTGAACTAACTCAAGTGTGTAAAATTTTTTGATAAAATTATATTACATTTATTTTGTTCTGGATCAATTTTTTAGGTTGACCAGAACTTTAAAAGATTTAGAGATTATGAAAGAAATGCATGGAATATTATATCATAAATGCAATAGTGTACATATATATGTACTATACTAGTTAGTTTTATTAAAATGTTCTAGTAGTCATCTACTTGGGAGGATATGTACTGTTTGTGCTGTTGGGGTGGCCTCATCACACCTGTCTATATTGACTACCCAGTGTCCAGAAAATGGTGGGAATTTTTATGGGGTATTAGTAACTACACAACTTTGGTGAATGTCCAGCAGACCAGAGGCTCACTCATCTTATATTTGTAGCTCTGGTGCTGAAAACTGATGGTCCCACCTCTCCGTGCTGGCGGGCAATAATGGTGGTCTCTGTCACAAGTACTGCACAGATACACTCGAGTAAAGTCACCAACTGAATAGTCACTGCTTTGTTGACAACAGAAACTCGCAGCTCTGCAATCAAAGTATGGGCCATGTGTCAAAATCTATTCTCTACCCACGTCTGGACACAACACTGACACAACAACCACATCATACAGACAGGTCAGATCTCTCTGACCAAACAGCACATTTACCATGGTGGTTTTACATCAGCTAGATCCTCCCAGACTATAGGTTCTGAAAAATATTTATTAGTTGTCTACCCTAAAAGAGGATAGGTAATATGTTCCATTATTCTCAATGTACATTGTTGGTCCCTAGACCCTGACTTGGGCGGGGGGTCCAGAGCAAATCCCTACTAGTTTGTAAGGCTAGATTTTGATATGGCAGTATCAAATCACTCGAACATGAAACAATATTCAAAATATATATAAGGAAATAATTTCAATCTTACCAGATTATGAATAAATAACACAGAATTGCTAGCAAAACTCAGCTGAGCTGCTGGCTATAGTATGGCGTCCCTAACTTTCTTTCACTTTCTTTCATATGGAAATCACCACACTTTAAAATCTGTGTCTATCACTGAACAACTGTTGAAGAATGGCCCCAAATACGCTCTGAGCGCTAATAATATGATTGTCTGTGGCCAATCACTGCCTAGTTTTACTTTAAATTCAAATTCCTACACTAAAGTCATTTCAGTCATGCTTCAGTCAAGTATGGATGGTTATCTGTTAGTCTGTCCGTCTCTACTTGTGTTTCTACATAATTGTGCTTGATTTTTGAAGCAACCTTTCTTTCCCCTCCAAAATTTTGTCGATAAAAGTTATATTTAGACACAGCTACCGCTCAAAAACCCTCTCCCCCATACTAAGTAAATTTGAACACCTGCGTCCAAGGTCGTGGTTTTGTGTGCAAATTGCGACACTTTTAGATTCAATACAGTCTAGCGATGATGTGAACTACACTGTCTTTTGTCATTATCTTCAATATTATCTATCCGTCTGTAAAATTAAGACCATATTAGTTCACTGCTCAGAATAGGCCATCCGGCCAGCTAATTTTTATATTCCTAACATTAATATTAAAGAAAAGTTACTTTTTAATTTTTGTAATATTCCTAACATCTGCGTTTAGCCGCTGAATTCAAATCAAGGGCTTGTTATCGCAAAACGTCCAATTCCGTACCTCGTGTCAATTTGGGGGACGTGATTTTTTTCTTTCCTCCATCCCCCCCAATTGCGTCTCCTAGCCTTTCCAGTCATATTTTTTTCCTTTTTGATCCGCCGTTCCCCTCCTGTCTAGCGAGTCAATTATTATGGAGGATGATGACCCGCGGTCTAGGCGATCATGTACTATTCGCAGCCTACGCATTATGTTTTTATCCTTAAATGTTATCTTTGGAGATATTTTACCGTTGTATCTCTGTCAATTTCACTACACAACGCTCCAGGTCAGGTCGACCCCTAGTAAGGAGGAGGAACCACCACTTACTATTTATCCTAAACAGATGAAAAAGGCCCAGGCAAAAAATTATTAATCATTGAAACCTTGCTTCGGCAAATTGCAAAATAGCCATAACAACCCCAGAAACGGACAATTTTATTTGAAGGAAGGGCTGCTGTACAGGAAGGCTGGAGCAGGACCTAAAGGATATGGACAGTTAGTACTGCCATGGAGTTATAGGGAAAAGTTATGGCACAAGCACATGTTGATCTAGACGGTGGACATCAGAAGATGGGTACCACCTGTCAAAGGACATCTGTGAAATATTTCTGGCCAGGCGCAGCTGCAGACATTGCAAAATTTGTGGAGGCCTGTGACCAGTGTAGCAAGGTACATTCCACACGGTGGAAAGAAAATAATAATTAGATGCTAGAAAAGCATTGTGGAGAACATGGGCCTGAAATTAAAAAGGGAAATAAAATTGATAAGGTAGATGTAGTGGATAAGATGGCACTTTTTCACAAACAGTCTTCCAATAACATATTTAACATGGCAACTCTGCGTATGGCACAATGAGTAAAAATAAACACAGACCAGACCCACCCCACACAACGTTGTCCGGATTTCGTGGAATTGTCTAAAAATAGGTCTGAGGTAAATCAGCTAACATTGAAACCGAAACTAAATGTTAACCTCAGAAGAGCTGGGAGCGGGCGTTTGAGCCATTGGGAAAATGTTCAGCTCGCTTCACAATACGGCTATTAATTTAGCATTAGAAGGGCACTGGTGACAGTGGTAGTGACCGACCCTATACAGTCCATTAGAAGTATTGTACGGACATTGGATGGAGATCACATATTATAGCAAAGGATAAAGAGGAAATTGATTCTGAATGTCGGAATTCATTTTCCCATATTATTTCACCAATTGACGTTGGGCGGAGAAAACAGCGGGTGAATATGGCCTTTATCTGAATGGCAGATTAAAGAGTCATACATGAATATTAGTAAAGGGTTTTACCAAATTCCAATCAAGCTTGAGCTCAGACCAATTGTTGGCTGTGAACATTTCGGAGGGGCACATTGAATTCACATGTTGCTTTGGATTGGAATTACTCCGAGTGTTTTATCCAGGCTGATGAGGAAATTACTGGATCCCCTACATAACTCTGCTATCACCAAATTTATAGATCTCCTCCTCATAAATATTGCAACCTTGAGGAACATCTAAAAACCTCTGGACATGTCATGGAACAAACTCAGAGTAATGGTGAATATTGATTGATAATCAGCATGGGACAGGCAGTAGCACCTGCAGCTGTTTTATTAACACGAACTGCAATAGATAATTGGATTGCAGAGGTCTGAGGCAGATTTCTTGAGTAGTGCCTACTTGGAATGACCCACCTGCAGTAATCCAGGATCATACTAGAGCAGAGTAGAATAAATCTGACATAATTTGAACGTGAGTGTAATACAGACCTGAAAGCTGCACTAGTGGTTCACGCTTTTCAAACGGGGGAGATATATCGTAAAATGTTACATCTGTATGACACCACGCTCAAATTCCCGCTTATAAACTAACTATTGTATTTTAAAATCTATAAAAAAAAACTACAATATTTGAGGTTTGTCTGGGGCAAAGTCAAATCTACCGCCAAAAATTTAACTAGAGAATTTGAATTTTTCTACTACCACAGGTTAAAAGTTACTACCCCCTACACACACACAGCCACCCTAATATTTATCGAAGGATGTAGTCAAAATTAACAACCAATCAAATTGTTACCTCGTTTTGGGTAGAGACAAGAAATCTTAGTTATAGTGGCAAAAATGCCGATTCTGTGTTTTTGACCAAAATTAAATAATTTATTTCTCAATAACTAAAGGGAATTAGAATGAAAGGGTTATCTTGAATTATAGCGCTGATATTGATTAATATATTAACCTAAAGATTCCTACTTAATAAAGTTATCTTGACTTAGAAAAATTTAATTTACTAATATTTTAGAGCAGGTTAGAACTACCATTAATTACAAAAAAAATTACCCAGATGAAACTGTTAAGGAATAAACAAAGGAAAAGTAAATATAACGATAGAGGTCAGTTGACCATGTAATTATCACTTTTAATATTGGAAATCGATCCATAAATAACTGAGATATAAAATACACAAAGATAATCAGACGAACGAACACACTTACGATCGCTCAGTTAATAGTCGTAAAAATAGTTAACATTTTGACGCGACTTCTGAATGGTTAGCGGGTAGGGTAATAAAAATTAACACCTCATTGTAAGATCAGGCCATTTGAATTTGAAAGTCATCGCAAGTTGAGATCAGCGGGAAAGCCTTGTGACCAAGCTTTTGCCGTCTGGACAAGAAAGCAGCCAGAAAAACCTATTTACTGCTAGTCAACTTTGTGCACGTGTTATTATTCTTTACTTGAGGGTTGTATTACCAGTAAAAAAGTGTGGCAGACAACCTGGAGAAGACAGAAATTGTGGGCAGTGAAGGCTCACAATATACTTTGAGCTACAGGCCATATCTTCATCCAGAAAGCTGCACCATTTGAGTGACCATATACATAGTCTGGAGCCCATAGCATAAGACAGGCTTAACAGCTAAGTCCCTTAGTACGGGCATATGACAGTTCCTCTCAATTTAAACCACCACAACAAAAAGAATTTTCTGGGGAGTGATGAAAACAACAAACCCTCAAATAACTGACTAGTGTAATATCAAGCATTGAAAATCAGACAGTGGGGTACTCATTCTAGTGACATTTTTATTTTGTTACACTTCATGGACAGAGTCCCATCTTATTTATTTAAAAACTGTAAATAAACATGTTTATGATTTTGACAAGTCCTGTTCCAAAAGATTGAGGTTCGGGACAATAAATTGTATATTTATTCCAACATATATATATATATATATATATATATATATATATATAATATATATATATATATATATTTATATATATATATATATATATATATATATATATATATATATATATATATATATATATATATATATACCAAAACGTTCCCACCAGTCTTACTTACTTATATTTTGTTGTATTACAGTTCAGTTTGAATTTATTCATTCCTCACTTTAAATACATACATACCCTAGACACTTGCCATATACGTAATACCACAGAGATAAATGTACACTGGGTGAGATCAGAAGAGGTAGCGGATAGGGACCCCTGAGTAATACATCATCATCTTGCTGATTCAGGGTACTTACATAGCTTGACCTCATCTTGTTAACCTTTAAATTTACTACCATCAAAACCGCTTATCACACTATAGATCACCCGTCTGTTGCCGGGGCCCGAAAAAGGAGCAAAGAATAGTAACACTGTACCCTACCATGCATGTCGAAAAAAGCGACTAAGGAGTGTTGGGCATGGGGCTGGTTACCCCATCCCGTAAAAAAAATGTTATCAAAAAACTTCAACAAACATGGACAAGTCAAATACAAAATATAAATCAACTCAGCCGCCCAAGACAGAAGAAGGTCCTCTGATAAGGAGACGCATGAAGCAACCCAGAAAAAGCCAAAAGGAGTCTGGGTTGCCAATTAAACTTTTTTCGTCTAGGAAAATCTCCAGGATTTGCACCTAGAATGTTCGCACTCTATGTGAACAAGGGAAAACTGCACAGGTAGCAGCGGAAATGACAAATTACAGGATTGATATCATGGGTCTCTGCGAGACATGGTGGAAGGGCATAGAGAGGAGGAGATTGATCACAGGAGAAATGGTGTTGTCCTCAGGACATGAGGAGGAAAGAGCCCACCACAGTGAAGGGGTGGCTCTAATGCTGTCTAGGGAAGTACAGAAGGCACTTATAGAGAGGGAAGCAATGGGACCCCGAATTATAACAGCAAGGTTTAAGTCAGCCAAAAAAAAAAGTAAATATAAACATCATCCAGTGTTATGCACCAACAAATGATAAAGAAGAATCTGAAAAAAAAGACTTTTACACCAGACCACAAAATGTCTTGGACAAAATGAAAAGAAAGGACATCACAATTTTTATGGGGGACCTAAACGCAAAAATAGGAACAGACAACACCGGCTTTGAAGAAATCATGGGAAAGCATGGATTAGGTATGATGAACGAGAATGGGGAAACTATTAGCTAACTTCTGTGCTTCAAATCAACTGGCTTTAGGAGGAAGCATATTTCCACATAAAAGAATACATAAAGCAACATGGATATCACCAGACCACAGAACTGAGAATCAGATTGATCACATATTCATGAGAATATGTCCTCTTCCTGCACAACCTTTCTGCTTTACAAAGGGCATTATGTTGGCCTTTCAGGTGCTCCCAAACCTGTCGTAACCCTTCCTTCTCTGTGGCAACTGCGTTCTTGAACAGTTTTCGAGCATGCTTCTTCTGTTTCCTGATTTCTTCTATTTTAATTTGTCTTCTACTTTTTCGCGGTGGGTTACTTTCCCTTGCCTCCCTGACTGCAAACACTTTGCGACAGTGAAGATATATTATGTCGCCGAAGATTTCTAGCTTCTTCTCCAAAGTTATCTGCTTCAGGTTGTTATCCAACTCTTTTGCCAAGGCTTCGTCCAGCTGTTCCCAAAGCCCTTTTGCACTGGCAGGTGGAAACGTTATTGCATCTCTCTTCCCGTCCAAGAAGTGTGTGAGATCATCATCAGCCAGATCAACTTGAATGTACTCATCACTGTGGATTGACTCCTGGCTGCGTTCTTCTAACGTCTTATCCGTCGAGACAGAGCGCTGTTGATCTCCCCCTAATGAACTCCCACACCCCTGTTTCGTTCTGTGGATTTTCATTCCTCTCTGAGTAGAGAATTCCCTACCACAGGCACATGGAAATTCCAGCCATTGTTCAGAGCTCGAGGTCCGTGTAACGGGTCTGGTCGATTCCAATGAGGCGCCTGTGGATTCATCATTCTCCCCTCCCCTCCTTTCGGAGAATCCTGGGGGCATCTATCATTTTTGGGTCCTGTAGCAATTGTATACAGCTTACGGGGTGCCAACCCGGTAAGCCGGTTTCTAGTCTTTCCCAGTGTCATCTATCTTTCCAGAAGTCCATCGATCTTTTCCCGATTGTCACTGGTTTGACCATGCAACTATGATAGGAAACTTTATACAGAGCGATACAACAAGAGGCAATCTGATCATCAGAAGGAGTCCCCTCCGTCGAACAAGTGTTTCGGCCCATTATTCTATTTACACTCTAAGGGAGGGGGAGGGGGCGGGCGCACCTGGGTCGTGACTCCCAAGTGTCTCCACCTTCTGTTGTCTTATGTAGAAAATGAACCCACTCCACTTTGGTTGCAGCTTTAAAATCCATAATTCTGCCAGCCGGAGGCAATTGCGAAAGTAACCCTTATGTTGAAAACAAATTATTGTGCCACCGCACACCACGACTAGAGACAGACACTGACCCACCTGCGCAAAGCCAACGAGGCTTGAAGTCACTGCACGCTAGCAACTGAAATCTACTTGTGCCCGACACCTCATATAATACGCCGCGTGTTGTCTGTAAGACACCGTCCCTTCCCCAATTCAATGAAAAACTCAATGTATTGCGGACTTAGATACATTTTCACTGTCCGAGTGTTTCCTGTAACGCAGGTGGGGATATAGTTTACTGTCCCGAGTTCCGTAGCCCATTGCGGTTGTTCCACAGCCAGCATGATGTCTTTTCCGCAGTTTCACTAAGCCTCTTCAGTGCCCTTGTTCTCGACTGTCCCCTCAGCCCCGACAGTTTCAATAAATCATACACTGATGCAGCCACGAGCCCTCTTGCACCCACCTCAACAGCCATGACCCTTGCAGTAAACCCATCGTGTCTCAGATTCGCGGCCAGATCACTATACTTGGCCACTTTGAACAAATGTTGCTCTTCCAGTCTGGATTTAAATGGCACGGTTAGTCCAATCAATATAACCTGTTGCGATGATGAAAAATGCAGCACTATTTCCGGCCGTCTTCGAGATTTCCTGATACTCTCTGGATATGCCCCTAGTCCAGGTAGGTCTACCGCCCTCTCCTAGTCATTTGCACAGTCAAGGAGAGATGGTACACTGCTACCTGATTTACTCGGTTTTGGGAGTGCTCTCAGAAAGTATATGTTTGCGGTGTTCGGCATTGCTATTCGCCTTCATCCTTTCCAGATCTATTGTTGCAGCCAGTTCATTTAGCAATTTGTTGTGGCGCCATGTGCATCGCCCTTGCCCTAATGACACCTTGCAAGCTGAGAGCACGTGTTCAAGTGTCTGACTCTCGTGGTACAGGGGGCACTGCTTATCAGAATTGCTAGTAAGAACTCTACATACCTGAGAATTAATCGAACTTTCCTGAAACTTTTGATAAGCACGAAGTTATCAAACCTTTATTACCAGGAAGACTGCCTTATAAAATTTGCATAACAGTTGCAACGCACTAATGTATTTAATTGACTTTTATATATAGCTGTAGATTATTTAGAGTTTTCTTGTTAAAAACATTTGTTTAAAAAACTTACATACCAGAAAGCAAGGCACTTCTGGTAAGTTTAACGAAAAAGAATAAACATTATGACTTATATAGTTTATAAGTTACGTCCCTTGCCCCTTGAGATAAGAATGAATGAAGTCCATTGAGATAAGAATGAATGGATTGAAGAAACATTCACTGCTCCGCCTCATGATGTTGTATCTTGAAGATATATACTTTGAAACCTTTCGTGAGAAATGACCGATACGCTGGTGAAACCCGCATCAAAATCGGTTCAGCCGTTCTCGAGTTATCAGATAACAGCGCGAAAGACATTTTTCATTATATATATATATATATATATATATATATATATATATATATATATATATATATATATATATATATATATATATATATATATATATATATATATATATATATGGTTCCAAAGGTTGTTATTGCCGGGAGTTGTAGTGAGGATAAGCTCTCACTGCAGATAAAATACTTCTATGGCACGCGCCTCAAACAGCCTCTGACAACCAAGTCCAGCTCCCGGCCTTCACGTGTGACTCAATTTGAGCCCGGCGGAACTGTTTCCACTGACGGGAGAAGGGGCAAAGGCGAGCGACTGGCGCCTTAAAACCAGCAGCTTCGGGTAGATAGGGCTCGTGATCCTTGGTTGGTAGCTTATCAAAGAGAAGGAACTCTGAATTCAAACCACCGCTGCCTTGCGGGAATATCCATTTGTGGAATTGGCTTCGGGAGTAAACCCTGAGGATAAATCCGGAGTTGGAGTCCCTAAGGCAGTCTAATGTCGATTCGACATTATTCTGGCAACTCCTGCGACATGGCTGGTACCAAACTGTATCGGCTACTGCCGTTCCTTTGGATCTACCGGCTGTGTGGAGAGGGGGAACATGCTGCATGGGCAACAGCTTGATCTCCATATAACTGTGCCCAAGCTCGCGCCCTGGAGAGGACACTCCAGCTTCACCCTATAGGTGTCGGCAAAACACGGGAAGTAGCAGTTACCGGTTATAAGCATTTTGCCCAATTGGCGTAGGGCATGGCGCCAGGGGCTACTTCCGACAGTGGGAGAGGTTCTAGGATCTCACTGGACAGCTACCGCCCGCTTCAAGCTGGGCAGCCCCCAGTCAATAAGGTGTTGTCCCGCCACTGTCTGCTTTCCCCATTGGGTGCATGGGGATTAGGGTCAAACCCGAACTGTGGACAGAAAATTTTGCACCAAGCAATTATCGAAAAAATAGAAATAAGCAAACTCTCAGATTGGGATGCTAGAACGTCCGGACTATGTTGACTGGACTATCCGAAAACCTACAGGATGTAAACGATGTAAGGAAGACAGCCATAATTAATGATGAGCTTAAACGACTTCAGGTGGATATAGCTGCACTTCAGGAAACGCGCCTGGCGGGCTCTGGAGCGGTGAGCGAGAAGGACTACACATTTTATTGGCAAGGGAAAGATCTTAATAAAGCTAGAGAACACGGAGTAGGTTTTGCGGTCAAAAAATCGCTAACTAACATGGTTGAACCAGGCGAGAATGGATCAGAACGCCTGTTAACGCTCCGCCTGCAAACTAGCACAGGTCCCATCACCCTTGTCAGTGTGTATGCTCCTACTCTGTGCTCTGCCTCAGAAGCTAAAGATGAGTTCTACGAGAATCTAGCAGCAGTAATCAAAAGCATACCTAGGCAAGAACAGCTTGTTCTCCTTGGTGACTTTAATGCTAGAGTGGGTGCCGATAATGTTTCATGGCCTTCATGTCTGGGCAGGTTTGGTATTGGCAAGATGAATGAAAATGGACAACGGCTCTTAGAGTTGTGCGTCCACCATGACCTCTGCATGGAGACACCTACGATCCAAGCACTGGCACCAATTTGACCTGATTCTCGTCAGAAAGCCACTCCTCAGGTCTGTGCTCTCCACGCGCTCGTACCATAGTGCAGACTGTGACACAGATCACTCCTTGGTTTGCTGCAAAATCGTGTCAGACATGAAGGGAAACCACGCATTGATACCAGCAAGATGTCAGACCCTTTCATGATCGCTCAATTCACTGCGACCTTCAAGAAAGTGCTCAGTAGCCCTCAGCATGGTGATACTATTACAGAGAACTGGGAGCATCTACGGAACACCATTCAAAGTACTGCACTTGCCACCTTTGGTAAGAAAACAGCAAAGTCAAATGACTGGTTTTACGCTTCATCAGATGTGATGGCACCTGTTATTGAAGATAAGCGCAGTGCTATGAATGAATACAAACGTTCACCGAGTGCCAGAACCCTACAGATCCTGAGGGCTACGAGAAGCAAAGTTCAACAAACTGCTCGACGCTGTGCAAATGACTATTGGCTCCAGCTCAGTGAGAGCATCCAGATCGCAGCGCAAACAGGCAACATTAGACAAATGTATGACGGTATAAAGAAAGCACTTGGCCCCCATAAAAGTAAGACGGCATCGCTAAAAACCATCAGCGGAGAGAAGCTAACCGATAAGGGTAAGCAGATGGAGAGGTGGGTCGAGCACTACTCTGAGCTTTACGCTAGAGACAATACCGTTACACCTGCAGCCCTTGATGGTGTCAACAGTCTGCCAACTATGGAGGAGCTGGATGCCGAACCAACATTAGAGGAACTCAGTAAGGCCATTGATAGCTTGGCCTCTGGCAAAGCACCAGGCAGTGATGGGATTCCTCCTGATTTAATCAAATGCTGTAAGAGCACGCTATTACATCCCCTGCATAGGATGCTGTGCCAGTGCTAGGAAGAGACAACTATTCCTCAAGACATGCGAGATGCCAAGATTGTAACACTGTATAAAAATAAAGGAGACAGAATTGATTGCAATAACTACAGAGGCATCTCTCTTCTTAGTATTGTTGGTAAGGTTTTTGCCAAAGTCATCTTAATGCGACTACACAAGTTAGCTGAGCGCATATATCCAGAGTCACAGTGTGGATTCCGAGCTGGCAGATCAACAACAGACATGATCTTCTCTCTCCGCCAGCTTCAGGAAAAATCAAGAGAGCAGAAAAGACCATTATATATCGCCTTTATAGACCTCACAAAAGCATTTGACCTGGTTAGTAGGGATGGACTCTTTAAAATCCTCCTGAAAATAGGCTGCCCTTCTAAAATGCTGGAAATGATAAAGTCATTCCATGACGACATGAAGGGAACAGTCCAATATGCTGGAAGCACGTCACAGCCCTTTGATATACGAAGTGGCGTTAAACAAGGCTGTGTTCTGGCTCCGACCTTCTTCGGAATCTTCTTTGCCTTACTCTTGAAACATGCATTCAGAGATGCAACTGAAGGAATATGCCTTCACACTAGGTCAGATGGCCGTCTGTTTAATCTTTCAAGGCTGAAGGCAAAAACAAAAATCAGAAGGGTCACTATAAGAGACTTGTTGTTCGCTGATGATGCTGCAGTCGTCACTCAAAGCCAACAGGAGCTTCAGAGCTTGATGAATCGCTTCACTAAAGCATGCAAGGACTTTGGTCTCACAATAAGTCTAAAGAAAACGAATGTGCTGAGTCAGGATGTGGGTGCTGCACCAGTTATCACTATCGATAACTATGAATTGGCAGTGGTGCACCACTTCACATACCTAGGGTCTACCATCAATGACAAACTCTCACTGGATACAGAAATCGACAGCCGCATTGGCAAAGCTGCAGCTACCTTTGCCCGCCTCACATCGCGTGTTTGGGGAAACTCTAAACTCACAATGAAGACCAAAGCTGCGGTATATAATGCCTGCGTCACCAGCACACTCCTATATGGCAGCGAGACCTGGACGACCTATGCTAAGCAAGAAAGAAGGCTCAATATCTTCCATTTGCGGTGTCTACGCCGCATCCTCGGCATCTCGTGGAAAGATAAAGTGACAAATGTCGAGCTGTTGTCACGTGCTGGCCTTCAAAGTATGTATACGCTGCTTAGACAGCGCAGACTTCGCTGGCTTGGCCATGTTCGCCGCATGGAAGATGGTCACATCCCAAAAGATATCTTCTACGGACAATTAGCAGATGGCAAGAGAACAGTTGGGCGACCACAGCTGAGGTTCAAAGATGTGTGCAAGAGAGATATGAGGGCACTGGACATGGATCCAGCAACATGGGAGGATGAAGCTGCCGATCGCACTAAGTGGCGATGCTATTTACGGCACCACCTCAGATTGGGCGAAGAGAGGCTCACACAAGAAGCAGAGGTGAGGAGAAAACGTCGAAGGGAGCACCAGGAAAATAAGCAGCTGAGGGCTGCCACCTCAGGGGCGCATTCCCATAGTCAGTTATGACTGAGGGGGCTATTATTATTATTATATATATATATGTGGAGGCTGAGATGCAAAGAATGAACCAGAGTTTTGGCACTGTACGAAGGATGGCCACCGACCGTGCAAAGTGGAATCAATTTGTTGTTGCCCTACAAGACGCCACTAGGCGTGATGGCCACTGACTGCTTTGACGGTCGGTGGTTAAGGATCGAAGAAGAAGAATATATATATATATATATATATATATATATATATATATATATATATATATATATATATATATATATATATATATATATATATATCTCACGCTAGACATTATGTTAAATAAAGTACTAGTTCATAGCTTAAGAAGAATGGAATCGATGCTTAAATAAGAAAAATAAGCGTTAAGTTGGTATTTTGTTGTTTTGTTTTTTAAACATATGGTCTTGATCTTTTTTGCCCATTATTATTTCTGAAAGTTCAAAGGTTAAAGGTAGCATTGGAGAGCGTGTTTGTGCCTCTGCACCCTAAGACTCAACTTATCTCTGAAGTCTGATGCAGAACTGCTAACCACAATGTTGTTTCCAGTATTTTGTTGGTAATATCGGGATTAAGTTCGCCGAACGCTCAGCACAGAATATGTGTATTTAAGAGTTATCTCCCTTTATAATTTCCTGTTCCGGGCATTTACAACTATACTGTAAACCTCGGCTCGGAGTCGTCACATCAACCGGAGGATTCAATAAAGTTAAAATGCTTCGGCTCGGCATACTGACCTCTAGGGCAGAAACATTTCCTGTATGCCATCAGCATCAAGCTTCAAGCTTTAAAAACAAACAAAAAAATTTCCAAATTTTGTTTATAATTATCTTTGCGTTTTTGCACCCCCACATAGTATGACAGTTCAGAATTATAATCGATACTTGCACACTACGATATATGTCCAAGACACTCTTCTAAAGGCAGGAAGGGAAATAACTGCAAGTGAATATTCTGTGCTGAGCGTTTAGCGAACGTCATTCCAATATTACCCCATAACTTTACCGTCTGTCGAGCTTTATGGAACATATTGACATGAAGGGAAAAAACGAGAGAGTTTTGGATCGAGAGTTTGACAGACGTATCTATAGCGATTTGCGCTAAATTCGGCATGTGACCCTTATTCTGTGATTTAACCTTATCCATACGTCTGCAGATTAGCAGATGCGATCGCAAAACTCTGAAGGATACATTTTATTATTTTTATATGCTGTCTGATAGGTGTGTACATATACTAACAGAAGGGCCTGAAAAATAACTTTAGTAACTACTGGCTGGAAATTATTACTGTACCTAGAGAACAAGTACTGCTATTGTCTGCTTCCCAAATCTAAATGTGATTATTCTGCGACTACTGACCTTGCCAAACAGATGTGAAAGATCTATCTCCATGATGAAGAAAAATCATGCACAGATTATAGGAGGGTAATGAATGCAGATACACTGACTACTTTTTTACAGTGCAAAATATAATCGACACCGTGTAGGCTTTAAGCCGACTTATGCCATTGTAAAAAGTGTAAGAAGTGCTGCATTTGTTGCAAATAATATAAAACGCTCTAAACCAAAGGAATAAATTCAAAGTTTTAGACATGTCAGAATTGTCTTTATTTATGTTTAATTAATTCGTGTATGTCATTTGTCATTTTAAAGCGGTATCTTGTATAATTTATTAATAATTTTTTTTTTTATGTAAGGTTATTTGAGTCTTCTTAAGGTTTTTCTTAGTCCAGCATACAGGTTTTCATCTCAAAAGGTTGACAGGTGTGCAGGCTATGGCGTCATAGATACTGCATCTTCCATGGTGTCACGATAATCACAAGTATTTAAAAATTCATTGTGAATAATGTTAATAAATCTTGAATAAATAAAAAATAAATATTTAGTTTTATATTGGGCATTCTGCACTTTGATAGTAATTAGTACCCCTGTTTTGTAGCCTGGCATACCTGTCAACCTATACTGGATTCCCATACAACTTAACGGGAAATCAATACCTTTAGCAGTGTATAACCTACAAGGTTATTGTACAGATTTTCTCCACAAAACAAAACAAAAATATATTCACTAATCCATGTGTTTTTTAATCTATTTTTTTTTAAATCCCTGATTTCTCAGCATCTATTTTTAAAACAAGATCTCTCACAGCAACTAATCAAATCCTTTTCTGCCTTACAATTTTGCCAGTAAGTTTGAATTCCTTTCATAACCCTCCACTCCCAAAGGAGCATAGGCCTTCAACAAACACATGCCAAGTCCTCCTGTCACGTGCCATCATCTCAAGTTCTTTCCATGTTCTCATAATTTTCACCTCTGTTTCCAACTCTCTTCTCCATGTACTTCTTGGTCTTCCTCTGCTTCTCTTGCCCTGGGGGTTCCAGAACAAGGACTGCCTTGTAATGCTATCAACAGGTTTCCTCAGTGTGTGTCCTATCCATCGCCATCGTCTTCTTCTCATCTCTTGTTCCACTGGCACTTGTCTAGTTCTTGTCATCAGTTCCACGTTGGTAACCTTGTCATACCATTTTAATCCCTCTATTCTGCACAAGCACCCATTTATGAAAGTCTGTAGCTTTTTGGTTGTTGTCTTTGTTGTTCACCATGTCTCAGAGCCATACAATAGGACTGACTTCACATTTGAGTTGAAGATTCTTATTTTCGTGTTGGATCCGATTTCTCTTGATATCCATATATTTCCCAATGCAATGAAAGCTCCTCTTGCCTTTTGTATTCTTATTTTGATATCGCTGTCTGTCCCTCCAACTTTGTCTATATTACTGCCAAGATACTTGTATGATTCTACATCTTGTATTGGTGTTTCTTCAAGTTCAACCCTATTATCATTACCTGCATTTATTCGCATTATTTTTGTCTTTTCCCTGTGTATTTTCAGACCCAATTGCTGTGACCTCTCATCGAGTGTTTTCAATTTGTCCTGCATCTGATTACAGTTATGGGACAGAAGAGCCAAGTCATCAGCAAAATCCAGATCATCCAACTGCTTAGTCAGAGTCCACTGGATTCCATTTCTGTTGTGTGTTGTCGATGATCTCATAACCCAATCTATTGCCAGCAAGAAAAGAAATGGAGACAAGAAGCATCCCTGTCGCACTCCTGTTCTTATCCCAAATGGTTCTGTAAGCTGTCCTTCATGAAGAACTCTGCATGTCATGTCTTCATAGGTTTTCTTTATTAAATTAATGATCTTCAGGGGAACTCCATAATGCCTCATCAATTTCCAAAGTGATTCTCTGTCTACACTGTCAAAAGCCTTTTCGTAGTCCACAAATCCGATGTATAGTGGTGAATTCCATTCCAGACTTTGTTCAACTATTATTCTCAAAGTGGCTATCTGGTCTGTACATGATCTGTTTTGTCGAAAACCTGCTTGTTCATCTCTCAGTTTCTTGTCTATGGACTCTTTGAATCTCTCAAGGATAATCCTGTTTAATACTTTTCCTGGCACTGATAGTAACATTATTCCTCTATAATTTGTGCACTCTTGTAAATTTCCCTTCTTAGGCAACTTAACCAGACATCCTTCCTTCCATTCTGCTGGTATCTCTTCCTTTTCCCAGACTTTACCAAGTAATTTATATAACATCTCTGTAGCCGTGTCGATATCTGCTTTGATGGCCTCTGCTGGAATGCCATCAGGTCCAAACGCTTTTCCATCTCTTAGAAGCTTTATGGCTTTCTTTATTTCTTCCTTCGTTGGTCTTTCACCGTTAATTTGTAGCTCTTCTTCTGCTGGCTGGATGTCCGGCGGGTTTTGTGGAGCTGGTCTATTGAGAAGGTCCCCAAAATATTCTGTCCACCTCTTCATTTGCTCTTGTATATTGCTGAGCAGTTTCCCATTCTTGTCTTTTATGAGGCAACTTGTTTGCTTGTATTTCCCTGTTAACTTCTTTGTGCTGCTATACAGTTCTGGTTTTGCTTGTGTTTAAATCTGCTTTCTTGTTTTTTCTGTCTTTTATCTTATTGATGGTTTCTGTTGTTATCCATGCTTTTTGTTGTCTTTCCCTTTTCCCCAGTATTTCTTCACATGTCTCCTTCCATACCGTTTTGACCTGCTGCCAATAGTCTTCTGTATTCTCTACATCTTCCAGCTGTTGAAGCACTTGGAATTTGTTGGATACTGTGACCGCAAATTTGTCTCTTGTTTCTTGATTTCTTAGCTGTCCTACATTAAACTGTTGTCTATAATTTTGCATTGTTGCATATCTCTTGAGTTTCATTTTTACTTTGGCTATCAGAAGATGGTGATCTGATGCCACATCTGCTCCTCTATATACCTTTACATCCTGCAATGATGATCTAAACTTCTTCTTTATGCATATATGATCGATCTGATTTTCTGTTCTATGGTCTGGTGATATCCATGTTGCCTTGTATATTCTCTTATGTGGAAACATGCTTCCTCCTATAGCTAGTTGATTTGAAGCACAGAAGTTTGCGAATAGTTCCCCATTTTCATTCATTATTCCTAGCCCATGTTTTCCCATGACTTCTTCAAATCTGGTATTGACTGTACCTATCTTTGCATTCATGTCACCCATCAAAATTGTGATGTCTCTTCTTTTTATTTGATCCATAATTTCCTGTAGTTTAGTATAAAATGCTTCTTTCACAGACTCTTCTTTGTCATTAGTTGGTGCATAACATTGGATGACATTTACAAAGTTTGAATTATCTCGAGACAAACATTTGTATCGCTATCTGTCATCAGCCATGCTACAATACCCCCCCCCCCCCCAAAAAAAAAAAAAAAAATAAAAATTAAGTATTTGATATTGTGTTCTTAATTTGGTTAAAATATGTTTGCTGTTGTTGGCTTTGTTGTAATTTCTATTGCTCTCTTTTTATTTCCAGTTATATTTTCCCCTTTTTGCATTTCCGTTAAATTAATGTCATAATATTCTGTGTACAAAACTAGAGAAACATTTTTTTTTTTTTGCATAAGCTTTTTTGTTTCTAGAGTCACTCCAGTTAAAGTGAAATATAGTTGGTCATGTTCTTTGATGTCATACAAATAAGTCACCGATGTTGATAGGGTTAGGATTATGTTTAAGGTTTAGATTTATGATTCTTAAACCTAACACTAACCATTATCCTTTATTACAGCATCTGTGAATTCTTTTTTCACGGCCGTATCAAACAGATGGCCCAGTGTCCTTCTTTTCAACTGTTAATCCATGCAGTACTTTACAAGCAGTGGTCGAGTTTCGCTGCTTTATTAACAGAGATGTATTACCACTGGTCAACTAACTGTTTAATAATAATTTTGTGAATTTGCATTAGGTTTTCCTAACTCCCGTGATTATTAGTTGAAATAATTCATCCATAAAATAATGGCTGAACCTAATTCAAAGAAACGAAAGCTCGTAGATAGGGTCAGAGGTCATGGTAGTAGTCACAGTATTTTGAGAAAGGGCTAAATTCCTGAATTTAAAACTAGCATAATAATGACTGGCCGCAGGCGACCTTTGTCTTTACTGACTGTGTGTGGTACACCACTCTGAGTGGAGACCTCCCAGTAACAAAGACTGCTGTGTTCGTTTCAGATTTTGCTCCTTTCCTCAGACCTACGGGTCCTGAGTGTTCCTCTATAAATGCCTATAAAGGCTGGAATGACGTCTCGATGGTTCCTTGGTTTTATAGCGAATATGAGTACACATGAGGGCAAGTTCGGGCACAATAGGCTAATCACCTGTTTGCCAAGTCACTTCGATTACATGTCCTGCCCATGGGCCTTGTGCACTTGGGTCCCCTCTACACCTCGTTTCACGGGGTAGAAGAGGTTCCGATTATGAGATGAGATAATAATGACTATTATTTAATTGGAATAATGGTAGGTGTCACGCTTTGATTGGAATTGCATGCCTTTTAAACTGAGCGGTCTGTTCTGGTTTCTCTCTAATTTTGTATACGTCCACTTTTCTGTCATTTTTGCTCTTAACACCTCGAATTCTGCCTTCGGTACCTGTCGATCTCGTTAGAGCCAAGTTTAGGCCCAACTCTTTGCACGTGCAAAAAGCGGCATTCAGTCTAAATCTTTTATGTAGAGATTCCTGGGGAAATCGGAGTTCCCTGACTCTTTTGATATGGGAAACACGGGGAGCGCCCTGTCCTGTTATTTCTGCCATCCACGGACGAAAAAGCATGCTGCTGTTACGTCTAGTTTCTCGTTTCTCGACGCAGCCGGAGCATCGCTTCAGTAAGTCGGTTGCCTGGAGTTTTTTTTATCTCGAATACGTGCAGAAACCCCCCCCCTCCCTCCCCACTACGCCGCCTGCAGGCCCTATCTCTATATATAAGGGCAGGTCTCTATAGTCTCCACCATAGTCTCCTAAGGATTCCTTGATGCCTTGGAAATCATTATAAGGTTGATAGCCTATAACCAGATTTATAGTGCGGATATTGAATTCCTTTTCTCGGTAAGCACACCTGTTGGGGTCTTCGGGTTCATGTTTCTACCTTGAATAAAACTTGAGTTATTTCAACCAATCTCATTGTTTTTCCAGAATTCATTCTTTGTCGTTTTAAAGTTCGTGTATTGTATAATTTGTAATCAGTTTAATTATTATAATTATTTCAGTTTCTTAACAATCTTGTGCCAAGTACAAATATGAATATAGGGGTTATGCTGATTGATGTAATGACAACGGCAAAGTCTCTCATGAAAGACTCTCATGTCCTGAAGAACATTACCTTTATTTAAATTTAAATATTATCATGGGCTCGAAAGCCATAACGCAAGCTAGCCCTACATCTATAATAGTGGCCAAGCCACATCTTTAAAAAAACACATGTGATAGGCACAAATGCCAAATGAAGCCTGTTTGTAACTAGGTGTATCGCGTCATTCTATTTTGCGCGATGCGTCTAAATGAGTCTAAGTTGGGGGTGCCACATGGTGCAATCATCTAGACTGAAAATAGACCATCCAAGATAATTACACACCATGGGGCAACTCCCAACATCAACCCCCATCGTTCCCGAGCGTGACACTTGGGTCGCGCTGGAGTGCGGTGGAGATAGTGAAATCAACACTAAATGTGTAATTATTATAGGAAACTCTTTACAGAGCGATACAACAGGAAGCAATCTGATCATCACAAGAAGTCCCCCCATCCGACAAGTGTTTCGGCCCAATTACTCCTTTACACTCTAAGGGGGGCGGGCCCACTTGGGTCATGACTCCCAAGCGTCTCAGCTTCCTGTTGTCTTGTATCGAAAATGAACCCATTTCACTTATGGTAGCAACTTTTAAATCCACAACGCCAGCCGTGGAGGCAATTGTGAAAGTAACAAAGAGAAGACAAATTATTCCGTTCGTTCCGTCGCCCTTCACAACTAAGGACACACACTGAGACATTAGCGTGCAGCCGACGAGCTGCGCGCCGCAAGCCACTGAAATTCTGTACCTGACACTCCCTATAGTACACATCGCCTGTTGCCCCAGAGTCGCAGCTCTTTCACTAGTACACCACAACAACTCAGCGTTGTGGACTTAGAAAAATGTTGGTGTTTTCTGTACCACAGCGTTTATTGTCACGATGTCCATCGCCCATTGCGGTTGTTCCACAGCCAGCCTGATGCCTTTTCGGCAGTTTCACTAAGCCTCTTCAGTGCCCTTGTTCTAGACTGTCCCTTCAGCCCCAACAGTTTCAATAAATCATACACTGATGCAGCCACAAGCCCTCTTGTGCCCACTTCAACCGCCATGACCCTTGCACTGAATCCATCGTGTCTCAGATCCGCGGCCAGATCGCTATACTTGGCCGCTTTGAATGAATGTTGCTCGTCTAATCTGGATTCAAATGGCACGGTCAGTCCAATCAGTATGACCTGAAGCGTTGCTGCAGAATGAAGCACTATACCCGGCCGTCTCCGCGATTTTCTGATACACTCTGAATATGCCCCCCGTCCAGGTAGGTCTACCGCCATCTCCCAGTCGTTTGCACAGACCAGAAGAGATGGTAAACTGCTACCAGGTTTACTCGGTTTGGGGTGTGCTGACTTTCCTGCCCTCAGAAAGTATGTGTTTGCGGTGTCTGGCAGGACTTTGCTATTCGCTTTCATTCTGCCTCTATTGAAAGTATGTGTTTTCTTCCATCCTTAGCGGCAAAGTCTGGCAGGACTTTGCTATTCGCTTTCATTCTTGCTTGATCTATTGTCGCAGCAAGCTCATTTAGCACTTTGTTATGGCGCCAAGTGTATCGCCCTTGCCCTAATGCCACCTTACACGCTGAGAGCACGTGTTCAATTGTCTGCCTCCCCTGGCACAGGTGGCACTGCTCATCATCCGACTTTCCCCATTTCACAAGGTTGGTGGCCGACGGCAGCAGGTCATACATTGATCTTACCACGAAGCTGAGCCTAAGAGGTGTCATATGCCATATATCCCTCCATGTCAAGGACCTCTGCAGGGCTCCTTCCCATGTGGTCCACTGGCCTTGTTGGACCTGCTGCACTGCTTTTTGCAACCTCTTATCATTCTCAGCTCCTCGTATCTCCTGAACTACCATGTCTCTGCGCTCCCTGCTTGATGCCTTGGACCACCAGCGGATGTCACCATGCCCAAATCCCCGTCTATTCGTTTGTGTGTATCCGATTACCTCTCTCAGTTTGAGTGACTCTTCAGCAGCATCAACAGCTTCTTCCAATCTCCACTTCCTTCCCGTTTTCAGTGTGGGCTGAATGGACTTAACCACGTCATCAGCTGACTCGCGTAGCATCATTGCAAGCCTTGCTTTTCCAACTTTGTATTCTTCAACAACTGACTTGAAGGGAAGCAGAAGTTTTGACTTTTTTGCAGTACAGTGCTACATCTGACAGACCTGGTGGTACCCCTAGCCATTTTCTCATGAACTTGTTGACCTTCTGCTCTATAGCTTCCACTGTACTTGTGCTTATTTCATATATAAGCAGTGGCCACAGCAACTTCGGTATCAACATGAACTGGAGGCACCACAGTTTGAACTTTCCCAGGAGTCTGCTTTGGTCTATGATCTGTAGTCCTCTGCCTGCCATTTCTATTGTCTGTTGCACTGCCTTTCGGGTCTTTTAAAGAGGCATCGTACACCCTGCCAAGACTTTTAACAGGTTCCTCAATGACCGTAGGGATTCTTTGGCTAGAAACCGTGAATATGACCTCTGCTATCTTCCCTTTCCTGACTGATAGGCTTCTCGACTTCTTGGGTTGAAGCTCATTCTGCACCAGCTGACTAGTTCATCCAGGCGTGCTAACATCCTCCGGGCCTGATGTTCATCTGATGTCAGAATTGTTGTGTCATCCATGAATGCTTTGAGCGGTGGCATGTGACACATTCCACCGAGCTTTGGGCCTATAGCCATTCCTTCAGCCGCATTGAGGATTACCTGCATAGCCATGACGAATAGTATCGGAGAGATGGTACATCCCATCGCAATTCCAACTTCAAGGCCAATCCACTTCGTTGTGTACTCTCTGGTTGAAAATCTGACAGAAAACCCTGCGAAATACAGCTTCAGCATTGCTGCAATCTCTTGTGGAACATGATACATTTCTAGGGCATGCCACAACATCTGGTGTGGAACGGATCCATAAGCATTCGCTAGATCCAACCAGATTACATGGAGGTTTGTTCTGTCAGACTATGCCTTTTGGATTGCTTCCCAGATCATTGCGGCATGCTCTAGACATCCTGGTGTACCTGGGATACCTCCTTTCTGAATGGTAGTGTCAATGTACCCATTTGCCAGGAGGTATGTAGTGAGTCTTTTCGCCATTACTGAGAAGAATATCTTCCCTTCCACATTGAGTAGTGAGATTGGCCTGAACTGACTGATGTCTGTGGAATTTTGTTCCTTCGGGATGTAGACTCCGTTTGCCTTTCTCCATTCCTTGCTTACGAGTTGGGTTTTCCACGCATTCTTCAGTAAACGGAGCAGTCGTTTGAGAACCTCAGGGCATCTTTTATACACAACATATGGAACACCATTAGGACCTGGAGCTGACTTGCACCGAGCTTTCTGGACAATGCTTTCTACCTCTTGCACTGTTGGGGGCTTAGTGTTAAATTCAGCTCCTGGCTTCCCCTGCCATTTAAGGCCTACCATGCTGCTGAGCGGCTCATCTTTGCGACCATCTGAATATGTCCTTCTAAGGTGTTCTTCCAGGTCTTCTTTCCTGATGTTTAGCGTACCCGACCGTGGCTGCTCAAACCGTTCTTTGGCAAACTTGAAGGGCTCCCTAAAGAATCTTTCCCTATCCCTTCGAGTCTTCCTTCTCTTCCTGCACAACCTTTCCGCTCTACAAAGGGCATCATGTTGGCCTTTCAGGTGCTCCCAAACTTGCCGTAACCCTTCCTTCTCTGTGGCAACTGCGTTCTTGAACAGTTTTCGGGCATGCTTCTTCTGTTTCCTGATTTCATCTATTTTAATTTGTCTTCTACTTTTCCGTGGTGGGTTACTTTCCCTTGCCTCCCTCACACCGAACTCTTTGCGACAGTGCAGATATACTATGTCGCCGAAGATTTCCAGCTTCTTCTCCAAAGTTAGCTGCTTCAGGTTGTTATCCAACTCTTTTGCCAAGGCTTCGTCCAGCTGTTCCCAAAGCCCTTTTGCACTGGCAGGTGGAAACTTTATTGCATCTCTCTTCCCGTCCAAGAATTGTGTGAGATCATCATCTGGCAGATCAACTTGAATGTACTCAGCACTGTGGATTGACTCCTGGCTGCGTTCTTCTAACGTCTTATCCGTCGAGACAGAGCGCTGTTGATCTCCCCCTGATGACCTCCCACACCCCTTTTTCGTTCTGTGGATTTTCATTCCTCTCTGAGTAGAGAATTCCCTACCACAGACACATGGAAATTCCAGCCGTTGTTCAGAGCTCGAAGTCCGTGTAACGGGTCTGGTAGATTCCAATGAGGCGCCTGTGGATTCATCATCCTCCCCTCCTTTCGGGGAATCCTGGGGGCATCTATCGTTTTTGGGTCCTGTAGCAATTGAATACAGCTTACGGGGTGCTAACCCGGTCAGCCGGTTTCTAGTCTTTCCCAGTGTCATCTGTCTTTCCAGAAGTCAATCGGTCTTTTCCCGATCGTCACTGGTTTGATCATGCAACTATTATAGGAAACTCTTTACAGAGCGATACAACAGGAAGCAATCTGATCATCACAAGAAGTCCCCCCATCCGACAAGTGTTTCGGCCCAATTACTCCTTTACACTCTAAGGGGGGCGGGCCCACTTGGGTCATGACTCCCAAGCGTCTCAGCTTCCTGTTGTCTTGTATCGAAAATGAACCCATTTCACTTATGGTAGCAACTTTTAAATCCACAACGCCAGCCGTGGAGGCAATTGTGAAAGTAACAAAGAGAAGACAAATTATTCCGTTCGTTTCGTCGCCCTTCACAACTAAGGACACACACTGAGACATTAGCGCGCAGCCGACGAGCTGCGCGCCGCAAGCCACTGAAATTCTGTACCTGACACTCCCTATAGTACACATCGCCTGTTGCCCCAGAGTCGCAGCTCTTTCACTAGTACACCACAACAACTCAGCGTTGTGGACTTAGAAAAATGTTGGTGTTTTCTGTACCGCAGCGTTTATTGTCACGATGTCCATCGCCCATTGCGGTTGTTCCACAGCCAGCCTGATGCCTTTTCGGCAGTTTCACTAAGCCTCTTCAGTGCCCTTGTTCTAGACTGTCCCTTCAGCCCCAACAGTTTCAATAAATCATACACTGATGCAGCCACAAGCCCTCTTCTAAAAGAATATTAAGTTATAAAAACACAAGGGAAAAGTTCATATTCACGAAGTGTTATAGGGAAGTTGTTCATAGGATCCCGTGAATTCGTGGAGAATCAAACGCAAAATGTTATTTCAGACCTCAGATTGTCATTAAAACTGTCACTAAGACCGCGAAAAGTGTCTTATGATACATAAATGAATGGATATAGTACTTAGAACTAAGAGTTCTACACAATACGCGACAAAATATTCGAGAGCACATCATAAACTACAAAATGTCAAGCATGGTGCGCTATAAAATGTTGGGGTCACAGTGATAACTCGACAGTGAAAAGTTACAGACACCATCAAATTTCCCGCACTCTTCAGTGGCGTACTTGGTCTCAGCTGGGAGCAGTGTGCGATTAGTGTAGAATCATGGGTATTGCATCGTGAGTCTTTCCATACATCAGGCACTCGCTGATGCCAGAACGAGAAGCGTCAGTCTTGCAGACAAATGGACGCATGATGTAAGTTAAGATAAAATTGGTGACATTGAGAACATGTGTTTGATTGTGTTCAAAACTTGAGTATAGTCACCTGTCCACTTATAAGTGTTCGAGTACTACCCCTACAGATCAGTGAGAATAAAGGAGCTGATAGTGCAGTGAAGATAAGAATGAACAGATGAAACACGTATCAATATGGTAAATATCGATATAAAAGAAAATGAAAGTCATAACAGATATGAGAATGGACAGTAAAGAAAGCTGACACATATGACGATAACGGAAAGAGGGATAGGAAATCGAAGAAAATAAATCATCGAAGTATAACAGTTTCCAAGAAAAAATAGGATCACGAGACAAACATGTCGGAACCAAGAAAGTGTCCGCGAGTTCCGAGACAAAGACAGGTTAACGAGAAGTCTGCCACGGGTGACGATATAATCGCACATTCAATATATGGCGTGCATAGAAAGCTCTATGCATGAGCTTGACAGCTCTTCTGGCGTCAGACGGCGACCAGAAATGAATAAAAGCTCTAGTGGTAAAAGAATCACCACTAATCGGCGAGTATTTGCCTGAATGGCGAGGGACACCTGTCTCTGTACAAGAAATAAAGGGATACTCACGTAAAATCAATCTCAGGTTAGACATAAAATAATAACCTGAGATTTCGCCTTGAGTATTAGCGGGCGAACAAAAAAAAAAAAACAAAAAAAAAAAAAAAAAAAACCACTACGTTCGACATGAACATATCTAACCTGTCCCGCATGAAGTAAAACATTTCTGAGCGACCACCATGGTGCGTCGGAAGGGACATTGCGGACCTCAACTGTATGGCCGTTAGAGTGAGCATAAGAAATGTGTGACTCACGATGAAAATAATCACTATGTTTGTGTGACCTATGTGTATTGTATGTAGTTAGAACGCCAACTCATGAAGTAATGGTAGATTGAGAAGCCTTAGCGCCTAAAGGTTGCTGGCATGGCCATTCATCAATGGTTGCCTGTGAAAAATCCTTGTTGCCAGCAACATTTCCTATAATCAAATCCACTGGTGGGTCAGGAACGCAGCATACCCGAACTAGACCAGATAGAAAAGGTGTGCAAATAGAAATCAAAGCAGTGGGGTATAGCTATATATTACCCCTAAATGTAATGCACTTTTTATAACGCCCTGTAAGAGCTTTGTCGTCAACTAATGAGCGACGATCACCTATAGTGGTGCAACCTGTGTCTTTAAGAACAGAGACGGGTTGATTGTTAACAAACCCATGTTGCACGTTGAGTTTGTCAGTCGTAGACACTGACATAAGAGCGGGTAGCATATGACCACAACTCAATAGCACATCCCTGTGAGGATCAAATAAAGGTTTGCAACCAGGGCAATCCTCATTTTTTATAGACTTAGTAACAGCCACATTGGCATGATGTAAACCATTATTACTAGTGGAGGGAACATATGCGTGCATGGTCAGGTACCTGATCATCACTGGTATTAGTGCATGCATTAGCATGCCTATGTTGCTTTCTATCTTTGTATCCAGATTTATTTTTGGTATATTCATTTTTTACTGTACCTGCTTTCGTCATGTTGATCATTACTGTGTGGCATGTCGTAAGAATACTTGCGATCAGAATATCGATGATGCATATCATCATAACAGCTGACACCGTGATTACCACGACCACGGGTTGAGAAACCCTGTTAGTCTCGGCGATGAAATTGAGATGGAGAGCGCTGACGAATGACGTTATACTGTCCCTTATAGGATGGACGGAAGTCATTCCGACCCCTTCCGTCAACACTCTTCGACCGAGGTCTACGATCATAAGATCAGTGGTCATTATGTGCCACGCACGTTGGCAGTGCATCAGGAAAAGAAGATCTGTGTATTTTCTTGTTGGGATAAGCTATTATATATTGTCTCACAAGTTTCTCGAATGCCTCAACGGACTCTGGACGTTGTTCCTGAAGAAAAGCCTGAAAGTCGGTGCTACAAGCCGACAAAATCTTATCTCTCAACATCAGGTCAAGCAAACCCTCAAAAGTTTTATTTATGCCAGAAATTTCCACACATCGTATAAAATATAACCTAATGGAGGAGACAAATTCTCCAAAGTCAATATTCTTGGAAGGTAAAGTGGAGTGGAATTTCTCCCTAAAACCATCCTCCGTAAGTTGGAACTTAGTTAATCTAAGTATCTCAACCTATAGTTATTTATCTTTAGCTTCTATTTCTTTATCCCTAGCTTCTATTTTCAATCTATCTTCCCTCTCTTTTGCCTCTGTCTTCATTTTTTCCAATTCCATTTCATGGGCACGTTCTCACTTTCCAATTTTTGTTCATGGGTGCGTCTCTCTTTTTCCAGAACAAGTTCTTGAGCTTTCAATTAATCTGCTCTTTTCTGAGCATCATGTTGCTTAATTCTGTCAATATGTGCCAACTATTTCTCATATCTATTCTCAGCATAGGCGTCTAATTCACCGCCAGATTTTCCTTTCCTCATTCCTTCTTGAATGGTCTTCCAATGTAGACATTCTTAGTTTATAGGTAGCACTACACGAGTGCCAAAATACTTAATAATAAAGTAAATAACCAACAAATTATGACAATATTGGATACAAAGGTAATAATCAAGTCAATATCAAATTGCCAATAAAACCTGGGGTTGATTGCCACGTCCTGTAAAGGATAAGCAACTAACTAACTTTAACAATATCAAAGACAGAGTAAAGTATGAGATGAGCACAGGTGAAGATGAAAAGCACAGTCAATGAGAATAATGAAGTGACATGTCAAAATACAGGACGTAACGAGACAATTATAAAGAAACTAAATATATCTTAGAAAAATTGATGACATAAAAGGAAACATTAGAAATAAGACACAACAAAAAATAGAACGATCCGAAAACAACAGTCGTCCAAGAAATTGTACATGAAGACAAGAGGTGAAAGTAAAACGAACATGAATACAAAATCACGTGACTGAAAGTAGGTACAACGGATCACGTGAGACAAGACGTCACAGCTAGAAACGTGACTGAAAAAAGTCGTTTGCATGCAACCAAAGACCAACAAACTCTGACAGTACTGAAGCATAGGAATTCTTTGAATACACTACAAACGAGAAGTTCCTAAAAAAACATTCTTGTACATAAATTCTTGGGAAAGAATCTATATGCAAGAATCCCTCCAACCAAGCCTGCAACATTAACAATAAAACACAGAGTGAAAAACAAGAAGAAATGACAAACAGGAGAGAAGAACGCTGATATGCAAAAGTCGAACTCTGGACAGACTAAAGTATCACGTTTACAAACAGAATCGAGCACTTATCTAAAAGGGGATAGTAACTAGTCCTCTCAATCACAGCTTGATCCATAGGTCCATAGTTTCCAATATAGCGACCACTGCCAATGTTGATTAGTCAAACGTCCACTGGAGACCGAACTTGTGGTTGATAAACAGCTCTCAGTACTTCGAAAACACATCTACTGGTTGATAAGGTGCGAAATGAGACAGACCTAGTGGTGGCAACGATATGTCATAACCGATGACCTCAAATAAAGTGCTGGCTCAAAGTGTAGAGACCGTGCTGTCGGGAAGATAACAATATCGTCTGTCATTCCGGAAGTCGTTAGGAAGTTCGACACAGTGTGCCAGATTACACTGCGTGAAGTGCAGAACAACAGAAATTATCTCATGCTGTAGTCAGAAAATAAGCCTGCCGATTAAGAAGCAGGTCGTCTTCGTCTGCCGAAATGAACATATTACTCGGCTGAAATCCCTAACGCTGGTAGTAGGGACTGGCTTGGACTTCCAATGTTGGGGTCTTCGGGTTCCTGTTTCTACCTTAAATAAATCTTGAGTTATTTCAACCTGTTTCATTGTTCCTACAGAATTCATTGTCGTTTTAAAGTTCGTGTATTGTATAATTTGTATTCAGTTTTATTATTATTATTATTTCAGTTTCTTTACAATCTTGTGCCAAGTACAAATATTAATATAGGGGTTATGCTGATTGATGTAATGCCAACGGCAAAGTCAATAACACATCAGTCGAAATTCATCGAGAAGATAACTCGCTTAAGGACGACTGTTCACATTTAATTATGTACATAAGTTTCACAGTAGAACATTGTCATTTTCACTCCATTACTGTATCAGTAGACTTTGAATAAATTCTTATTTTCTTACTGTCTATAATTATTTCTGCCATCACATCGAGAAAGTATTCATTTATCCTATCACATAATCCATTTTTATATCTATACAATCATCTCAGCGCTGCTAGATTCAGTATATTTACGTTTGGCTTACCACGCCTCATATCACTATCATATCACTTGTTGATTCTTCTAGCACAATGGCCGTTATAAAATGTCATTCGACGTTAAACACTTTATTTAATCTGTCGGACTCTCATGTCCTGAAGAACATCACCTTTATTTAAATATAAATATTATCATGGGCTCGAAAGCCATAACACAAGCTAGCGCTACATCTATAATAATGGCCAAGCCACATCTTTAAAAAAACACATGTGATAGGCACAAATGCCAAATGAAGCCTGTTTGTAACTAGGTGTATCGCGTCATCCTATTCTGCGCGATGCGTCTACATGAGTCTAAGATGGGGGTGCCACATGGTGCAATCAACTAGACTGAAAATCCAACACACCTATTGTTTGAAGTTTATTTATTGAAGAGCCGGGCTACTTTATAATATATTTAATTTTTTAAGTAAAGTAATTTTTGTGTGACCCAGAAAATCTGCTAATTTTTTAGCATTCTGCTAATTTTAATTACACTAAGAGTGTTCACTTAAAACTGAGAGATATTTTATCTGACAGAAGAGAGAGAGGGATTTTCAGAAAGACAGGAAAGGGGAGCGGAGATATATATATTATTTGACCATTTGTTTTCCGTTTTTTGGATATGTGTAGAATTAATTCTGTAAAGAGTTGTCTTATTCGTTTGTTATTAGCGCGTTATCAGCGCACGTTAATTTATCTGTCTATTCACGTTGTGAATGACTAACCTGGATTTGCTTACAAATACCAGAAAGTATTGACATACACGTATGTGTGTATGAAACGCGAGGGCAGTAAACTCGCGTGCAGAGACTGCACACGCAGTCACGCCTGAGTGAATTCACCGGTACGATTGCTTAGGTTCATCAAGAAATAGAGAGGGGAGAAAAACGTGTGTTGTCGATTGCGGTGGGTGTGTTTGTTCTTATGTTGAAGCGAAAGGACGTACTTTGGTATGTGTTAGTGAACCACTAGTTCTGGATCAATATGGTTGTGTATAATTTTTCTTGGCTTGTATGTCTCTTTCAGAGTTGGTCATCCTTGACGGGCACTAAATGATTCTCCAGAATTACATTGGGCATTTACAAGATCGTGCCCTTGGATTTATTTTCTTATGCCCTGCATTATCAGCCACAATTATATCCAGACCGCACGGCCGGCCAAACGGCTTGTCAGTCGCCAAGCCCACCGGATGATCTTTGTGGAGTATTTACCTATCGCCCATCACAGTGCCTACGGGCTGTTGCCATCGCCCTCCATTCTTCTGGGCAACATAGGAAAATCCATTTAGGCCCCTGTCACCGGGGATATTACTATCGTACTCGCCAAGAAGAAGCCAACGATTTTACAGTCTCTGCTCCTGTGGGTTCCAGGCTTCATATCTCTTTTCGAGTGCCGCTGGTTAGAAAAAAAAAAAAAAAAAAACCAGTTTGCTAACTGCACTTCACTTATTCCCCTGGGTATATATATATATATATATATATATATATATATATATATATATATATATATATATATATATATATATATATATATATATATATATATATATATATATATATATATATATATATATATATATATATATATATATATATATATATATATATCTTGATCAGTGAATACAACTGGTCTCAGCGGTTGTTGAATTATATTCACATAATTTGAGGTGACCATCCGCAACAAAACGTGATATTCTTTGGATTATTACTCGTTCCAGTGGGAGTTTATCTCCATATTCCGAGGATACAAAACCTTTGGTGGAACAGTGTGGTTCTTCCTAGTAGAGGAGGAGATTACCTGACAAGTTTTAGTTAACTTATAGGACTGGCCGCTTCCATTGTTCAAGAGCTGGGGGCCTCACCCCTTTAAGTAGACTACAGTTTTATTTGTGTCAGGAAGTGTACGGTTGGCGGTGTGGAGCGAGGCGATTTTCGCGGGTGGGCTATTGAGTGAAGTCGGTTGTCAGTGGTTAGTGTGTTGTTTATGTGATAACTTCACTAGTCTTACAAAGCTAGTGGAGGCCTTTCTTTATTGGTTCTTGAAGTGGTTTTGTGTGTAAATACACATATTTAAATGTGCTTTGCGGTCAGAAATCTCTTCTATGCTAACTGTCGCTGGATGTTATACTGCTTTAGAAATTAGGCTATTTGTCCAGAGAGAACGGGCAAGAGACAGACATATAACCATAGTCACAGTAGGCTAGAGAAATAGTCTTCTTACTGTCCAGAAGTCAGATCTCTTCCCAAAATTTTCATTAGTGACTCTATTCTCATCTACTTTCACATTACACATTCATAATCTGTCTGAACTCAGACATAATGTATTCACAATTTATACCTACCTGTGACAGTTGGGCAGTGCATTCTCAGTGCACATCAATTTACAACTACTAGGATATTTTTGGTTTTAAACATAGCAGTGTTTGTCTTCATTTTTGTTACATTATATCTATATGTGTGTGTGTATCTCTCTCCTCTCTCTCCGCTCTCTCTCTCTCTCTCTCTCTCTCTCTCTCTCTCTCTTTCTCTCTCTTCGCCACAGTTAAAAGCTAACTTCTGTTATAAAGTTATTGATTTTCTAGTGCATTTTACAAAACTAACACAAACATCACCATGTTATGAATGATGTAATACCTTTAAAGGATATAACACACATCTTTAGTGATTATCACTCACACCATTTCTATTACACATAAAGAACAGCATGAGACTTTATTAGTATGTTTTATATCACACAATTTCAAATGTTTATTAATTCGTGTATGTTATTTATCATTTTAAAACTGTATCACGTATAATATATTTTTTGTGTAAGGTTTTTTTTTTGGGTGTTTGCACTAGTTTTTACTGGTCCGGCGTACAGGTTTTCGCCTCAGGAGGTTAACATGTATGACCAGGTATTTGGCACAGAATATTCTCACTAACATTATTTTTACACAGAATTATTATTATTATTTCACTCATCAGTGAATCAAATTTTTCCTGAATTTATTTTCATAGGCGGCGTTCCTGATCTCAGCGAATACACAGCTGATCTCTTCAAAGACAATTTCATTGGATGCTTGACTAATGTGACACTACATAACAGAGTGTTAAGCTTTGATACCGATCCTATTGGAGGATGGAACGTTAGACCATGCCCGATGGCCAAATAGGTCAGCCCAGTGCTCATTTATGTCATATTTTTTAAACTAAAGTTGTCAATCTGGTAAATATAAACATTTCTTATTGTTATTGTCCATATATCTCAGTTAAATGTATTTTGTCTGTGACCTGCATATACCTAGCATTGCAACAGAACGCTTGAATATGTTTGTCATGCGACGAGAGTGATGTTGATTGAAGTTATTAAAATTTGATGTCATTTATTTAGATCTATGGATAATTGTTCTTGTTTAACAGTAGAAAGCATTGTAGTGTGCCAGATTTCCTGCAAGCCAAACATTTCAGGGCACTACTAAGAAGATGTGAATGAGTTGAAGCACTTGTAATGAGTACATAAGTAAATGTTATTACCTGGTAGGATTTATTGTGCCTTTCAGTATTTACTGCACTCTAATTATATTGCAGATCATGCCTACATACAGTTTTATGCATTATTAGTAAATGTTGCTTTTACAACTGTTAAGCCAGTCCCTAGTAAAATGTTTATAGAGGAAGTATGTTTCTGGGTGATTTAGACACTAGCATGATATTTCTGACCTTCGGGGGGGGGGGGGGGGGGGGGCGGAGGGGGGAGGGGGGGGGGAAGTGGGTGTCTCAGAGAAGACGAAGGAAGAACAAGCCTACTGCATCTTCTGGAATGTTGTAAGATGTGTCCAGTAACTTATATTACATTGTGTATGGAGCTAGCAACCTCATCATAAAAAACACATTGCAGCAGAAATCACCACTAAATGAGCACATGAATGTTTTGTCACAGGCACTCTCCAAAATGCCAGCCACAGTGGTGGGCTGCATGCTCCATAAAGACCAATAAAGGGAAATAATAATGATAATGGCAGTTATAACTAAATGATTATCTTATCTTTGTGCTAAAGTTGAAACTAGTGCTCCTTTATCATATAAGAGTTACAACAACTAAAATGTGGCCGCCATTTTCTGTCGAACCCGTAGTGCAGGAAAATGGACCCGATCATGAGTTTCGGACCCAATTTGCATTTTCGTTTAGGTTAGCTAATAATTTGAAATAAAATTAGATGCAAATACAGTAGCACATATTTGTACTATTATTTGTATTTCAAGTAACAAAACAAAAAGGAGAAAACTAGTTTACTTACCGGTTTATTGAAAAGAATCAGTAGCGTGGATTTTTAACATATACTCCGTTGAATTTTATATTCCGTTAGAATTCCACTATTTAGCAACAAATATTCCGTTAGAATTGCAACACTTAGGAAAAAACATACTTCCATCGAATTGAACTATTTACCTAGTTTGAAATGTGGAAACTGGCGAATGACTGTTGTAGACACTGACAGTTTTACTAGACCAGATGATCACAACAGTTTATGTTTTCATTAAAAATGCGACTATGTACAGATAGTTTTAACAAAATCTAATTACATATTTTGGACCGGAGATTTTATTATAGTTTTATTATATAATTATATTATATAATTTTATTATTATTATATATATATATATATATATATATATATATATATATATATATATATATATATATATATATATATATATATATATATATATATATATATATATATATATTTATATATTATATAATTTTTATTATTATTATAATAATAATAATATTATATAATAAATTATATAATGTTATATAATTTTATTAGAATTAAAAAATATTAATAAAATAATAAAAATATAAAATTTTATTACCTATCATTTTAAGTTATATAAATTTAAATTATATAATTATAAAATAATAATAATTATATAATTTATATTATATAATTTATAATTATATAGATTATATAAAATATAAATAAATATATAAATAAATATATAAATAAATAAATAAATAAATAAATGTATATATATGTATATATATGTATATGTATATATATGTATATATATGTATATATATGTATATATATGTATATATATGTATATATATGTATATATATGTATATATATATATATATATATATATATATATATACATATATATATAATATATATATATATATATATATATATATATATATATATATATATATATATATATATATATATATATATATATATATATATATATATATATATATATATATATATATATATATATATATATATATATGTATATATGTATGTATATATAAATATATAATTTATAACATAAATTACTGTATTGCCATAAATTATAACATAAAATTACTTAACTGTACTGTACTTAACTGTAATAAATAATGAATAAATAAATCAAAATAATTTTCAACTGAATGACGGGAGTCACGAATAATCGAAATGGGATGGCCATTGTAATTACGAGTGTTCGTAAACCGCATACGTCATAAGTTGAGGACAGTCTGTACATAGTTTGAAAATGCTTCTATTTGCGATTGTAATTGGATAAAACTGTCCTGAATGTGATATGAGCTGAGTTTAGTTTCATTTATCTCATGGTAATTTCACACCCCAGATGTGCTCATTTGAATGTTCTTTATAAACAAGAGCTGTATCACTATGCATAGTACCATTACAATAAAACTTTCCTAAATTCAGATATAACATGAGCTGAGTAGCATTTATAACCGCTCAATTAACATAGTAATTTCAGTGCTTTTTGTGACAGTTTGTACACCTGTATAATTCAAGAAAGATTTTTTTTTCAACTATTTATTTTGTCTGTTTTAGTAAGTAAATAAATATTCAGTATTTTGTCCAGAATAAAAATATTAAAAAGAAAATGAAACAGGCCAAAAAAAAAATTTGTACCTGATCAGCGTGAGTCCATTAATGCGAGGCTAATAAAAGGTAACAGCAAAGGCAGCTTTTGACACATTAAGAAGACTATCAAAACCCCAACAGCCCAGGGTAACTGTCATAGAAGATAGCAATGGGGCTCTGCTCAATGAAAAAACAGCTGTAATGAGAAGGTGGACAGAATATTGTAAAGAATTATATAACTGTAAACTCGACACTGACTATAGCATATTAAACAACATTAAGTGTGAAAACAGGGAACTCGGAAATGCAGCAATATTACGGGAAAAAGTGGAAGAGGCTACATGTTCGATGAAAGGAGAGAAGTCACCGGATGTGGATAATATCCAGGCATAGCTCTTGAAATATGTAGGACCAGATATAATAAAAATCATGACAACAATTTGCCAGAAGATATGGAGTACTAAAAAATGGCCAACAGAGTGGGCGCAGTCATTAGTAATACCGCTTCCAAAGAAAGAAAATCTAAAAATGTGCAAGAATAACAGAACCATTAGCCTTATTAGTCATCCAAGTAAAGTGATGTTAAGGATACTTTTGAACAGAATAAAACGGAAATCAGAAGAAATCTTGTCCGAGGAACAGGCTGGCTTTAGACCAAAAAGAAGTACATCAGAACAAATCTTCAATATTAGATTACTGATCGAAAAACATGTCCATCATCAACGCGATATATACCATAACTTCATCGATTTCACAAAAGCCTTCAATCAAGTCTGGCATGAAGGCTTATGGCAAATAATGAGAAAATTCAATTTTGATACCAACATCACAGATATCATTAAGCACTATAAAGGACGCAAACAGTGCTGTTTTTGCAAGCAATGACATTGGAGAATTTTTCAAAACAACTGTAGGAGTTCGTCAGGGATGTATCCTGTCCCCAGTGCTCTTTGATATATATCTAGAACATATTATTCAGGAGGCTCTCTACGATTATAAAACAACCATATCGATTGGAGGCCGACCTCTTTGTAATCTACGTTTTGCTGATAATATCGATGTTATAGCTGGAACAGAGTCAGAACTTCAAGACCTTACCTCTAGACTGGAGAAAGTAGCAAGAACGTATGAGATGGAAATTAATATAGAAAAAAGCAAGATATTGGTGAATAGCCATAAGAAACATGTTCCGACCAACATTACGTTAAATGGGCAAACGTTCGAAGAAGTTAACACCTTTAAATATCTGGGGTCCACTATATGTAGTGATGGAAGATCAAGTAAAGAAATCAAGACAAGACTTGAGATGGCCTCAGCTGCCATGACAAGGCTGAATGTGATCTGGAAAAGTAACATCAGTTTTCCTGTGAAGATCAAATTATACAAATCACTTGTATTATCTATTCTCTTGTACGGGTGTGAGGGCTGCACACTCACTGCAGATACGGAGCGAAGGATTCAGGCTTTCGAGTATAAATGTTATAGAAGTTTGCACATTTGCTATAAAGAGCACAAAAAAATAAACATCTATGCAGGCCACCAAGAACCACTTTTGTCAGTAGTGAAACGTCGAAAGCTTGCCTGGTTTGGGCATGTAACTCGTCATGACTCCCTTTCGAAAACGATCCTCCAGGGAACAATCGAAGGTAAACGGAGAAGAGGAAGGCAAAGAAAATCCTGGACTGATAACATCAAAGAATGGGCAGGGCACGGTTTTTCCACACTTGTACGCATTGCTGAGGATAGAGAGCAGTGGAGGACCCTGTCTGCTGATGCTTCAATCATGGCACCCCTACGACCCATAAGTTTGATACGTTGATTCTCACACTTTTTTATAGACCTCTATAAATTAACATAAAAAACAAAGACAAAGGAATATACTTTTGACTGACATCTTATTATATTTATAAGAGAAAGGAATGTAATGTTGATTGACGTTAACTACATTTATAGGAAAAGGAATGTAGATGTAACTATAAACAGTGGTCATTTGTCCACGCATAACACCTGCACTAGTTCAATTTCTGTCTAATTAGGGGAAGGCTAGATAATCCATTTTAATTGTTTTCACCACTGTTGATTATAGGGTGAGTAATCGTTCTTGATATTAATTCGGCGCATGGATATGACACCCTTGTCTGTACCTATTTCTTAGGGCCAGAAAATAGATTAATTTGCTTATTATGTTTATGGCCTGAATTCATATGTATTACATATTATTAGTACAAGTAGAATCAGTCCTATATTGTATATTTTGGATGGGTAGGCAGGACTATATTCTTGTTACACCGCTCTAGCGGAAGTAGGAGTTGTCTTGTCTAGTCGTGATGAGTTCCGATGTACCGTGACAATGGCGGGTACGCATTTTTCCAGGGCTGGTAGATTCTTCAGTAAAAATGATTTTACGAAGTAGTTTTTCTTCTATAGGAGATTGTGTCTCTACTAGAGTTGTGTTAGAGACTTTCCTAATGTACGGTACCATGTATGATTCGGACTCCAGGTAATTCCAGTCCCTGTTTTGATGATCTCAGGTCGGTAGGCCTAGCGGGAATTTTGTGCTTCGCAACGCTAGGGTCAAATTTGTATCGACGGAGATGACAGGCTCCATACTGTAATTATGTCTACGTGAGGTAACTGGATTACGGTAGATCTGTGTGGAGGAACTTTATGAAATTATGCATATGTATTGCAAATTAACTTTGGCTTATATATATATCCTCCTGTGAGCGAGTGAGCGACAACTCAGGTAGGCGGCCATGTTACATTCCTGTCTTCGCATTTTTTGGATCACTGTCTAAAGAACGGGGCATGTATCTTATTATTCGGACAGTGGCAAGGAGATCTCAATTTGGATAGAAACCCCTTATCGTGGTTTCACAATATGATAAACTGTGAATATAAAGCAACTTTAGTTACTTACCGATCCGCCTTCACTGACGCGCTTAGTCAGATAGGGGATGCGGCCATTGATGTACTACCTATTATTTATGAATGTGCCATGACATAGGATCTACTATGTATGCCTGCAAATTGATATGTCAACATACCCATGATTTACTCGTTATGTCCCAGTGTGAGCGTCCAAATAAACTGTGTAAACAAAGATTCCAGCAGTCTGCATTGGTGCCTTGTAGACACAAGTGAATGAGTGTTTAGATTGGTCAGAACACGAACAGTACACCATTCGCGGTAAACACACTCTACACTTCTACCCATATCTACACCATCCTGCGTCGGTTGAAGTGACCAAGTTTAGGGCCTGCTTCCCCTGGAGCCTTAGAGGGAAACTACTGTTTACAGCTGCCTTTGCCTTCCCTAACTTAGGACTAGGGTGAGTTACCCATTTACAGCTGGGTAGACTGGAGCATGCCTGATCTCGACAACTCTGTACACTACCATGGACACATACAGTAGTGGCACCACAAACAACATGCTACAGTGATTGATAGTGGAGCTTTACAGAAGAAAGAGAACACACCACACTTTACAGAAGGTTTACAGTATACAACTGATACTTCTTTACAGACTGACATTTTACAGTAACAGTGTGTGCAAGCAAACTTTACAGTGGTGAGCCAGATCCCTGGGTCCAGCCTACGCAGTCTTGTGTTGAGAATCACATTTTACAGTTACAAGAACATTTGTTTGACCACATCAATACCAATAGGACAGCTATACAATCAATGTCAGCTTGACCTGTTCTGACAAGTGTAGCAATATCTGGGACAGCACTTGTTGACATTTGGCACAGTACAGTCAGTGTTCTAAACCAGTGATTGTTTATCCTGCTGTAATAGAAGAGCATTGTTGAACATAAAGTGCAAATTTCATCGGTGGATCTTCTAATGTGCTCAAAAAAAATTGGACAGTGTAATAGTTAGAAAGCAAATCTATTACTCAATAAAGTGGTAGTCTAATTTATTAAATCTGAGCATACTTTGCAACACATTCTATCCACAACACATATATTATATTATATATGCATTTATGTTATTTGTTATGTATTAAATTAGTTTATGTTCTGTGTGACTATTACAAGGTATGCCGAGTGACATTGGTCTGGTACTAGTATTCTATAGGTACACATTTTCTTAATTGGAAATTTGTTAGCAACAATTTGCTGCTATTTCTGTTAGTTGTGATGAGGTGTTCTTTTCTTCGTTGTTTTTGTTAATAATTTTGTGTTCCTTAGTTTTGTTTGATTTGTTTGTATAATTGTAGGTCTCATCTTTTCTATTTTTGATTTCTTTACACCCTTATGTTTATACACTGTGGCGTTATTTGTCTTGTTATCTTATTGCAGTTATCATCACGGATTCTGTGATCATTTTTTTCATTTCTCCTATTTAATTTAATTTGATCTCTGCAAATGTTTTCAGATTGTCTTTTCTTGTTTGTCCTTTGTAATGTCTTTAGTTGACATATGACATATGAGGTATAGTGGAATACACTTATATTATAGTACAGATCAGTACTTTATGATTGTTATTGTTATAAAACAAAATGTACAAGACCTTTATAAGACTTGTCTCCCAAAGTGATTGGTAAAGGGAAATATTATTTTCCACAGGTACTCAAGTGATCATTGATTACATTAGGGTATACAAGACCTTTGTAAGGCTTGTCTCCCACAGTATTTGAGATACAGTTATTGTTGTCCACAGGTACTCAAGTTATCATTGGGTATTATAAACCATACAAGTTTTCACTAAGACTAAGTCTATGGTATAGACTTGTATCCCATTAAAGTGAAATAAGGTAATTTATTTACTTTTTCAGGTTTCTGATTTAAGAAGACAAAATGTCTACATTAGATTACTTTATAGCACAAGGAAAATCCCTTGATAAGACTGGGAAAGACTTAGAACAATGGGCTGTTGCTCAATATGACAAAGCATTAGCTGCAGAAGAGAGGAAAGCTCTAGCTGAAGAAAAAAGATTAGAAAAAGAAGCTGATACTGCTGCTGAACTAAAGAAATTGCAGATGCAAGTGGAGGAAAGGAGATTTGATGCAGAACAGAAGAAATTAGAAGCTGCTGCTGCAGCTGAACAAAAAAAATTAGAAGTTGCTGCAGAACAGAAGAAATTAGAAGCTGCTGCAGAACAGAGAAGATTAGATAGAGAAGCTGAAGAGAGAAAAGCAATAAGAGAACATGAATTTGAGTTAGAGAAATTAAAATTGACAAGTATGAGTAATGTTAATCAGGCATCTAGTGGTAATGGTAAACCCTTTGTGTACAAGGTCAAGGTACCAGCGTTCAACTCTGCCAGTGATGATATAGCATTCTGGCTTGATAGATTTGAACGGGCTTGTCGAGCTCATAATGTTGACAAATCACAGTATGTGAATCAGTTGTCTGAAAATCTAAAAGGGGAGTCTCTGAGTAAGTTATATTTCGTCGAAGAGGCCGACAAGGATAATTATGATGCTGTTAGGGCAGCTTTGATGAAGAGATATCAGCTGTCTGAGGAAGGTTATCGTCTTTTGTTTAAAACAATGAGACCTGAGGTAGGTGTAGAATTCTCAGAATTCATCTCAAAAGCACGAATTACACTTTCACGATGGATTGAATTATCCAAAACAGAGAAAACATTTGATGGTCTTACGGATTTATTGCTAAGAGACAAGGTCATGTCTTCGGTAAATAAATCATTCCTAGAGTTCTTACATGAGCGTAAACCTAGTACATTAAAGCAAATGGAAGAATATTGTGACCAGTATGCCACGGCACACCCTGACATGATTCTTAGTAACTCTAACATTAAAGAGAGTATGCCAGTTGCTTCGGCAACAGAATATAATCAGAATTACTCACACAAATTCCAAGGAGCTAAAAATAAATTTGATAAAAAGGTTAATTGGAATAAGTATCAAAACCAAGATAACCACTCAAATCAGGGTTCTTCTTCGAAGAACTGGAATCGGGCTGATAGTCCTCGACACGCGAGGGGTACCCATAATTTTAGAAATTCTCGGAAAGGGAGTAGCTATAGGAACTACCCAAGTGCTTCATGGAGACAAAAAAAAACCAATATTACAGGGATACTCAATATAATGAGCATGATGATTATGATCATGAATATTATGATTCAAACCCAAATAGGGGTTATAACAGAGGCAATAATAATTATAGAGACAATTATAACCGAGGTAGATCACAACACAAAAGACATGGTAAATCTTATTACCAGGCTAACTCTGCACAACAGGAGTTCCACGACACCGATAATCAGAATAATGATAAAAAAGACTCCAACAGTGTAGCAAATTCCGCTTTCGATTTTGCTAGAGCATCTGAGTGTTCGCAATGCAAAACATTATTCGATCCAACCACAGTTTCTACTTTAAGCTGCGGTCACCCGCTTCCCGCGCTCCATGCGTCAATCGCGCATAATGGAAGGGGTGCTCTTGTCTTTAATAGGGGCCTAATAGATGGTACTCCGGTATCAATTCTTTTCGATTCGGGGTGCACTACCATCGGAGTGAGGCAATCACTCGTAAATCCTTCTCGAGCTACAGGCAATATAGTCAAATGTGTAACATTTGGTGGCACATTGGAGAAGTACTCCACTGCCATTATCAATATTGCTACGCCTTTCTTTACAGGAGAGGTGCAAGCATGTCTCTTGCCGAATCCGATCGCTGATCTTATCATCGGTCGCATTCATGGAGTGAAAGAATGCACTCCACAGCAAATTTCTAATTGGGAAAATGTTAATATGCAATCTGCTAATGCAGTAATCACTAGGGCTCAAGCTCTTAATATGCCGCAATCTTCACATTCTGAAGATAATGATGCGCAGATCCAAGATGATCCCTTGGAGATTTCCCATGATTCCTTTATAAAACAGCAGGAAGATGATCCTACTCTAAAGAAATTCTTTACTCTGGCAACAAAAGGTGATCCGAATAAGGATACAAATCGTAAATCATGGATTACGATGAAGAATGGCGTACTTGTACGTATGGTACAAGACTCCGCTAAGTCCATTCATTCTCAAATCCTTGTGCCTAAAAATATGAGAGTTAAAATCTTACAGCACGCTCATGATTCGCAGTGTGCTGGACATATGGGTTTTTCCCGTACTAAAGCTAGAGTTCTTGAATCTTTCTTTTGGCCTGCTGTGAATAAGGACATACGAATCTATTGTCGATCTTGTAAAGTATGTCAAGAGATTAAATCCAGAGGTCCACGCCATGATGCACCTATTCAGGCTGCAGACATTCCCATTCGACCATTTCAAAAAATGGCGATAGACATCATTGGTCCATTTAAGATAAAGTCTGCTAGAGGACACCAATTTATTTTGACGTGTGTTGATATGTGCACACGTTGGCCGGAGGCTGTTCCTCTAAAGAGCATAACTACTGCTGATGTCGCAGATGCTCTTTGGTTAATATTTTCTCGTCTGGGATTTCCAGCAGAAATATTATCCGACCATGGTACCCAACTCATATCGGATACCATGTCTCAAGTAATGTCGACTCTTAAGATAGAGAGATCGCTGAGTAGTATTTATCATCCTATGTCCAATGGGATGGTGGAACGTCTGAATAGAACTCTGAAAAACCTACTAGGTAAGATAACAGAAGATCATCCTCAGGATTGGGATAGGGTTTTACCCGCGGCTCTCTTTGCATATAGAGAGGTCGCCAACGAACATACAGGATTTTCTCCCTTTGAACTTGTCTTTGGCGCGAAACCGCGAGGTCCTATGTCCTTACTTCATGATCTTATAACTGCTGATAATATTGTCGATGACACAAAATCCTCTTATGAATATGTCATCGCACTTAGACACAAGATTATTGAAGCATGCAAATTGGCAACTGCTTCTTCTGAATTTGCGAAACAGAAGGCAAGGGAATTTGCCAATAAAAAGAGATGCTTGCGACAACTTTGTCCAGGTGACAAAGCATTCGTCTTGCTACCTTGTAGGGAAAATAGACTTCTTATTTCTTGGAAAGGTCCGTACGATATAATATCAAAAGTTTCCGACGTTGACTATATCGTCGATATTGATGGGAAGCGTAAAACCTTCCACATCAACATGCTCACGGAATTCCATGAACGTCCTGATTATTTACAACCTGTTTTCCAGGCAACGGACGATTTTCCAGTCCAACATGGACAGTACTCATCTCTGTCAGTAATACAGGATGAGGAAACGAGTTTCTCGGATGTAAATTTACCTTTTCCAATGATTCCTCTTCACTCTAATGAATCATGGAAAGATGTTGCAATTTCTCCAGAATTATCTCCAGGAGAGCAGAAACAAGTTTCTACTATGTTAGAACAATTTCAGGATGTCCTTACTGACATTCCTGGTCAAACTGATGTCATTCAACATGACATTATTCTTACTGACCATAGTCCTATAAGAGTCAGACCGTATCCTATTCCGATACATTTTCAAGCACAGGTAGAGAAAGAGTTGGATGAAATGATAGAGTTAAAAATTATTGAACCATCCACATCAGCATATTCTTCGCCGATGGTTATTGTACGAAAAAAAGACAAAACATACGTCTTTGCGTGGATTATCGCAAATTGAACCAAGTGACGAAATTTGATGCTGAACCTATGCCTTTACTAGAAGAGCTACTTACGAGACTATCGAATTCTCATTTCTTTACTAAACTCGATTTGTCTAAGGGATATTGGCAAGTTCCATTATCCGAACACGCCAAACCGTTTACTGCTTTTTCGACGCCTAGGGGTCTATTCCAATGGAATTTCATGCCTTTCGGTCTTATGAACGCCCCTGCAACATTCGTACGCATGATGCGTCGAATCCTATCTCATCGCTCAGATGTCATTGCGTATCTTGATGACATCTGTCTTTTCAGTGATACTTGGAACGATCACTATAATGGGATAAATGAACTATTGTCTATCTTACGCGAGCATAACCTGACAGCGAAACCATCGAAAGCATGTATTGGTTTTAGCGAAATATCTTTCTTAGGACACCGTGTTGGTCATGGGTTCCTAAAAACAGAAGACCATAATACAAGTAAGATACTTAACATTTCTATTCCTAAGACTAAAAAGCAAGTACGAAGTCTCTTAGGTCTAATACAATTTTATGGACGATTCATTCCGAATCTGTCCTCCATTATGTCACCTCTTTCTTCCTTGCTAAAGAAAGGGTCTCCTAATGTAGTCCACTGGACTCAAGAATGTCAATCCTCTTTGGATAAGGTTAAAACTATGTTTTCTACTTCACCTATCCTAGTATTGCCTTCTAAGGATAAGACATTTATTCTTCGTAGTGACGCTTCATCCACCGGGATTGGAGCAGCACTAATGCAAGAGTACTCCGGAACTCTGCATCCTGTGATGTATATTTCTCGGAAATTAAATGCCGCAGAGAAGAATTACTCGGTCCTAGACCGTGAATTATTGGCTATGGTTTGGTCAATCCTTAAACTGCAAAGATTTCTTCTTGGCGCGCATTTCATTGTGGAAACTGACCAGAAAGCTCTTACGGCTATTCAGAGTAAAAATCTGAAGAGCGCGAGATCAACGCGTTACGCGATTGCTCTGCAGCCATTTCATTTTTCGGTGCGAGCTATCCGTGGGTCAGAAAATGTGATGGCAGATATTTTGTCTAGATGCCCACATGATTCATAACTGTTATACAACTTTGATACAGTTGTTCCTATGTTGAAATGTGTACACATATGTAATATCATATATTGATTGTAACACTACTTAGCGGTTCATTGATATTTATTCACCGCTGATTTTTCAATGTTTTTTCGTCTTTGATGATCATGATGTTAAGATATCTTAGATGAAATTTATGTATAAACTAATGTACAAATTGTGTCATTGCTAATATTGTAGTATGCGTTGGTGACACCTCTCTGGAAATATTTATACTTAGAGAAATACTTTCTCTAAGGTCAGAAAACTTATGCTTATCATCTGCGCATTGTTATGGGTGCGTTGTGAGCCTATTGTATGTTGCTCCTAGATGTATTTCAAAAAAAAAAAAATGTACCATTTTTTTTTCCCGAGGGGTGTGGTAATCTGTTGCGTGCATATTTTGACGCACATATTACAAAAATCGATATGGCTATTTAATATGGAAAAGATATAGACATTCATTCATTTGTGTATGAAAATGCTGTCTATGGGGAAGGCTAGATAATCCATAATTGTTTTACCCTGTTGATTATAGGAGTAATCGTTCTTGATATTAATTCGGCGCATGGATATGACACCCTTGTCTGTACCTATTTCTTAGGGCCAGAAAATAGATTAATTTGCTTATTATGTTTATGGCCTGAATTCATATGTATTACATATTATTAGTACAAGTAGAATCAGTCCTATATTGTATATTTTGGATGGGTAGGCAGGACTATATTCTTGTTACACCGCTCTAGCGGAAGTAGGAGTTGTCTTGTCTAGTCGTGATGAGTTCCGATGTACCGTGACAATGGCGGGTACGCATTTTTCCAGGGCTGGTAGATTCTTCAGTAAAAATGTTTTACGAAGTGGTTTTTCTTCTATAGGAGATTGTGTCTCTACTAGAGTTGTGTTAGAGACTTTCCTAATGTACGGTACCATGTATGATTCGGACTCCAGGTAATTCCAGTCCCTGTTTTGATGATCTCAGGTCGGTTAGGCCTAGCGGGAATTTTGTGCTTCGCAACGCTAGGGTCAAATTTGTATCGACGGAGATGACAGGCTCCATACTGTAATTATGTCTACGTGAGGTAACTGGATTACGGTAGATCTGTATGGAGGAACTTTATGAAATTATGCATATGTATTGCAAATTAACTTTGGCTTATATATATATCCTCCTGTGAGCGAGTGAGCGACAACTCAGGTAGGCGGCCATGTTACATTCCTGTCTTCGCATTTTTTGGATCACTGTCTAAAGAACGGGGCATGTATCTTATTATTCGGACAGTGGCAAGGAGATCTCAATTTGGATAGAAACCCCTTATCGTGGTTTCACAATATGATAAACTGTGAATATAAGCAACTTTAGTTACTTACCGATCCGCCTTCACTGACGCGCTTAGTCAGATAGGGGATGCGGCCATTGATGTACTACCTATTATTTATGAATGTGCCATGACATAGGATCTACTATGTATGCCTGCAAATTGATATGTCAACATACCCATGATTTACTCGTTATGTCCCAGTGTGAGCGTCCAAATAAACTGTGTAAACAAAGATTCCAGCAGTCTGCATTGGTGCCTTGTAGACACAAGTGAATGAGTGTTTAGATTGGTCAGAACACGAACAGTACACCATTCGCGGTAAACACACTCTACACTTCTACCCATATCTACACCATCCTGCGTCGGTTGAAGTGACCAAGTTTAGGGCCTGCTTCCCCTGGAGCCTTAGAGGGAAACTACTGTTTACAGCTGCCTTTGCCTTCCCTAACTTAGGACTAGGGTGAGTTACCCATTTACAGCTGGGTAGACTGGAGCATGCCTGATCTCGACAACTCTGTACACTACCATGGACACATACAGTAGTGGCACCACAAACAACATGCTACAGTGATTGATAGTGGAGCTTTACAGAAGAAAGAGAACACACCACACTTTACAGAAGGTTTACAGTATACAACTGATACTTCTTTACAGACTGACATTTTACAGTAACAGTGTGTGCAAGCAAACTTTACAACTATATTACAAAAACTAAAGCTAACATATACAAAATAAATAAATAAGGATCCGAGCTAGTAGTCCACACTGGTGAAAGATTCCCACCAGATACATACAGAGTAACCAAATAAACCGCCCAGTGAAAATTAAAAACATACCAGCTTAGAAAATATAATTTTATATAATAAAGCCATTTTGAACTATAACTATAAAAGGGGAAAAAAAACCTACGATAGATAATATAGTATAAAATAAATACAAACAAAAACATATTACAATAAATGAAACACGTCCTGATATAACCAACAGCTCCATGTACATGGTAGATGGTTGAAAGGGGCGTGCTACAAAGAAAAGTAGCAAACAAATTAATTTTTTTTAAAATCAACAGGAGATTTTCGTTAGATATTTTGGGATTTTGATTTGAGATTCAGATAGAGATAGAGACTTGTAGAGAAGAGAACTAAAAATGTAGGAAGTTTGTTATAGGTCGTGCGTGCGCCGGATTAGCCAGTGTTCGGCTTTTGAAATGATACTGTATGAAAGAAGTGTAGATTTTTAAAGATAGTGTTTTGTAGTGAAAAGCTAATAATAATAATACAAGTAAAGAAGAGCATTTCTAGATAATCTTAGCTATTGTTAGAATAACTTGTCTTTTAAGTACAGAATACTGGAGAGGGTATTTCATAGAGCTCTAGAGTTTCGGGGCGACTCTGTGGGTGCTCTGATATACTTTGTGGTTTGTTTTAGTAGGGCTGATTATTTGTCGAGTAAAAGAGTATTGGGCGTGGCTTGAATATTCCAAATGATTACGAGGATTGTAAAGAAGTAAGAAAGAGAGATAGTGGTTCTCAAGCTGTTAAATAATGATCTTAACCCTCTAAGGTGACTTGTGAATCACAAGCGGCTCTAAGTCATTTTAAAGTAAATAGTTTTCTGCTTGTTAACGCTAAAGAATATGTAATGAATATTTATATCCTCACGCCGTTGGTGGAGCGGTTGTAGTGAAGTAAAAATGTGTGATCCTGCAGACTGGAAGGCTGTAAATAAATAGTGGTGATTTTTATTTCAAGCTCTTAGCTGTTGATGCCACTTGTAAGTAAACATATTGAGAACTAATGACTTACTTAGTTAGTCGTTCCCCTTCTACCGTGAGGTGTAGAGGTTTGGAAGAGAGGGCGCCAGACTATCCTATCAGCTGTCTTCCTCCTGGTCTGGTTCCATTCTAGTCCTCGGTCCTTCACAGATTGTCTAATGTTGTCCTCCCAGCGGACTCTGGGTCATCCTGTGGGTCTGGATCCCTGGCTCTTTGTTTCCCATGCTTGTCGTGGTAGCCGACCTTCTCCCATTCTGCAGACATGGCCAAACCATCTTAGTTGGGACTGTTCTACTTGGGTCTGCAGGGGGTGGGATTTTATGCCTTGACGTATCGTCTGGTTGCGGACCATGCCTCTTCTTGTTACTTCAACCACCTTCCTCAGATACCTCATTTCTGAGGTTTGGATCTGGCTTTTATGGGTTGTAGTCACTGCCCATGACTCGCATCCATATGTCAAGACTGGAAAATATGTGGAGCGTTATACAGCCATCTTCGTTTTCTTACCAACCTCTCTCTTGCTGAGGAATCATCGATTTATGGCCTGAAAAAGTCTCCCAGCTGCTGCTTTTCGAGTGGCCAACTCTTCTTTGATGCCTCCCTCTTGGTCTATAATAGCTCCGAGATATTTAAAGTGATCGACCTGCTCCAAGACCTGTCCTCCCAGCTTAATCTGATGTCTTCTTTCTTCTCGTGATATCACCATGGATTTTGTTTTAGAGCTGCTTATGACCATCCCTCTCTTCTCCAGCTCTTCTTTCCAGACTTGCAGGTTGGATTGGAGATGTGCCTCTGATTTGAGAACCACTGACTCGATACATAATTATCGATACTGTAAATGAGAAATGTTCACTGAATATTAAAAAAAAAGCGATGTTGGTAATCTATATGAGATTTTGAGAATCACTACAACCGCTCCACCAACGGCGTGAAGATATAAATATTCATTACATATTCTTTAGCGTTAACAAGCAGAATACTATTTTTGAGTTGACACATTTTTATGTAATAATGAGAACAATGATTCTCAAGGTTGTTGTCATGATGGAAACAAGAATAACCAATTATAGATAATTAAGAACAAGGATTCTCACATTGTATAAAATAGGACCAGATAGAACTAGAGTTAGAAGGAAAGGAAACTATACATAATATTGTTGGTTGTGTAAAAAGGCATGCTTTAACATTCTTATATCCAACTTTTAATGTTAATAAATATTTTATCTTTTACTGGATTGTCGTCAGTGATTAAGCTAATTATTGTTAGTGGTTTAGAAAATGTTTCACAGTGGAACAGTTAGTTTTCGTGGTGACTTTGTTAAGGGTCGTCAAGGACTTGTGTTACTGTTGTTGGGAAATGAACTGTGTTAACATACTAAGGTGAGCACTAACATTACATTATACGCAACATCACGTGCCATGACACACCAGCAAGTAGCTGCATTCTCATCCGGAGGAACGAACCTGGGTTGAACAAGGTTGCACACATTCTCATGATGGTGGAAATCAACATCTAGGTGTATAGCCTTTCTGACCATTGAACACTTACTTAAACTCTTAGCTCCTGCTGGGATGAATGTCCAGCATCATTTTGCATAATTCTGGTGGCTTCTGTCGTTATTTTCCTATCTATCCTTGTTTTTGCTTTGGTTCGTCTCGTTTCCTCAATTTTCTGTTCTTAGCCGTCACTAGCTCCTACGTCACTTCCGCATGACGCCTTAGTTTTTCAGCCATTTTGAATGTTTCCTTCCTCGACACAGCTAAGTGATTTTTCACGCATTTTATTAGTGTTGTTCATTCCTGTCTTCGTTTCGTTGATTATTTACTTTCTTGTTTCGACATGTCTTTCTGGTTTCACGATTTTCTTGCATTATTACTGTTATCGTTTCGCTCATCACCGTGATTTCATCTGCTTGTATCGCTCATTTGACGTTTTCCTCATCATCACAGATCTTTGTAGTACCTATATGTAGTTCTTGTCCTTGTCACCTGTTCGTAACTGTGGCTGACGAAGGGTAAAACCCGAAACGTCCCTTGTCTCATGTGTACCGTTTACTTGTTAAACTGATTTCATACCATATTATTTTTTAATTTATGTACTTAAACTCTTACATGAACGTAATATGTGCCTGGTGTTAATACTGTGCAACCCGATATGATCTGAACATTGAACAATTGACATTGCATTTACAAACAAGAAGTGGCACTGTCACAGTGCCTCCAGTTCATGTTGATACCTAAGTTGCTGTGGCCACTGCTTATATATGAAACAAGCACCAGTACAGTGGAAGCTATAGAGCAAAAGGTCAACAAGTTAATGAGGACATGACTAGGGGTACCACCAGGTCTGTCAGACGTAGCACTGTACTGCAAGAAGGCAAAGCTTGTGCTTCCTTTCAAGTCAGTTGTTGAAGAATACAACCTAGGAAAGGCAAGGCTCGCAATGATGCGAGTCAGCAGATGACGTAGTTAAGTCCATTCACCCGACACTGAAAACGGGAAGGAAGGGGAAAGTGGATGAAGCTGTTGTCGCTGCCCAAGAGTCGCTCAAGCTGAGGGAGGTAATCGGATACACACAGATGATTAGACGGAGATTTGGCTATGGTGACATCCGCTGGTGGTCCAAGGCATTTAACGGGGAACGCAGAGACATGGTAATTCAGGAGATAAAAGGAGCTGAGGATGAGAAGAGGATGCAAAAAGCAGTGCAGCAGACCCAACAAGGCCAAGGGACTACATATGTGTGTGTGACAGTGCGAAGACGATGTGTGCAGGAGAATAAGAATTCGTGTGTAATGTTGTCGTCACTCTCTCTGACCTACTTTCACACACGTTCCGCAGTCACAGAAAAACTCTCTTGATGACAGGGGTCCCACTTTTATTAATGAAACCCTATCAGGTAGCATATGAATCATACAGAAAACAATGTTGTCCACAAGTTTACTTTGTAGGTAAATTCCTATGCAACATCATATAACCAAGCTATTTAGGTATTCTCTACGTAACACCCTATAACCCAGCACAGACTGCTGGACTCTCTGAAATAAAATGAAACAAAATAAACTAGCTTCGTACTAATGGACAAACATCGTCTACGTAATAATACATACATACGTGTGAAAATATGCACGTACATGCACTTACGAGTATATGCCCATTTGTGTGTGTATGTTGTGTGTGGTGTTACACATGTGTGAAAATATGCTAGTAGATGCGCTTAAATGACCATATGTGTGTTGTGTATGTTCATGCAGGTCTGTGTATATGTGTAATCAACAATAAACATATCTCAGTCAACAATAATGCCTTCATACTCCTACTAAATACTAACTACATCATCACGCGAGAGAAAACTTAAATGAAGCACTTCTATCTATGATGAAATATTTTACACAACGCACTGGTCTAAATGACATCAATTTATCAGTATGTGAGAGGCCTAGCTGCTCTAAAAAACAAGCAGATATATACTCTATTCTTACAGTTCTATACTAAATGTAATAGGCATAGGCTTCTCACGGAGCTAGAGGGTACGCAAATATTTCTCTCACAATAATCACTAATATAAAATTAACCACACTTACGGCTCACAAGAATGCAATAAAACTATTACTTAACACTACACAAATGATAATAATAATGGTAATACGTACACCCTTGTAAACAGCGCATCGCGACACTAGAATTCCTCTAATAAATACACTTAATACTTTACATATTTAACAAACAGTCTCACGGTTGAAAACAGATATGCGATATACGTGAAATTACACTTAAAAACACAAATCGCCAGTCAGCTTCTATAAAACTATAGATAGACAGACGCTAATAAGCAATAACTCTTAAAACGTCTAATATTACTAAATCTAAAGTATTATAAAAATGTACTTATATGCAAGCATACCTCTATGTCGTTAGTTCTCTTAGCACAGACGCAACTATGCAAAAGCCCTACCTCACTTCGTTATCGTACTAGGGCGCGTTTTGCACAAGAAGCCGATCTAGCTACTTCTCAGCTCTGAACCAAGCCTCTCACTGTTTCAGTTTAAATCTACATCTGCACCCCTGTACCACATGATAGCCACGTCAAAATGTCAGGAAAAACTCCACCCATCCCTCTAGGGAACAAATCAGGAGTCCTATGCTCAGTATGGATGACATGAGATCACATCTTGGTAAAGATTATCTTCCTAGACGCCCACAATTCAAGTTCCGCCCACTGGTGGTTACATCCCCACGATATCTCTTGCCTGGAGTCACACCTCACGGTTTCGTGCTCAACAAGGTGTTTTCCTCTGGTGTCAGACACCGCCAGGATGTCTAACACTAAGGACTGTCTCCCATTAGATCTTCTGCGTCTCACACGTTTGTCTACTTCACGGATGGCAAAGGTGTGTTTCGTTTAAATTGCCCATTACCGGGTGAGAATGCCAACATGAGCACAAAACTACACCGTAGACTAGATCGACAACTAATTACTCAGTCTAAAATTACACCTTTCTGGCCACACCGTCACAGAAAGGAGCCCTGCAAAGGTCCTTGACATGAAATGATATATGGCATATGGTACTCTTAGACTCAGCTTTATTATTAGGTCAATGTATGACCTCCTGCCATCGTCCACAAACCTTGTGAGATGGGGAAAGTCTGATGATGCTCAGTGCCACCTGTGCCATGAGAGGCAGACACTTGAACACGTGCTCTCAGCGTGCAAGGTGGCATTATGGCAAGGGCGATAAACATGGCGCCACAACAAAGTACTAAATGAGCTGGCTGCTTCAATAGACCTGGCAAAGGTGAAGGCGAACAGCAATGTCAGACCGAGCACCGCAAATACATACTTTCTGAGAGCAGGAAAGTCAGCACACCCCAAACCAAGAAAATCAAGTAGCAGTTTACCATCCCTTCTTGACTGTGCAAATGTTTGGGAGATGGCAGTAGACCTACCTGGGAAAGGGGCATATCCAGAGAGTATCAGAAGATCTCGAAGACGGCCAGATATAGTGCTGCATTCCTCATCATCACACCAGATTATAATGACTGAGCTGACCGTGCCATTTGAATCCAGATTGGACGAGCAACACTCGTTCAAAAGTCCATGTATAATGATCAGGCCACGGACTTGAGACAAGTTGGGTTCACTGCAACGGTCATGGCTGTTGAGGTGAGTGCAAGAGGTCTCGTGGCAGCCTCAGTGTATGATCTACTAAAACTGTTGGGGTTGAGGGGACAGTCAAGAACAAAGGCACTCAAGAGGCTCAGCGAAACTGCGAAAAAGGCATTGTGCTGGCTGTGGAACAACCGCAACGAGATATGGAACTCATTACAGAAATTTGGTTTCAACATAGTGGTTACTTTCATAATTGCCTCCAGCTGGTAGAAAATAGGAATTTGAAAGTTGCAACCAAGGTGGAGTGGGTTCAATTCACCGCACAAGACAACAGGAGGCTGACACTTGGGAGTCAATACTTAAGTGCCCCCCCCCCCCCCCCCCCCCCCCCCCTTGAGTGTAAAGGAGATGGGACCGAAGACGCAGCAAAAGAGATGAATGCAGTCAGCGACTAACCTGACTGCTTGCGTCGGGGTCAACGAACCAGAGCTGACCAAGACTTTACTCCACCTCCAAGTGGTGGTCCAGGAAACAGGCTGAATCACTGAAGTCTGGCCTAGACAGTAGGGTTCGAAGAGGGAAGGCAAACCCGGTCCCAAAATATGCCGTACGGAAGTCGGATGTTTCGGGTCGAAAGGCGCAAATATCGCAACTTCGCTGTAAACGGCGACACAACGCAACCAACGTCCTTTTCAGGTCGACCGAGGAAGAAGAAAGAAGAAGTAAAAGAGATTAAGGGGCCGAAACACTTGATTAATGGGGAACCCATTCTGATGATCAAATTATTTTTTAGTACAAGAGGCCATTCATTGTTTTCATCATGAGTTATGACGAAAACCAAAACCAGACTTATAACAGAGAAGATTTTGACTCTAGCAACGAATCTGGGACTGAAAGTGATATGTCATGGCTAAGCAGAGCTGGGACCCTGACAAAAATACAGTAGTGGCAGTAGCGACAACAAAATCGGTGGTGATGTAGGTAGGCCTGAAGCAGGAGATGGGCCTGGCACAAGGGGCCATGGCAGGACTACATATCAAAATAATCCTTGGAAATAGAGAAAGCGTGCTCAAAATGAAATTATTGAACGACATTCTTCCTACGTATGAAGAACAACAAGGTACCAAGGCAGACGCTGCCATAGATCTGATCACTGACGAATGTAATGGTTACGGAGAAAATTACCCTCGCTCAGCATACAGGTAGGAATATATTTCAAGCAATATCTGCCAGCAAAACCCACAAAGTGGGGATTCAAACTATCTGTTCTCGCTGATGCTAAAACATAATACTGCCTGAAATTGAAAATTTATACTGATAAGAAAAATGATGAAGGTTGTCTTAGGGCAACTTCCAGGCTGTGAAAGACCTTCTTGATGGATGCGCAACAAAGGACATATTCTCTACTGTGATGGCTTTTATTTAGACCCAGCTTTATTTCAAGAGCTGAAAAAAATTCAGATTGGTGCATGTGGAACAGTAGCTGAGAATAGGAAGCATTTTCCTGAAGCAATAAAAAGAAGCAACTCAAATTTAAAAAAAGGCAAATCACCCTTTATTTTATGCCACAGAAGATAAAGGCATGCTGGCAGTCAGCTGGCATGATATGAAAAGAGTTAACCTTATATCTACTATTCACTCCAATGATGTTATGGACAAGACAGTTAGAAAAAGGGCAATTTCTGAGGGCAGAACAATTCAGAAGCCAGTGCTTGCAGAACAATACAACAAAAGTATTGGAGGTGTCGACCACTTCAGCCAACTGGGTGCAAGCTACCCCAACCCACACAGATCCTATAAATGGTACCTGCCATTATATCATTTCTTAGTTGCTACTGCCCTGGTCAATGGGCACATAACCTACAACACTGCCACACATAACCTACAACACTGCCACACATAACCTACAACACTGCCACACATAACCTACAACACTGCCACACATAACCTACAACACTGCCACACATAACCTACAACACTGCCACACATAACCTACAACACTGCCACACATAACCTACAACACTGCCACACATAACCTACAACACTGTCACAACAACACTAACCTGCCACAACACTGCCACACATAAACCTACAACACTGCCACACATAACCTACAACACTGCCACACATAACCTACCACACATAACCTACCACACATAACCTACAACACTGCCACACATAACCTACAACACTGTCACACATAACCTACAACACTGCCACACATAACCTACAACACTGCCACACATAACCTACAACACTGCCACACATAACCTACAACACTGCCACACATAACCTACAACACTGCCACACATAACCTACAACACTGCCACACATAACCTACAACACTGCCACACATAACCTACAACACTGCCACACATAACCTACAACACTGCCACACATAACCTACAACACTGCCACACATAACCTACAACACTGCCACACATAACCTACAACACTGCCATACATAACCTACAACACTGCCACACATAACCTACAACACTGCCACACATAACCTACAACACTGCCACACATAACCTACAACACTGCCACACATAACCTACAACACTGCCACACATAACCTACAACACTGCCACACATAACCTACAACACTGTCACACATAACCTACAACACTGTCACACATAACCTACAACACTGCCACACATAACCTACAACACTGCCACACATAACCTACCACACATAACCTACAACACTGCCACACATAACCTACAACACTGCCACACATAACCTACAACACTGTCACACATAACCTACAACACTGCCACACATAACCTACAACACTGCCACACATAATCTACAACACTGCCACACATAACCTACAACACTGTCACACATAACCTACAACACTGCCACACATAACTTACAACACTGCCACACATAACCTACAACACTGCCACACATAACCTACAACACTGCCACACATAACCTACAACACTGCCACACATAACCTACAACACTGCCACACATAACCTACAACACTGCCACACATAACCTACAACACTGCCACACATAACCTACAACACTGCCACACATAACCTACAACACTGTCACACATAACCTACAACACTGCCACACATAACCTACAACACTGCCACACATAACCTACAACACTGCCACACATAACCTACAACACTGCCACACATAACCTACAACACTGCCACACATAACCTACAACACTGCCACACATAACCTACAACACTGTCACACATAACCTACAACACTGTCACACATAACCTACAACACTGCCACACATAACCTACAACACTGCCACACATAACCTACAACACTGCCACACATAACCTACAACACTGCCACACATAACCTACAACACTGCCACACATAACCTACAACACTGCCAACTCTACAAGACAGATTAAAGCAAAGAGATTCAGGCAGGATGTCAGTCTCGCTCTTATTGAACCTACTATTCCTCGACGTAATATGACACCTTCAAAACCACAAGTCACAACAACACAACTTTCTGAGCACCACTTAATTGACAAATATGAAGGGACAAGGTACAAACTAAAAGTGTAAACATGTAAAGTGTGTAAGGCTGCATGGAAAAAAAGCCAGGCTTGCATGTACTGCCCAAACTGCAATGTACCTCTATGCATGAAAGCTTGCTTCAAGTTATACCACACAGATGAGGATTATCAGCCGTCCTGAAAAAGACTTGCAGAGGCCCACAGCTACTACTTCAACCCCAGTTAATGAAGGAGGCAGCTCAGACTCCAACTAGAGGTTCTTAATTACTCAAACATTCACAAACACTCATCATCAGATAAGACACAGAATCCACTCAGAAAAGAAAAATGCAAATATTACAGTTTTTTTTGCATTTTATTAAAAAAATTTTTGTTAGCTTTTCATGTTAAAATATGTGGTCAATGGTTCAAACAATACGTCAATCAAGCTTATTTTATTCATTGCCATGCATGTTCCTAACATTTCATTGCACTGACATTGAAAAGATTCACTGAAAATTTGAAAAAGATAAATGGTTTTAAAAAGTCTCCTCAAATTTATATAAATAACCATACAAATTCAAGATGGACATCATCATCCTGTGACCAAGTTGCATAAAATAGTTTTTTTTCACTCGTAGCATCCATTCATTATGGTGCTCTGAAAATTTTAAAGCCCTGTGTCTTTTTTTTCAATTTGTTTATTAATTTAAAAAAAAATACAGTTATTTTTAATGAAATCAGCAAACACCCTTGGTAATGAGAGACAGTAACGCTCCAGAAAATGTGAACTGACTTTTATTTGTCATAATTAATTGTTTGTAATGAATTGACTGACGGACCGAGTGACTGACTGATGTACTCCTTTTGATTGACTGAAAGACGGACAACGGCTAGACTGCTAATTTGACGGACCGACATTCTTAAGTCGGTCCATCAAATTAGCAGTCTATCCATTTTTTTTTAGAAAAAAAATTATTTTGTTTAAAATTGGCTGTGCGTTTAACAATTCGTATAGTGTGACAATTCATAATTACAATCTATACTTGCATACTACGACACATGTCCATGAAACGCTGATAAAGCACAAGACACTGTTAAAGGGAAATAATTCCAAGTGAATATTCCGTGCGGAACGATCGGCAACGTTCTTTTGGAGATTACCAAATAAACAAATATATAAATACAAATAAACAGTGTGATGATAACTGTTTTAGATATCTGTCGGATGTCCCATAACTCGCAAATAGTAGCAAACTTTTCCCACGAAGTGAAGTAACTTATTTGATAGGAAACTCTATATAGAGCGATACAACAGGAGGCAATGATCATCAGAAGGGGTCCCCCCGTCGATCAATTGTTTCGGCCCCTTATTCTCCTTTGCACTCTAAGGGGAATGGGTCCACATGGGTCATGACTCCCAAGGGTCTCAGCATCCTGTTGTCTTTTGTAGAAAATGAACCCATTCCACCTTGGTTGCAGCTTTAAAAACCCACAATTCCGCCAGCCGGAATACTTATAATAATAACTAATCTGGATAGTCAAATAAATACCTGCAGATACTCATCAGTATGAGAGTGAATAGAGGAATCAGTACACATGGAAGCACTAAATACATCAGTTATTAATAATAATAATAGTGAGCACACGCCGCTGGTATCACTGTGAGCTCAGAAAGTCTGACACAGACTGAAATTTACATCCTGGCAGAAATAATTAATATTATTTTTTTAATCTGACACAGTAGTTAGTAAAGAATAATTTTTAATGTAGCAAATATATACAACAAACAACGAAAGACATCTTTATAGTACACAAAGAAGGGTCCACGGAATAAAATGAAAAATTGGGGATATACAGTACTTTGCAAAAAAAATGGCAGTCATATTGCTCAACTATATATGCTAAAATCTAATTAAATATGCATGTTCTGCCCCAAATTTGCACTCCACTTAAGTGAGCGAACACTACCAAAAGTAAACCAAAAATTAGCGTAGAGTACAGTCCCTTGATAATAGAGCAGACGACAATTTCTAATGCTAGTGGCAGAAAATGGATACAAAGTCAAAGTGTATGTTAATTTCACTGCTTTGGAATGAAGGAAATCAAACATGTACCAACATTGCTAAAACCTTGAACATTCCTGAGCGGACTGTCTACAGAGTTGTGAGTAAATTAAAAGCAGGTAATGGAATCGAGCGAAAAGAAGGTAGTGGGAGGCCAAAAATTTTGGACACAAAGGACCATCGGCGTCTCGCCCAAATCGTTCGGCCTGGGCCAATGAAGAGTGTAGAAAACATACGGCAGCGCATGATCGAGTTGGGAAGCCCAGAGGTATCTAATGCTACTGTCAACCGGGTGCTACACAGGATGAATTACACAAAAATGCGGGTAATTTCGTCACCATTGCTCACAGAAACTCACAAACAGATGCGCTTGAAGTGGTGCCACGAACACCGAAATTTGTCATGGGACAATGTGATTTTTTCAGATGAATGTTCTGTTTGATCTTATCCTGCTCAAATAAATATTTGGACGAAAGACTCTGTAACGCCTGTGTACCAGCGACCGAAACATACCCAGAAATTCCATCTTTGGGGAGGGGTGTCAGCAAGAGGTGCCACTGTGGCCGTGTACATAGTTGTTCCTTTGGAAACAGACTATATTCTTACAAGACAGAGGAAGCACAGACCACCCCATAATTTTATATTTTATGAGAAACAGAAAATAATAAATAGTGTCACATATTTAGGGTAGAGTCGCTTCTACACGCCATTTCTAATAATTGGGTGATTTCCCCTGACCAATCGGATAGCTCAGATTTACCCCGGGGAAAGTGGAACAACGACGCCATTTGGCAGTAGAATGAAAGAGCGCAACTCAAGAGGTCGTATCTGGTCCAGCTCTACATATTTCTTAGTTTGAGGAAATCAAACTTCAACATTTATTATAAAATGTGTATTTCAGGACATTGAGTGGTTTTATATTTCTTACTGGCGTAAGTAGTGACAATCATTCAATATGTATTTTGAATAGAGCTCCCAACCCTAGTCGCAGCAGAACTAGGTTCGAGGATTTGAGTCAATTTGCACAAAAATAGTCTTACACCTCAAACCATGTAGAGTAGAAAATATTCTTGTGTTGGGAAGCATTTAACTCAAGGAATGCTTATGATGATAAAGAAATCAAGGACAAATCTGAAGAGATGGGTAAATGTCGTCGAACCTAAAATAAGACAGTGACTTAAAGGAAGGAACACGGTGGAATGAGAAGGTTCGCCATATTTGACAATTGAGTAGGCCTAGGAGACAGTACCAAAACAGCCCAATTTTGAATCGATGCAAAGCATACTGATGAGATGATAGCCATTATACTTATTAGCAGAGATTTTCACAAGATGCAAGAAAAATGTCCCAAAATTATGGGAATGAAACGGAGGCATCAAGACAGACCAGAGATATCATAGCAGATCATAAATACAGAGAGAGAATAGCTCAGTTACTTGCAACCCTGAATGCCACAGAAGATAATAAGCAACGTTTGAAAACGTTTGTAGAAAAGCATCAGGATGTATTCGCACTCAATGACATGGAATTAGGCAGAACTAACACTGTCAAAATGGACATTCAAACAACCACAGAGGAGCCAATACATATGAAACCCTATCATACGCCCTTGAAAAACAGAGAACTCGTGGAAAGGTCTATAAATGAAATGCTACAGGCAGGAATCATCGAAAGATCCCGTTCCCAATGGTCCTCACCCATAGTGATCGTAACAAAGAAAGACGGCTCCAGTCGCTTTTGCTGCGACTACCGTGCCCTTAACAAAATCACAAAAGTCATTTCCTACCCCCTCCCCAGGATAGACGATCTACTTGCGACGTTAGGAAAGTCTACATACTTACCACACTTGATGCAAGGTCAGGCTTTTGGTGCATCCCCATGACACCTGAGGCAAAACAGAAATCCACATTCTGTTCACATATGGGAAGCTTTTTTTGGAATGTTATGCCATTTGGTCTAAAAGGGTCTCCAGCAACATATATGTCACTCATGGATGAAGTGTTAAAGGGTCTACATCCATTTGCCCTGGCATACATAGACCATATCCTGATACATACCGCAGGCACGATGGAAGACCACCTCCGCAAGGTTGAAACAGTGTTTGATAGACTCAGGCATCACCAAATAAAGTTAAAACTGTCGAAGTGTGAGTTTCTAAAGACAGAAACAAAATATTTAGGATTTGTCATCAATAGAGATGGCGTCAGACCTGATGAAGATAAAGTCAAAGCCATAAGAGAAATGCCTAGCCCCAAGACGGTGAGACAAACACGCTCATTTATTGGTACAATAGGGTACTATAGGCGCCACATCATCAATTTCTCCAGAGCAGCAGAGCCTTTGATAGCCCTTACCCGCAAGTATGCACGTTTCAAATGGACAGAAGACTGCCAGAGATCCTTTGAGTATCTTAAAAATGCCCTAACCACCATCCCACTGCTTGGACACCCAGATATTTCTCAGCCCATGATACTATACGCCGATGCCTCAGATAACGCAATTGGTGCTTGTTTGGTCCAACCTGTACTAGAAGATGAAACACCCATCCTACCAAACATTCCCAATGAGAAACCCATTGCATTCCTATCCCACGCATTGTCAAAGTCACAAAAACGGTGGACCACCACTGAGAAAGAAGCATATGCTATTCACTATGCAGTACAAAAGTGACTTTGACGTCAGAGGAACTAAACTCATTATAAGAACTGATCATCAACCTTTGGTTAACTGGCTCACCAAAACACAAGAACAGCCAAAGAAGTTACAGACATGGGCAATGAATTTACAGTCCTACGACACCACTATCGAACATATCCCAGGCGAAATGAACACCTGTGCAGACCTCTTATCCAGGATTAAATATGATGATGAAACTGAAGTGAAAACAAATAGAGTCAAAAATGATGGCACATCCTCAGAGATTGACGATAATGCTAAAGAAATTAATGAAATTACTTCATCAAGTCGAAGAAGTACCTCAGATTCTGCCACTCAAGTAGAAGAAGAAAGCCAAGATATGTTTGACATGAGAGTAGAACAAGCGAAAGATGCAGAAATTGTCAAGCTGCTCACATACGTGAAAGAAAACCCAACAAAAAGTAAAGATTTTACAGTACACCCAACGGATGGAACTCTATACTATATATGATCAGAAACAAGAAGGGACACTAAGAAAAGTCATTCCAGCACATCTAGTCCCAGAAGTATTGCTACAGTTTCATGATAACAACGGGCACATGGGAAGAGACAAAACAATTGATGTCATAAAGAAAAGGTATTATTGGCAAACTTTCTACAAGGACATTACAGAATATGTAGCCACCTGTAGAACATGTAAATTGAGAAACATGAAGCCACATTTAATTCCCCTTCAAGAAATGCAACCTTCCCATTACCCCATGCAAACAGTGAGCATTGACTTATCAGGTCCTTACCCACTCACCCAATCAGGCAACAAATACCTCCTGCACATAGTTGACCAATACTCTGTTTGGCCAGAAAGTTACCCACTCAGTGATGCCACATCGCAGTCCATCACGCAAATTTTTTTACAAGAATTCATTCCCAGGCATGGCTGTCCAAAACGAATCATTTCAGACAACGGTAAACAGTTTATCGGTAACCCATTTAAAGCCACCTTACACCAGCTGAATATTGAGCATACTACAACTACTTATTATTGCCCAAATGCAAATGGCAGAAATGAACGCATGCACGCCACCCTACATGATATTATTAGCAAATATATCAAGGAGAACCACCAATACTGGGACCTATACATTAACCAAGCTCTTGAAGCCATCCGAGTAAACGTGAACGATACCACAGGAATGTCACCCTTTCTCATGCTATACGGAAGAGAACCAAACTTTCCGTTAGACAACCTACTTCGCCCACAAAGAAAATACATGGGAGAAGACCCCATCGAAATAATCCTTCAAGAAAAGTATAAAGCTCACCAGATTGCACAACGAAATACGCAGAAGGCATTTCACAAGAAACAGAAACAACATGATAAATCAGCCAAGCTACCAACGTACAAAATAGGAGACAGAGTATACTACAAGAAACATGTACGCAGTTCAAAATTCGATGACCGATGGTTAGATGGCTACAAAATCATGAAACAAACTACGCCTGTAAACTTCATTATTTGGAATTAGGAGAAACAACACCAAACAAAAGCTCACGTAAAAAAAATAAAAATTGATAATCACCGGCCCATTCCGCCTCTGACGACAAATACAAGACCAGTCAGAAAAGCCACCCTAAATTATAATCCATCCAGCACAGATTCGTCTGACATATCAAAGTCAGAGACGACAGACTCTGAATTTTACCAAGACGACCACATACCCAGACCACCCACAGATGAAATACATCGAGCAAGACAACAACGAGACTCGTCCGAAAGCGAAGAAGATATCCCACCACTTGAATTGCGTAATCGACTCCAAGACAGAGACCTGCGCATTAGAAATGAAGAAATAATGCCTCAGACGTCACACGATGACAACACGAAAACACCTTATATCCACACTCAAACTTACTCCCGCAGTGATAAATCGTCAGCTGATACCTATCACACCCCCAGTTCAGGCAGTTCTAGTTTTAACACTAGTGAAAACCAAACACTGCTATACCACAAGAACAAGATTGCTCGTTCAAAACAATCAGATCCTGAAGAAACTATACCCAAGCAGATTGTTGAACCATATACCAGCAATCTTTATGGAGACGAAACAGAACAAGACATGAGAGAAGACAGTGTCAACCCCAGCACAGCTTTGTCAGACCCCAACGAACATAATGACAGAAAAATGGTAGAATTATACCAACAAGAAACAGACATTGATACAGCTAGTTCCATTGAAACCAGTGATGCGGATAGTACATTATTTGTACCAGTCAGCTCCAGCGTCAAACGCGCCTATAAAACAGAATCTGATGACTCAATCCCTAGCAACAAAATTCCGCGTATACAGCACAACTATATCAGACGAAAGATTCTGAAGAAACGCAATCATGTTCCAAAACCAAGCCGAGAAGTGTTAGCCTCATCTCAACTAGTCAAAAACAACAGTGTGCAAATTATTGTGCCCATTGTAACCAGTGCTAACGTTCAGCACAACCAGGTCAGAAGAAAAATCAAGGCGAAACATATACCTGCCTCAAAACCAACAGATGTTCCAGCCATACAAACCCTAACCACAGTAAAACCATCACCGCAATCAAATGATGTTAAGCCATCACCGCATTCGTCAATGTCCTCGGTGTCCCAACAATCAGCAAATGCAGTGTCGTCGCCTATCACACCCGTCACCACTGCTACTCAGTATGATGCTCGCCTAAGCAGTCGGGACATTGCAAGGTTAGAGATGGTGAAGGAACTAGCGAAGCTGTTCTGAAAAACACGCCCAGGTGTTTTATGTGTTCGCAAATCCGAACACGGTCAACGCATATGTGAAAAAAACCTTTTTAACAATGTACTAACTCTCCCCATGTACTCTATTTTCAGTTTTTGACAGTTCAAATGACTTGCTTCCAGACTAAGATGTCAAAAGCCCCACTGAGAAATTTTTTTCCAGCCTTAGAATACTGATGCATCAAGACCAGCACACGGAGGATTTTCTTTAGATAGCATAATTGTGAAATAAAAATGTTAAAACAATTGATAACACACGGTGTTACGAGTTTACAGACACCCTTATTTAGTTACATACATTTTCTTAATATTTAGAATGTTACACAACTTTACCTATAACACATGTGTCACACTATTCTGTTGTAACATTCATCTCCACTTTTGTAACTGATCATATTCCACGCTCCATTCACCAGCATTTTCATGCAGACACTTTACACCAGTAGTTTTTTTTTTCTTACCTCATACTAATATTTCTTTGATCTATATTATGCTAAACTCCTTGATATCTGCCACCTTGATCAATCATACTGTTCCTACTATGACATCTCTTAACGGCACATAATTCATACCCAAAACTAGTATTGTAGGTTATGCTATTTTTCTCCACAGGATTATTTATTTTCAAATGTACATTATTATTTTAGACCCAGATGTATATTAGTACTGTCAAGAATTTTAAACATTCTCCTAAAGAGATTTCATATCCCAACCTTGACTCTCTATAGTAAGATTTTCTTCACTCCACTGTTACAACATCTTTAACTTACTATTTTTCCTCTCCACTATATTGAGACGACATTCTAGACTTGTGATCTTTTAAATCCCTATCATATTCATTCCTTGGAATTACAATCATGTTGTAATCAGGAGATCCTTGATGTACCCTTTCCTCGCCACTTATTGACAACAGACACTACTAAACATTCCTTCTATTCTAACCTAAACTATTACTTGCAGCCCTATTGGTTAGGATTTACTATTAGAATATCTAGTGTTTAGGGAATTGATTTTTATCATTCTTTAGTTCTTGTGATACAAACATAAAAGAAATCACAAGAAAAGAAAAAAAAAAAGGAAAAAAGAAGAAGAAAATGAAATGTAAAACAAGAAAAGAAAAAAGGAATTCCAAGAAAACAGAAAAGACATAAAAGAAAAAAACAATTAGAATGGTTTTTTTATATATAGATGCTATATGTTTATATGCCAGCCACACACATTTTGATGATGATACTACAATATGGTAAAACATTGACTGCCCTGAGGTTAGCAGATGAAGAAGAAAATAAATAAATCACCCTATGCCACTCATGCCCCCACCAGCTTGATGCCTGATATTCCGACAATATTTTTTGTTGATATCACAAGTACCCCAATGACATTTGTGCATGCTGATTTTCTGCAAATGAACAATCCCTTGAGAGCATTAGTATATGCTAACCCCAGATTGAACAAATTGCACCTATTTGTTGATGATGCCTTTGCCCATGTTAAAGAAATAGCATTTGCACATGCTGACCTAGCAAATGAAATACCCCATTACCGCATGATAACCACTAATGACACATGAGATGAAGAAGCAACAGGTTATGTATGATGAAGATGACATTTTATATTAAGGTGAAACTTTATGTTGTCACAGCTGAGATTTTGTTGTAATGTTTATGCACAAAATCCCCCACATTAACATTGGAGGAGGAATAATCTTAGTCTTTCATGGTTACGAGATAAGACAAGGATATAATAGAATATTTGATGAATACCATGGAACAAATCAGAGCAGATGATTGTTGCACATATGAGGACCATATTTGAAGTCATTATTGAAGGATTATCAGTAGACAAGAGACACAAATGAATTATGATAATCCCATGGAACCACAGGTACTAAGGACACAAAATGGAGATTAAATAATGGAGAAAAAAAATAATGACTGAATAATTGCTACGCCCAGAGGTAAAGGAAATAGAGATGCATCCGCATTTTGGAGAAGATATCTCTTTGATTTTTGCCCATTGCCTTTGTAATATGAACATTGTTGTATAACAAATGACTATTCCTTATCACGAATTACAGAATGTTGTAAGATAGTTGGAATAAATTGACAATGTACTATACTCATAACATACCCAGAATTACAGGAGAGAAAATAAATAAATGATTGATGAAAGTGGACACACTGAGATTTGCTCACCCCGAGGATATTGGATAAGAAAATAACGTTATCCCAAGGACAGACATGTCACAGATATATCATGGAGATATTATGACAAAAAAAAAAAAAAAAAAAAGAGAATACCTAGATTGGAAATGCAACAAACTTTGTCAAGGACACCAGGAAATAGACCCCCGCCCCACACTTAAGATAACTGACGGATGAGATTTTTGAATTATAAGTACCATAAGTCACCCATCTGGCTGTAGTCAGCGGATGTTACAGGCACCACATAACTCTGACTAACCCTCGACCAGCGAAGGCAGAGTTGGTGTCGAAATTTTGCACATATGTAAAAAGATATGTTTTTGTTCATGTTTTGGTAAAGTCTAGACATTTATGTTAATGGTTCTATAAATGATTAGTTGATATATTGATGATAAATATTCGCAGATGTAGTACATGAACAATTAATAAGGATATATTTCCAGTACAGAATAAGAGGAATAGGAAGGATCCACATTTTAAATATTGGAGCACCATGAGCGAGGAATTGGACTTATAAAGAAAATGGAAATGGTACACTGTATGCAAGGATAACCAGAAATAATATGGATAAATAGTAGTCAGAGTGCCAGGAACTTTGTCTTACGAGAATATTGTAGATTCCTCACGATCAATTGATTATTTTCTTCCTTTCTATGTCACATTTTTTGAGTGATGACCCCAAAATTTTTTTTTCATCTCATATTGTCAAACAGTTCTTACATCTCAGTTGATAGTTCCATAAATAATTGTTTGATGTGTTTTGCATAAACGTATTGCTAGATAAGGTACATAGGGAGTTAATAAGGATAAATTCTTAAGATAACAGGAGGACAAGAATAGACACAATGATATTGGAACACCATAAATGATACATTGGTGTTATGAAAAAAAAAAAGGAGACAAATATAAATTGTATACAAGGATGCCTCGAGAGTGACAACATGGATACATATTGTCAAGAGTATAAGCAGTTGTCTTAAAAGAGAAAATAAAGTAATACGGAACCCAATGTAGAAAATTCATGATGATTTGGAAACTATATTTTCCTTTTCCCTTATATTTCATAATATGATAGTAACACATTCGTCTGTTGGTTGCTGAATAATTTGATGTTTGAAAATTGATGTATGGTAAGTCAAAGAAAATCTTTGAAGAATAAATATATATATAAAATAATATTGCTAGGAAAGAGTTCACAAAAAAAAAAAAAATACTGTATTGACAGAAAAGAAGGAATGATTAGAAATAACTGACTAATGGACAGGATCACCACCAAACGCACGGATATTGGAGACAAACATCACATATTTTGAAGAAGAAAAAAAATGTAATATAGAAAATTTTTTTCTACAGTGACGGACTTAGAACGAATTCATACACTTGCCATTTGGAAAATGTCAATAACCAGAAACATACAGATAAATAAATAAGGATAAGCCATGAGGTTTTAATGCTTTTATTGTGAAAAATGATTACTTATAAAAATGATGCTGGTTGTATTATCGTCTGATAAATATGCATATTATGTCTAGAGATGTTTTCTACATGTAATAATGAGCAAGTGGCTCATTCACTAGAAAAAAAAAAGAGAAGAAGATGATGAGTACCCATGAAAACATTGGCTATTCTATGAAAGTGGATTGCCATTACCATAGGAATTAGAGATTTTGGACATTTCTTGGAATATTGCAGAGTACTTGGGAAATAGAATAAATAAGTACGCCAGGAAAAAAAAAGATTTTTTTAGTACTTGCAGGCTTTTAATATGGAGCAAATAACAGTACAGAAAAGAGATAACACCCCTACCACACCCAAGAGAATGTAATCAACTATATTTTTGAATGAAATGTAATAGATTATGATAATCCAGCCAAGTTCTGCAAATAAGATAGTTTATTGTTCATTCCCCAGTGTTGCCACTCGTCACATTTTTTTAGTGATGACCTTATGAGTGTTTTGCAGATTTTGTTGGGCAGTGTTGCCAATTTGTAAATTTGGTGAAAAATATTATGATGTGATGAATCAGTTACACTTTTTGAAGTTGATGTCCACTACTAGTTTTTTTTTACATAGCAGACGACCTCATATAGACATAGGACCCCAGTATAGGAATTAAATTAAATTTTTTGGAAATATTTTTGGACTTAGAAAAATTTTTGAACTTTAAATTTTTCTGAAAAATTTTTTTGAACTTAGAAATTTTTGGGGATGGATTTTTGTTATTGATAGTACTCAAATGTCTCCCTACGGGATACATTTGCGGAGCCCCGGGATCTATATGTGGCCGTGTACATAGTTGTTCCTTTGGAAACAGACTATATTCTTACAAGACAGAGGAAGCACAGACCACCCCATAATTTTATATTTTATGAGAAACAGAAAATAATAAATAGTGTCACATATTTAGGGTAGAGTCGCTTCTACACGCCATTTCTAATAATTGGGTGATTTCCCCTGACCAATCGGATAACTCAGATTTACCCCGGGGAAAGTGGAACAACGACGCCATTTGGCAGTAGAATGAAAGAGCGCAACTCAAGAAGTCGTATCTGGTCCAGCTCTACATATTTCTTAGTTTGAGGAAATCAAACTTCAACATTTATTATAAAATGTGTATTTCAGGACATTGAGTGGTTTTATATTTTCTTACTGGCGTAAGTAGTGACAATCATTTAATATGTATTTTGAATAGAGCTCCCAACCCTAGTCGCAGCAGAACTAGGTTCGAGGATTTGAGTCAATTTGCACAAAAATAGTCTTACACCTCAAACCATGTAGAGTAGAAAATATTCTTGTGTTGGAAAGCATTTAACTCAAGGAATGCTTATGATGATAAAGAAATCAAGGACAAATCTGAAGAGATGGGTAAATGTCGTCGAACCTAAAATAAGACAGTGACTTAAAGGAAGGAACACGGTGGAATGAGAAGGTTCGCCATATTTGACAATTGAGTAGGCCTATGAGACAAAGATGCAAAAAGGGATTTTTGCATCGATGAAAGCATCTGATGAGATGATAGAACTTTATTATGCTTATTATTGTAAAAATGTTCTGAATTCCAGACTTTGTTGAAATTTTAAGTTTCATGCTGAAAGATATTAAAAGTTTTGCATGAAATCGAACGCTGTTGAAAAGGTGAATTACTACAGTTTTGAGATTTAGATAAGAAATCTATCCATTTCAATTAAATTCGCTACATCAACACCTAAGAGAAGAAAATCGAACCTGGTAACACAAATTTAAGAGAGAAATCTAAATCTCTGGTGATTAGGCCAGTTAAACATCTGCTCTCTGTAAAGTAAACTGAAAATACTGCATATACCGGCACTGCCACAGATTGGTAATATGGTGCCGTTCCAGTCCTAAGGAACACCTGCCCCGGCTACACCACCCCACTGTGTGTTTTCACAGGAATTCTCACGAAAGAAAGGTACATCGACCTACTAGAGGGAGACCTTCTGCCATTTATGCAGGTCATGTACCCCGAAGGGTGCACATTTCAACATGACAATGACCCAAAGCATACAGCTCATACCACCAAAGCATGGCTGCAAGAGAAGAATGTGATAGTGCTGAAGTGGCCCAGCAACAGTCCCGACCTAAACCCAATTGAAAACGTTTGGGTACCACTCAAGAATCATTTAAAAAAGAGTGGACTCAGAGACGTTGAACAATTGAAGAAGGTAGCAGAAAAATACTGAGACAGTCTGACTCACAATTACCTACAAACACTTGTGGGAAGTATACCTCGCCGCATCCAGGCTTGCCTTGCTGGAGAAGGCAACATTATATTGTACTGAAACCACTGTTAATAGATAGGAGAGATACCAATCTTCCTCTGGACATACACTTTTTATTATTATTTGCTTCTATGAGTGTGCTGCGTTGCAAAAATATGACTGCCATTTTTTTTGCAAAGTGCTGTAGATATATACTCCAACGTGAAAAGCAGCTAACGATATAGAACTACAAAGATTACGCCTCTTTCCACAGCAGATATAGTGGTAATACTAAAAGCCCCCGAAACCATCTCTAACAACCTTTTCCAGAAATTGACTATTTTACGACTCACTTTCAGCAATACAGGCTTAAAGGAACGTACGAGAAATATGAAGGCAGAATATAGCGACGGATATCTTTCTGACTAATACATGTGAGAATTTCAGCGGCGAGCGCGCAGTGTCAAGTCTCGTCGGTTTCACGCAGGTGACTGAGTATGTGTCCGTAGTTGTGATGTGATGTGCTACGGAGCGAACGGAATAATTTGTCTTCTCGTTGTTACTTTCACAATTGCCTCCACGGCTGGCGGAGTTGTGGATTAAAGTTGCTACCATAAGTGAAATGGGTTCATTTTCGATATAAGACAACAGGAGGCTGAGACGCTTGGGAGTCATGACCCAAGTGGGCCCGCCCCCCTTAGAGTGTAAAGGAGTATGTAGGGCCGAAACACTTGTCGGACGGGGGGACAACTTCTGATGATCAGATTGCTTCCTGTTGTATCGCTCTGTAAAGAGTTTCCTATCATACCAGAGGATGTTCAATGGTAATAGTGTGGTTACTTTCTCACGTTGGCATTGGAGGAAATGAAGAGTCAAATAACGAAGACAAGAAAGAAAAATCTGTACAACTGAGATCAAAGGCTTAATTAAAAGAATAAAACCTGGTGAATGAACAATTGGATAAAAATATAAAAGGGAGATGTGCATTAAAGACGTTCAGGTTCCAACACGAACATACCAAGTACTTAGGGAATTGGGAATTCCCAGTAACAAGAAACATCTCATCACATATGGTCGTCACAAGTATCTTTTTCGGAAGAAAAAAAAAGTTTCGTGGAGATGCAAATAGCCTGAAGCTAACAACTTCTCTTCTGTTAAAATATTCAAGCAGACGTCTGAGAGTGTAGGAAGAAACAGAAGTCTACAACTGGGAACGAGCTATTTCAGAATAGAAGAATCTTACTGTATAGAATGTCTGCAAGAGAACAATATAGAGAATTTCATCCTAAATTGTAAAAGGAACCATTCACATAGAGTCTCCATTATGCAGGTTACCCACACGTGTAAAACAATTTTTGAAAATAGGCTGACCTAGAGAACTGCACAATGTAGTCACATTGTTTATAACAAGAACAAAAATTAATATACAATAGTTAGTAAATTTTTAATAATAATGGTGGTCGGAGTCGCTAAGAGGTATAGCGTCCGCCTTGAATTCTAGAGGTGCTGGGTTCATTTCCCAGTTGAGGGAATATAATTTATGAAAATTCTTTTCAGAACCAGTGGTCCTAATGATGTCATACTCCCCCCTGATCTCCTGGGTAGTGAGATCGGATGATGCCCAGCCTTCTTGGATTAGGACGAAAAAAATAGGAGGTCCCTTGTGCAAGTTACACACGTTAAAAATCCCACGGCAATTGGAAATTGTAAAGAGTAGGCCATTCGGCCACTGCCCTGGCAAAAATGTAAAAATAAGAAATCTACCCACCACAAAAATATTTATAAAATGTGTGATTCCTATATACAAGTACGCACAATGGGAATCTCGCCGGTGTTACTGAGTTCGTGCACTGTGCTGAGATTTTCCTTGTGTGATCTATGGGAGGAGATCGGAACACTGATGGAGTTGTCCGTGTGCAATGAAGATTGTCCTTAAAACCAAACAATACTAATAATAATAACGGTCTAATAAACATCTAATTATATCATACATAGCACCCAAACAAATTTAACCCAGCCAAAGATGTTTATCAAAAGTGTGGAATTGCTTATAAACATACACATCCCAAAACCCTCCGCTTTCACTCCCCACCCCTTTCTTTATATATCGAAAATAAATCACAAAAAGAATAACAAATCTGTCATTTTATGAATGTCGTACATTTTTAAAGACAGGTATAGAGATTTATTCGGTCCCGTCTGAGTAGAGGTGATAGTGGTAAATAAGTGAGAAATAAGATATAAGAAATAGATTTCACGAGTGAGTAGTTTAAGGGTAGAATCTGTCTCTGGATTGAGAAGATACTCTAGTCCAGCCTATCTTTACGACTGTAATTTATTATAAGACAATCCTACTCTCCATACATGTAACATATACGTTTAACCACTCACACATATACACACACACTCACACAAATATGTGACTACAAGACACACAACCGTGTAAACTATGGTTAATGGATATTGTTCTGACCAACCCGTTAAATTAAGTTTTTGTTTAGTTTATTATCACTTAAACTTTACAACATCAAACATCTACAAATCAATATATTCATGTTTACAGACATAGGAAAATAACCCCATAACTGCCCTCCCCACTGTTGAGAAGGGATCCCACAAGAAGTTAATAACCCAAAAGGTCAAAGATTAACACTAGGGTATAGAATAGACAGTATAGTAAAGAACAAAGTTTCTACTTAAGCTATCCAGTAAAAATAATCAGGTTAGCGAACTAAAAAAGAAGTGGGTACAATGATTGTAACAAAGGAAAATATTTTTCTCTCTCTGTGTCTTTCACTCTGTCATTCTGTGGCCACAAACACACTTCCTTACCCAATACTTGGTGTAGATATCCCTTGGAAAAACACTAACAATAGTATGAACCTATAGTGTCAGGTGGGTTGCCCAAATATTGCCCCAGACCCGCATTGGTATTTAATAATAATTTCAACGTAGTCGCCAAAATGGGTAAGTTAATTTTTCCTGGATGAGTCCTGTATCACCGCATATAGTTATTGAAGCAAGACGTTCTCGGGACGTTCACAGTTACAAAAAAGAGAAGAATAGTTCCTGTACTGGCTAGCCTCTAGGTGACTGTTACGTTATAAAAAAAACTGATGATGATAAATCCTCTCGACTTTCTCTAGGATGAGTGCCGATTATGAAAACAATGTTATCTACTGGATAAAATTCACTTGGGAAAACGACAGTCAGTAGTCGGGAAAAATGTTATGTTTATTGCCGCAGCGGGCTGATAAATTGAATAAAACAATCTGGATATTAGTAAGTCCAGTTAGCTCAAGTTACAGTTAATATGCCTTCAGTAACTGAGAAAGGGCCCACAATTAGAGAAAACATGCTGGCCGCTGGTTTTGACCAAGCCTATATTGGGAAGAAAACCAAACATTTAACCAAAATGACAATCCTATGCTATCACGCGTAAAGTGTGATCTCTTATCCTCTCCGTCCTCTAATTAAATTAAAAGGCACATCGTATTTTAAGCTTATACTATCGCGCTTCGCTTAGCAAGTACGGATTTGGGTTTTAGGCATGCAGCCGTCCCCCATCCGAACCGGTAAAACACTCAGCGCACAATGTCAGTTATAATTTAATTATGACTACGCTCTTAACAAATATAGCCTGTCATTACTAGCTAGTTGATTTTTGGCGTCTATCGTTTTTAACACATGATAAAAACACTAGTCATTTAAGAAAATTTACACACAAAGAAATATAATGTGCATACTACTCTGTCACTTTATCCGTCACTCTTAACATTATACTTAAGTCAGCTAAAATGGTTGATGGATTTTACATTACTGAACCACGGGTAAGAGAATATCTGCGCGTTTGCTATTTCGCTAGTCTTAACGCTCGGGAATAGCAGTGAATAAATTGGTAAAACGTTTAACATATTTAATACTTAAATTATTACCACAATCAGAAACTTAAATCCCCACGGGACAATTTAACACATTTAGCGAATAAAATGGTTCCTAGTCTGGCGTGATTAGATTTATCTAAAATTTCCGAGAGACTGATAACTGACTAGGAGTGAAGGCAGATTATATAGAGATTTTGTGTAATTATCTCTAAAGGATGCGATACTTCACACCTTCTGGGTTGCGGGGAATTCAGAAATCTAAGTTTCCCGAGATGAAAGGTTTTGCTATTCGCTCTACTGGCGTTTGCCGACGAACATCATACGACGTGAGCCGTACGAACGGGCCGTCTTAGATTGTCTCCCCCTGCCGTAGATCAAATACTCAAGTCCCCTTAAAATGTAAACATCAAAAGTACGGGAATAATATCGCTCTTGATTCTTCAAACAAACAAACCGTTTATTTCTACGCGCGTCTGTCTAATTGCCGATAATTGGCAAATCGCTAGCGTGAGAACTCGCGTAAGGAAACGTGATTCGCTCCCTTGTTATCTGGCATGTTGTGAAAGTAGGTAACCAACTCGTTAGCGCAAGAAAGACAGGAAAAATAGGCGTGGCTATAAATTATGAGTCAGACAAACAACGAAATTGCGTGGTTTTTTTTTGTAGCACCGTTAAAACAGTAATTGAAGAAGCCAAGTGGTCGAATTTCTGAGGATATATTTAATTTCCACGTCACAATGAAAAAGAAAAAACAACAACACATGCACATAATTAGAAATATTTTATTTACTCTGTACACAATAAATAAATAGGAAGAACAATGCCACAAGCAAACATCAGCTGTTGAACATTCTACCTAAAATTATAGGCACTATCTATCCTAAATAGAATCCACTAGGGACATTTTTCTGCATCTGCCTTAAAAAAACACCAGCAAAACTTATAATAATCCTTCTTTTCATTCATCTCTTCGCTCACTTCTTTACCTTCTGCTTTCATTTAGCCTCCTTCTTTTCGCCTGGACTTTCTTAACTTTCTCTCCTTTGTTCTGTTTATATCTGGACACCCTGTTCTCTGCCACTCTCTTGTATAGGTGGTAAGGTAAATAGACCTAGACCACGATAATAATGTTTAATTGCCCGGAATTGGTTTGGAGCTTTATATAAAAATCTTGTGTCATTTTTTAGATTTATAGGACGGTCACCAATAAAGATGACGACTCGAACCCATTCAGCAATAATGCTACCATGCTTATCGTCTGTGATAGTCTTCGCCGGACAGCCAAAATCTTTTAGCTCACAAGACAGCCAGTTACCAATAATTTCTGCATTAGTTCCCCAACAGAGAAAAAACAAAAGATCTTGCCGAGTCCTTGCAACCACTTGGAATAGGAGCTCTTTGGCAAACTCTTCCCATATTTCAAAGTGGCCTCTCCAGAAGTCAGAGATGCGTTGAGTAACATTACTCTTCTGTCGGTTCACTCCTCATGACAGTAGTCGTACGAAGCACCGGCTTCTTAATAACTTGCACCAACAAGGGCAGCATGAAGGATAACGTCATGGAGTGTTTTGAGGTTGTTTTGCAAATTCCCATGCTCCAGCGGGAGTTTATTAGTCATTTGAGTTGTTGTGAGTTGGATATACATGATTTTTTAGTTACAAGCAATGTTGTGAGCAGAGATTAAGACAAGCTGCTAGCTATAGTTATGCGTGAATGAAGCTCAGTGGAGTGTGGAAGGTTTTCACGTGTTTGGTGAATACGAATGAAAGGGGTCAGTCAGAGAGAGATGTGTGTTGGGTCAGTAGAGAGTTGAGTCAGTAGAGAGTAGACAGGAGACAGCGAAGAGCGTAGAAAAGAGAAGGGTTGATGTCTATAGTAGTGCGCGAGTAGAGGGCCAGAGTTGTGCAGTGGATTTATGAAGTATCCTAGTTTGTGGCTGTAGATATTCCGAGAGTCAGAGTGATTGTAGAATACTCGGGATTTGTTACGTCTCCAATGATTGTAATGGCCCTGCGCCCATTGTGACTTATTTGTGATATAATATATTCACGGAGATTGATATGGTTGTTGGAGTTGGTGTATTACTCCTTGGACACTGAGCTAAACGAGCGGTGTATGAGTGTTGTCTGATCTTTTACATCAACCCACATACACCCTACTCGTCACAGCTGGGGGCTCGTTCGGGATATTGCAGAGGGGGTCGTGGTGCTCGTATGTCATATGAGAAACATTACAGAAGAGAAACCAATGACTTAATAGAGTTGAGACACTTTAGAGGAAGCAGCACGAGTAGTAATGGTTACTCTGGTAGTTTCCAAATTGAACGTCGTTACACTCTTTGCAGTAGAGCACGACCTAGATGGAGTGCGGGTAGTGAGAGCTGTTGTTGTAGCTGTGGTAGTAGCCGTGTATATCGTCAGCCTAAATGGAGCAGCTACCCTGAAGAGTATGACCAAGGCTGGGATGAATAAGAGGCCAGAATGGGCCACTGGTAGTAGGATTTTTGAATTTCAGGGGCCTAAAACTAACATCACTAACTGAGAAAGGAAGGCATAATAGAGTAATTTGTACAGATAAGTGTCAAAATGACTTAGGTAAGTTAAAATTAAGAATATTTTTGTATTAGGAGTCAAGTCTGATACTTTATGATTTAGACAAAATTTCTTTCTCAGGGCAGATGCTTCGGCATTTGTCATAGATAGTTGCCACTAATTTTCTGCAGTCTGCCAAGTCACCAAGCAGCTGGTTTACCAGATGAACATTAACCCTACACCAGTTTGATGTTACTAGTACGACAAGATACCAGACCAGCGGATTTTGATTTTGATTGAGCATTCTTGCATGCAGTTTTTATTGTGTATTTTGATGACTTGACATGAAGTTTGTAGATTATGCATGCATTTCTCTGCTGTGAAAATGGATTGTGTTAATGTTAGAGATACTGAATGTGATTGTCACTAGAATAATTTGTATGCTTGTATTGTGGGTTTGGTTATTTTGAATGGAAGTATTCTTTACATTAAGGATGTATTTTAGCTTTGGAGATGTATGTGACTCCCATCAATATCTCCTCGGTGAAAATCCCGTTTTTTTACGTGGGGAAAAGGTTGGATGTCACGGAGTGTTTTGAGGTTGTTTTGCATGTATGAATGTTCCCATGCTCCAGCGGGAGTTTATTAGTCATTTGAGATGTTGTGAGTTGGGTATGCTTGAGTTGTAATATTTTAGTTACAAGAATTGTTGTGAGCAGAGATTAAGATAAGCTGCTAGCTATAGTTATGCGTGAATGAAGCTCAGTGGAGTGTGGAAGGTTTTCACGTGTTTGGTGAATACGAATGAAAGGGGTCAGTCAGAGAGAGATGTGTGTTGGGTCAGTAGAGAGTTGAGTCAGTAGAGAGTAGACAGGAGACAGCGAAGAGCGTAGAAAAGAGAAGGGTGGACGTCTATAGTAGTGCGCGAGTAGAAGGCCAGAGTTGTGCAGTGGATTTATGAAGTATCCTAGTTTGTGACTGTAGATATTCCGAGAATCAGAGTGATTGTAGAATACTCGGAATTTGTTACGTCTCCAATGATTGTACTGGCCCTGCGCCCATTGTGACGTATTTGTGATATAATATATTCACGGAGATTGATATGGTTGTTGGAGTTGGTGTATTACTCCTTAGAAACCGAGCTAGACGAGCGGTGTATGAGTGTTGTCTGATCTTTTACATCCACCCATATACACCCTAATCGTCACAGATAAGAATGCTCAATCCTCTTCCTGTCTATAGTTAGGTTCACCTGCATGTCTGTGTGGTGAAGTGGGATGTTATAAATATTTATAGGGGACTTAGTGTACTGACTGAGATCAGCTGTGAAGGTATCTATATCTAATAAGAGTAGTGTATTATAGATAACCTTACTTGCTGCCACATATATATATATATCTCTCAGTCAGAATTATTCTGGAATAGTGTGATGACTACGTTGTATGTCTAGGGTATGTGAATGATGAAGTGTAAGTCAAAACAACAACAGACAGATAAACAATTTAATTTATTCCACTACACGTGACAACACTGTGACACTCACATACATATAACACTCTAAGAGGATATCTTAAAGGAGTCACTGATAACTTTTCAAATAACAATATGTATTCATTGCTGTCATGAATGTATATGTGTCCTGATTCAAATACAAAGGAACCAGGAGTCACAATCAATTTTAATTACAAGTTATATGTACAGGATTTATTAATATGAATATTGTCTTGCGTGATGGCGGCAGGAAAGGACTCCTCTGCTCGATTTCTCCCCTGTGCTCTGGAGACACCTCACTGATAGCTAAATGGACCAAGGAGTATGCTGTCCGACTCTGGATTCAGCAAAGCTCTGACCAGGTGCTGCTCAATAACGTCAAGACCACGGTCCCACAATTCATGGAAACAAACACAGATACGTTGATTAGCAATGAATTCTGGCACAAATACTGGCACAAATTCCCATCTGCTTATGTTCCAGGCTTTTATTTAGCAAAAATATGAGCTGGCTTCAACGCACTGTTGCTTTATCAAGCTTATTTGAACTAGTGGTCTCGAACTAACGCTCCTAAGTGAGTATATCAGCGAGTCTGGCCAATGGAGCCACGTTTCGACAAGTGTTTGAAAAAATTTTAACTTCCTACGTCTCCCCTAACAACCAAGGATAGCATTTATAGCCCGACTAATCGTGTTTAGCCTTACATATCATTCCAGCCAATCAGTTCAAATGTAACTTGTGGCCCATTTCCCGTACAATGGTGGTGTAAAAAAATCTACCACTGAGCGATTCTGATTTTGGGTGTTGTCTGACAGCACCATCATTTTATTTTGGCTATAACTTGTTAATTCCTAGACTATTTGCATAACGTTGTACATATTCTCTGTCAGCAAACCCTAAGGAACCCAAATATATATATTTAATAGAGCTAAAATGCTGCGTTCAAAATATGCAATTCCTTCTACCTCCTGTTTCGAAGATGTGCTGTCTGGGTACTGTAATGTTTTCAAACGTAAACCCATCTATTGTCATCTTTCTAATAAGAGTTTTTCAGGATTTAAAAAACCTAACTCTGGGAAGGTTAGTGTTTTTATCACTGTCCGTCCGAAAAAGTTAGTGCATGTGGCCTTACACGCGTGATAGTAGTAATTGTGTATCGCGCGACGCGTGTTTTGTGTTGCACGTGTTCGGCTTTATGCCTCTCCCTTCTCTCTATCCTTTAGTCCATCTGTCTTTAGTTACGCCGTGTATAAAATGGAATGAATGAAATATTAAAATTAGGTCATTGTTCAGCTTGGTATCTCAATGTTTTTGCAAGAAATACAGCACACGTTTCATTGAAGAACGCGGGTAATAATACAGTAGGCTTTTACTATCAACGTGAAAGCGTTACAATTTGCCGACGAAGTAGAAAACACGGGGGATTTCGAGTACTGTCATTGTGACAGCACTGTTCTTTACCATTCTTCTTCCTTTATTTATTATATGTATTTATTAGGCTTTATATTTACTTGATAATTTATATATGTGGATTAGAATATTCCACGACATCTCCCCTCTTAAAACAGACATTATATGTCAGTCCTTTATTCTATATACACATAGAGAAATTTATTATTAGTTCTGGGGTTTACGGTGATTCTCATCACACGGATGGCGGCTTAAAAAATCCGCTCCCAAATTTGTTTTTCCAGATATATACTCAATGCTAAAATTATAGGGAGCCAAAAGCAAGGACCATCGGAGTAACCTAGAGTTCTCATGCCTAGCCTGGGCTAGAAACGATAAAGGTTTGTGGTCCGTTTGCAACTTAAATGCCTTCCCATACAGATAAATATTGAATTTCTTTATTGCCCATATTACTGCAAGACATTCTTTTTCGCTAGTTGAGTAGTTGATTTCAGCTTTATTCAACTTTCTGCTAGCATATGCCACTGGGCTTAATTCCCCATCCAATGCATCTGATTTCTGTAGTAGAGTTGCACCTAACCCAATATTACTTGCATCCGTCCTTACTATGAATTCTTGACTTAAGTCAGGTAATTTCAAAATAGGTTTACTTGTGAGCTTTTCCTTCAATTCTTGGTAAGCCATTTCACATTGTGGGGTCCATGTAATGCGATCTGGATGTCCTTTACGTGTCAAATCAGTTAACGGTGCACATATGGAATTAAAGTTCCTGATATACTTCTGGTAGAAACCACATAATGAGACAAAGGATCTCACGTCCTTCTTGGTTTGTGGTCTCGGGGCTTTCTTTAGTTTCTCTAAGTTCTTTGGGTCAGGGGTCATGTTTCCCTGATAAACTGTGTGTCCCAAAAATTCCAATTCTTTACATCCAACGCAACATTTGGTTGGTCGGGCTGTTAAATTTGCTTCCCCAAGTCGATCAAACAGCATCTTCAGAGAGTCAATGTGTTCCTCAAATGTTTCTGTTGCTATAAGGATATCATCCATGAAATTTGTTATACATGGATTATTCAGAGGGTCCAATAACTTTCTCATCATTCTAGAGAAGACACTAGGCGCATTCTTCAATCCAAATGGCAATCTATTAAACTCATAGTGTCCTTCTGAGGTACTAAAGGCTAGGTATGGTCTAACCTCAGGCTTTACTGGAATCTGATAGTATCCTTTACTCAAATCCACTTTTGAGAAATATTTAGCTTTATTTAGTCTGGCAAACAGCTGATTTGTATCCGGCAATGGATCCACCTGTCCTTCTGTAATAGCATTCAGTCTCCTGTAATCTATACAGAGTCTATGTTCTCCAGAGGGCTTCCTTAAGAGTACAACACCGGAACTATATGAGGATTCACTGTGTGAAATAATTCCCTCCTTCAATAGATAGTCTATCTCTTCCTTCAAAGCTTTCTCCTTAGCAAACGGAATCGAATATGGTTTCATACAGACAGGTGTGGGGTCTATCAGTTTCATATCATATTCCAATAGGTTTGTATGCCCTGGTCGGTCTGTTAACACCTCTGCATGATTATTTAGAACCTGTTGCACTCTCTCTTTCTGAGTTTTCGTTAAATGTGTACTGATTTTCACCTGTGCTGCTGTCTCACAGGGGTGTAATGGATACTCAAATGATGAAAGTGGTTCCTTTTTCATCTCCATGGCGATGGACAAGGTCAACAAGTGTGTCTCCTCCTGATGTTCTCTTTCCAAATATTTCTTCAGGAGATTCACATGATAGATTTTTTCTTTCCCCTTCTTATCTATCTTATAATTTGTTCTAGACACCTTCTCTAAAACTGTATATGGACCCTGCCATCCAATTTGTAACTTATTCTGACTCCCGGGCAAAAGAAGCAGTACTTTCTCTCCCACAGCCAAATTTCTGTCTTTCGCCTTCCTGTTATAATAAGCAGCATGTTTCTTCCTGGCTTGTTTCAAATTTTCATTGGCAAGTTTCCAGCCAGTTTTTAAACGAGTGGTCAGCTCATTCACATATTGGTATGAAGATGTAATGTTTTCCTCTGCCTTTTCATCAGTCCACGTTCTTAACAAAGCTTCGAGTGGACCTTTTATTGGCCTTCCAAACAATAATGTTGCCGGGGCCATACCGGTTGAACTATGGGGTACCTCCCTATAAGCAAAGAGGGCGGCGTGCAGGTACTGGTCCCATGTATCTGGTTTTTCGTGTGCCAACTTTCTCAGGATCGACATCAATGTGCCGTTAAATCTTTCCACTTGGCCGTTCCCTTGGGGATGATACACACTACAATGGAAGTGTTTGGCCTGGAAGATCCTGAAACTTCTTCAGTTAGTTTCCCCTTGAACTGAGAGCCATTATCAGTCAAGATTTGATTGGGAAAGCCTAACCTGGTGAAAATTGTGAGCAATGCCTCTGCCACATGTTTAGAATCAATCGATGACAGGGCTACAGCCTCTCCCCACATAGAACAAGTGTCCACCAGAGTCAGAATGTAGCTGTTCCTTCTCTTGGTTCGGGTGAGAGGTCCACAAGATCCACGGCAACTCTCTCAAAGGGTGTTCCCACTATGGGCATTTCCCCCAGAGTTGCTGGTGCAGTCCAATGTTTAGGTGCTACTCGTTGGCACTCTGGACAGGATTTTACATATCGTTTGATATCTTCAGTTATTCCTGGCCAGAAATAGTGACAAGCTATTCGCTGTCCTGTTGCGCTGATTCCCATATGACCACTGAAGGGAATCGCATGCCCTAGTTCCAACACTTTAGTCCTATATGAAGTGGGAAGGACCAGCTGTCCGTGACCATTGGATTCAGATCCAGCCTTCCTATATATCAGTTTGTTCTTCATATAAAACTCTCCCTTGCCTGGAGGTGTATGAGATTTGGGCAACTTCTTGAAACATGGCTTGAGTGTTTTGTCCTCAGCCTGTGCCTTCCTCATCTCATCTGGATGAGTATTTATTGGATTATCCTCCTCCTTGTTTGACTGTGATCTGGTCTGCACTGTTGCCAATATCACAGGTCTCTTGGGATTCCCCAAGAAGACATATCTACACCCCAATATCAGAGGGTAGATTGGCTCATTTATCACTGCTGCTTTTATGATTCCTTCCACATATCGCGTTTTCACTTTTATTCGGGCGACGGGAAGTGTCATGGTAGCTACATCCTTGGTTGCAGTTTGAATCTCCACTGTTTCTGTGGTGTATTGATCGGCCTGCACCAGGTGAGAACTCACAACGGAATCGTAATCTAAACCGGTATCATATAACATCTTATAGTGACACCATTACAGATGACATCTTCACACACTGGGGGGTGGTATGGTTCCTGTAATTCTTCAGGTTTGCCCTTCTTTTCCTTTTTCCCCGATGTCATAGCAGCAAAATGAGGAGGTTTCCTTCTACAATGGTCAGTGTCATGATTGTTCATCTTACAATTTTTTACACCACCTTTTTCCTTGGTTGAAAGATTTTCTTTCATCATATTTCCTTTCATCGAATTGTGGGGGTTTTATTTTTATTTTCATACCGTGGCCTATCAAACTGGTGCTTACCTTTGTTTTGATCCCTAGGATCAAATTTATTAAAGTTCTGTGGTGCCCTAAAGTTATCCACTTGTTTCTTTTTATTACCTGTTACCTCTGCTTGAGCTGCTTGATACCTTTCAGCAACATTTAGCAACTCACCCAGCCTCTCTGCACCTTGTTCCATGAGAAACTTTCTCAGGTCTGGAGCCATGGACTCTCTTAGCTGCTCTATAAGGACCATTTCCTTAAGATCTTGGGTTTTCCCCAGAGAAGTCCATTTCTCCAAGTATGTCTCTATTCGTGCAGAGAACTGGTGATAGGTTTCACCTGACAGTAGTTTAGCATTCCTAAATTTTTTCCTATAAAATTCTGCATTCTTTTCATACCTTAACAAAAGAGCCTGCTTTAGCATGTCATAATTTTCCTGATCACCTCTGCTCATTTTAGCAAAAACTTCATAAGCTGCCCCACGAAGTCCCTGAGATAACTTTAAGCTCCACCTTTCTCTCTCTAACCCATACGTGGTAGCTAATAGTTCATACCTATTTAGGTAGCTCTCTATATCATCGTCTTTCTTTCAACAAAAAATGATCTAAATGAAAATTCATAGCTGAGGTTGAGGCTCCTTGGCTAGCAGTGGCATCAGAGGCAAAGGGACTGGCACCATTTTCAGGAGCATGGCCTTGAAACTCAAACTCCCTAAATCGTAACTCATGTTCCCTTTGTAATCTTTTATCTTCTGCTTCCCTTTCTGCAGCTAATCTTCTTTCTTCTGCTTCCCTTTCTGCAGCTAATTTCTTCTCTTCCCTTTCTGCAGTCAATCTTCTTTCTTCTGCTTCCCTTTCTGCAGCTAATTTCTTCTCTTCCCTTTCTGCAGCCTGTCTTCTTTCCTCGGCTTCCAATGCTTTAGCCTCTTTGTCCGCCTCAATCTGCAACCTCTTAATTTCTTTTTCAGCCTCTAACTTTCTTTCGGCTTCAAACCTTCTTTCTTCGCGTTCAATAAATTTGTCACATTCCGTAGTGACATAGGCAACCATAACTTGCCCATCTAATCCTAACTCTTTTGCAGTCTGAACAGCAGCAGATCGAAATTTGGCCAGGTCCGCCATTGTCTATCAGGTAAATTTATACAATGTCTAACCAACAATTCAATCTCTAAATATATATCTAATGGACAACACAGGCACCGTGAGCTCAACCTTATTTAATTCCACCCAAGGATACCTTTTAATTCTTATATTCCCTGAAGTGAATTACCCCCAATATTTTTAATAGGGAAAGATTCAAAATCCCAAGAGCGAGACCCCAATATATGTGGTGATGTGGGATGTTATAAATATTTATAGGGGACTTAGTGTACTGACTGAGATCAGCTGTGAAGGTATCTATATCTAATAAGAGTAGTGTATTATAGATAACCTTACTTGCTGCCACATATATATATATCTCAGTCAGAATTATTCTGGAATAGTGTGATGACTACGTTGTATGTCTAGGGTATGTGTATGATGAAGTGTAAGTCATAACAACAACAGACAGATAAACAATTTAATTTATTCCACCACACTTGACAACACTGTGACACTCACATACATATAACACTCTAAAGGATATCTTAAAGGAGTCACTGATAACTTTTCAAATAACAATATGTATTCATTGCTGTCATGAATGAATATGTGTCCTGATTCAAATACAAAGGAACCAGGAATCACAATCAATTTTAATTACAAGTTATATGTACAGAATTTATTAATATGAATATTGTAGTGACATATATTATTAAAAGTATCCTATGTGTGTCAGTTGTGTAGTAGTAATATGAGGTAATACTGGTTTTGTTTTGTTCAAGCTCTGTTGGTATTTGTCATCATGACTTCAATAGTTTGTCTTTATTGGAACTAGTATTGGAGATGTTCTCAGTTCCTGATATTAAAACAATTTACTTCCCCTCTTAAGTTTATGTTACAATGTTATTTTAAGATGGGGGTACATAATTTTGAGCTCAGCTGGCCACATCAGCTTATCTTGCGTGATGGCGGCAGGAAAGGACTCCTCTGCTCGATTTCTCCCCTGTGCTCTGGAGACACCTCACTGATAGCTAAATGGACCAAGGAGTATGCTGTCCGACTCTGGATTCAGCAAAGCTCTGACCAGGTGCTGCTCAATAACGTCAAGACCACGGTCCCACAATTCATGGAAACAAACACAGATACGTTGATTAGCAATGAATTCTGGCACAAATACTGGCACAAATTCCCATCTGCTTATGTTCCAGGCTTTTATTTAGCAAAAATATGAGCTGGCTTCAACGCACTGTTGCTTTATCAAGCTTATTTGAACTAGTGGTCTCGAACTAACGCTCCTAAGTGAGTATATCAGCGAGTCTGGCCAATGGAGCCACGTTTCGACAAGTGTTTGAAAAAATTTTAACTTCCTACGTCTCCCCTAACAACCAAGGATAGCATTTATAGCCCGACTAATCGTGTTTAGCCTTACATATCATTCCAGCCAATCAGTTCAAATGTAACTTGTGGCCCATTTCCCGTACAATGGTGGTGTAAAAAAATCTACCACTGAGCGATTCTGATTTTGGGTGTTGTCTGACAGCACCATCATTTTATTTTGGCTATAACTTGTTAATTCCTAGACTATTTGCATAACGTTGTACATATTCTTTGTCAGCAAACCCTAAGGAACCCAAATATATATATATTTAATAGAGCTAAAATGCTGCGTTCAAAATATGCAATTCCTTCTACCTCCTGTTTCGAAGATGTGCTGTCTGGGTACTGTAATGTTTTCAAACGTAAACCCATCTATTGTCATCTTTCTAATAAGAGTTTTTCAGGATTTAAAAACCTAACTCTGGGAAGGTTAGTGTTTTTATCACTGTCCGTCCGAAAAAGTTAGTGCATGTGGCCTTACACGCGTGATAGTAGTAATTGTGTATCGCGCGACGCGTGTTTTGTGTTGCACGTGTTCGGCTTTATGCCTCTCCCTTCTCTCTATCCTTTAGTCCATCTGTCTTTAGTTACGCCGTGTATAAAATGGAATGAATGAAATATTAAAATTAGGTCATTGTTCAGCTTGGTATCTCAATGTTTTTGCAAGAAATACAGCACACGTTTCATTGAAGAACGCGGGTAATAATACAGTAGGCTTTTACTATCAACGTGAAAGCGTTACAATTTGCCGACGAAGTAGAAAAACACGGGGGATTTCGAGTACTGTCATTGTGACAGCACTGTTCTTTACCATTCTTCTTCCTTTATTTATTATATGTATTTATTAGGCTTTATATTTACTTGATAATTTATATATGTGGATTAGAATATTCCACGACAGTCTGTCAACAAATGCTTTCACTGGGAACGAAAACGCGCATCCAGTAGGCACCGATCCAACTGGGACTGGATCATGACCCAGAATAACAACTTTTACATCCTTTGGCGGACATCGGGATAAAGCCAGCAATGTTTTATTTCTTTCTGGTATACGTTGTGTTCTGTCTGTCTCGATATCATCATCAATATCTGCAATGTTATTCTGCAAGTGACCTCGTAAAGTATGATTTTCTTCAAAAATATCTACCCAGTCTGGATGAACGTTAGTGCTTTCCAAACACTGCGTTGTTCTATCATACACTGTCTGCCGTCTTTCTTGTTAGCTGTTCATCCTTTTGTGATTTCTACTGCAGTTGTCAATATATCAAGTATAATGGATAATCCCTGAAAATAGAAATGAAATCAAAATTGTATAAGCAACAGTCTTTGATATAAGTGCTAAAAATATACGTTTCCATTTCCATCTGTACCATTTCAGTGTAAGGTTCCTATACAGTAATACAAATTGTTATTCTGGATTCAGAACCTGGTGGAGTTACGCTCCGGTCTTCTTCTTCTTCTTCTTCCGTCCTTAGCCACCGACCGTCAAAGTAATTACGGAAGAAAAGTGGTTATCACACCTCATACAGCTGGATTATTTTAATGAACTCTGTAACACTGTAATTCCCTACAGCAATATCTGCAATAGGAACTATCTTTACCTTTAATCATATTAGTGAACTAATCAAACCGTCAATAACTACAGGTTCATTCAATCAATCATTCAATCATTCAATCAATCAATCAATCAATCACTCTCATTTAACTTTCCAAGGAACATAGGCCTTCAACAAACACATGCCACGCCCTCCTGTCACGTGCCATCCGCTCAAGTTATTTCCATGTTTTCCTCATAATTTTCACTTCTGTCTCCAGCTCTCTTCCCCACGTATTTTTTTGGGTCTACCTCTGTCTCTTTTCCCCTGGGGATTCCATAACAAGGACTAACTTGTAATGCTGTGAAGGGGCTTTCTTAATGTGTGCCCTATCCATCGCCAGCATCTTCTTCTCATCTCTTGTTTCACTGGTAAGAGATGAGAAATACAGTTTATGTGCTTAAAAAATAGAATAATAATTTTTTTTTAATTATTGAGATATCCAAGCATTTAGTTTTGTTTTTCTATGCAAAATTACAATTGTCCTACAGTGTCAATGGTTCTTTAGCCACTTTAACTTATATATAACACATTTTTTACACATTTCGGAGTCCCCGTCCAAAAATACCGCCCAGTGCAACCACACCGCACGGACCACCCAAGAGCCGGACTCGCAGCTACAAGTGTTAATGATATTAATTCTTGCTTACATTATGACAAGTCAAACCATAGTTACATTTATCATATTTTCTTATGTAAATACTACTTTTTGTGACAAATTTGAATTTAGAAAATATTGTTATTGTTAATCAGAATTAATTAACCTCACTGCACTCAGGACAAACCCATAGGTGCTCAGTCTCCTTCAGCAAATGTCGAAGAGTATGAATGCTAATTGTACCTGTAGCACGCTGGTTGTACATACGACGGATGCATCCTCTCTCACTTCCATTTCTGCTAGTCCCACGTTTGATGTCAAACTCCAACAGTCTCCGCCTTGTTGATTCATCAATTGCAATGTCATTTTCTAGCAGACGATAGTTGATCGCCCTTAATATCTCTCCATTATCCATATCCAGTGTCCCCACTATGGGTGCTCTCGAGGCCATTCTGTCAGCTCTCTCATTGCCACGTACCCCTGCATGTCCAGGACAGTGGATCCACACCAGTTCTTGAAGACTTGAGGATTCTATTCATGTTTTCCATTCCTGCAGCAGCCATCCGTTCCGAATTTTCCGAAGCATGGCCTGAGAGTCTGATAATATTACAGCCCTGGTTGATGGAGTTTCAGACAGCCATCTGTCGTAAAGTGTAAACACACTTCTTCGTTAATCGCCCAACCAATCAACGAGCACCGTTCACCAATCGCTGAGCCGGAATAAATTACACGAAGTTACGCCAGAAAAAAACTTAAGCCCTGTTTTTTCGGATGTGGGTCGCGGCCATCTTGTTCACGCAATATGGCGGAAGAAAACAGAATAAAATTAGGCTGTACGAGGCATGGTACTAAACTGCAGACAAACAATCAGCTTGCCTCGCCAGGAACCAACCAAACGCTTTCCTTAACCAGTAGAAGTTACTTTACCTGCCTATATAATCGGGCGAGATTTTTTGCAAAAACACGCAACACCAACACGAACCCAGATACCGACCGACAGGAGAAGCTGTCAACCTTGATTTATTGCTTGCCTGAGTGCATTGACCTGCAGCCTGCTTCGCTAGTCGAGTCAAAACCTGGCCTGTCTAAATCTTAGAGGGTAAATATAAATTTACTATAAACTTGTAGGAAAATAGGTTTGCAGCAGGTATATAATGTTGGTATTTGTTGTGTGTCATGTATACTACCGACACCTGTATATATTTAATATATTTTGGTTCACTATGAACGTATCAGGTTACTGACTGTATCTTTGGGGAAATTAGGTATAATGATTGTATTTCCTGATATGATTGATGAAGACGAAGACTAATAGGACTCATGCTTCAATATATTGTCTCCTATAACTTCAATCTATTATCTCAGACCAACTGAAATATAACCAAAACAGTTCTTGTTAGGACTCAATCTATTGTCTCGCATAACTTCAGTCTATTGTCTCAGATAACTCCAAACTGAAATATAACCAAAACAGTCCTTGTTAGGACTCAATCTATTGTCTCCTATAACTCAATCTATTCTCTCACATAACTTCAGTCTATTATCTCAGATAAAGCCAACTGAAATATAACCAAAACAGTCCTTGTTAGGACTCAATCTATTGTCTCATCTAACTCCAATCTATTGTCCCATATAACTCCAACCTGATATATCACCAAACAGTCCTCGTCGCATATACTCCTATCATCAGAACACAACAATATTGTTAGGATATATGTTACCAGCCAGTTTAGCACTTGTCAGAGAGGGCCTGGTATATTATAGGGGGAAGGACATTGTTGTATCACACCTAGGTGTACATATTATTGGATGTATTTATGTATTGAATTTATATTATTGGATGTATTCATGTATTGAATTTATATTATTGGATGTATTCATGTATTGAATTCATATTATTGGATGTATCCATGTATTAATTTGTCAGAAAGAATGTTTTGCAAGTAGACACCTGTCTTGTCTCGCTATTGCTAACTCCTACTGAGCCATGTTGTCATTCATCCTACATGCAGACACCTGAGCTACACGCTCATTTCATACTAGAAATAGGTGGGCTTGATGACAGAAATTAGCCCCTATTTTTACTTGTTACAGGTTTTATTCGTGTCATCAAACCTGAGGTCGCATGTCGTGTCAATCCAGCTGCCTTTAACGTCGCAGGAGCACAGTGATTGCACAGGATCAACCTCTTTAGTCCCCCTCAGTCTTGGGTGGGCTAACAAAACGACCATCAGCGAGTGGTGTGTGCGAGAAACTAAGAAGGACAGAACGTTTTGAGAGACGAGTACACATTAGTACCATTTCCGTCGGCAATTGTGAGCAATTAACTGTCAGTGACGAAAAGGAGATTTAGCGTAGAAAGAGACAAGATTAACAGCATAGCTGATAAATGTTATATACTTAAATTAACAGCACAGCTGATACATGTACTATAATTGATTAATAGCACAGCTCTAGAGAATTTTGTTCAAATAATTGGAAGACTTGTAATATATATATATATATATATATATATATATATATATATATATATATATATATATATATATATATATATATATATATATATATATATGTAAATCATTTGTAAACTTACAAATCCATTACATTCCATTTTTTTCAACATTCACCCTTCAGCACAAGAGTAGATAGTGTATATACTAAATAAATAATAGGGAAATTGTATTTGAACGAATTGTCAAATTTTTTTATAATTGTTAAGTAAAATCTGTTTCCTTGTTTTTTTAATATCACAGTTAGTTACACAGCGGGGGTGGCAATTTATGTCGATCTCCTCTCTACTAATTTTTCGAGATCAGATCATTCACAGCCATAACTAATTTGTGATACCAGTAGTTCTCTCAGACACTGGGACTTCACCATTTTCTGCAGAAATTCTATTTCTGTAATTGTCAGTACTATACTGATCTTAGAGCCAATAAAAACCTCACGCCACACTGGGGGCTCGTTCCTGGGATATTTCTATATATCTTGAGCCATACTTAGTCTATTCATCTATCTACACTCTATCTTGTGCCACCCATAGATAACATAAGAAACAGATTGTTGAAAAAAAAATTCAAAAATAGGATTTTTAAAAAATTGTTTTCTTAGGAGGAGTACCATTTAGTACTCAGTAAATAGTTGATGCTCACAAAGTTTTCACGGAAATTATTTGTTCATTTAAATTAATTAAGTTTAATTATAATATTTGAATATAGTAAATTTACATACACTATCTAAGTAACGCCATGGCTGATCTAGTGAAGTTCAGAACTGCGGTCATGCAGATGGGTAAGGAATTAAATATAACAGGTGATGCTCTTATTCAGTATGTCACAACAGAAGTGGACAAACACATGGATAGGGAAGAAAGAAAGTTGCAATTAGAGACTGAAGCAAGGAAATTAGAGGCTGATAGAGAAGCAAAGTAATTTGAGGCCGAAGAAAGGCGGTTGCAAGCAGAAGCTGAAAGAGAAGCCAAAAGACTGGAAACTGAGAGAGAAACCAAAAGATTAGAAATTGAAGCCAAGAAATGGGAGGCTGAAAATGAGGCAAAGAAAATTGAAGCTGAGGAAAGGAAATTACAAGCAGAGAGAGACCATCAGTTGAGATTAAAAGAGCTTGAAATTCAGGCAAATACTGGCAATAATGGTGGTAGCTCACCTTACTCTGAGAATAGCTCCATCCAGAGCACCTCAAATGGGGCCATGAACTTTCATCTGGACCCATTTGTTGAGAAAGAAGACGCCATTGAGTCGTACCTGGATATGTACGAAAGACTTGCCATTACCTATGGCTTAGTGAAAGAAAAGTGGAGTCTTAAACTATCTCAGGGATTGAGATGTGTGGCCTACGATGTATATTTGAAGCTCTCAAGAGATGACCAGGAAGATTATGAAATCCTGAAGCAGGCACTGCTTGTGAGATATGAAAAGAACTCAGAATCATATAGAAAGAAATTCCGAACAGCTAAACTTCTTCCAGGAGAAAACTATCACCAATTCTCTGCTAGATTGGAAACTTATTTGGAAAAATGGAGTAGTTTAGGAAAGTGTCAGGATCTGAAAGAAATGATAATGATGGAGCAAGTGAAAGAGTCAATGCCTCAAGAAATGAGGAAGTTTATCATGGAACAAGGAGCAGAGAGATTTGAAGATATTGTAACTGTTGCTGAGAGATATCAATCAGCTTAGGCAGAATTATTAGGAAATAAGAAGAAGCAGGGTGAAAACTTCAAATCATCACAAAACTATACCAAATATGAACAAAAGGACCATACCACAAGGAACAAACAAAGATTTGACCAAAAGGACAAAAACCCTCTAAGATAGGATAATACACCTTACCGGAAGGAAGGAAAGTGGTGTAAAACTTGTTTAATGAGTAACCACAATACTGCGGACTGCAGAAGGAAGAATCCTCCTCATCATGCTGCATGTCTTACAACAGGGGAGCCGGGAAGGAAGGAACTGGCAGTAAGTCAGAAGGACTTCCATCATCCCCCTGTCTGTGAGGAAGTGACCGTGAATGGCACTCAAGTACTGTTTTTATATGACACAGGCTTGGACTTTGATTCAGTTGTGTGCTCTTCTCTAGTGAGTCCTGACCAGATAACCACAGAAACAGTGGAAATCAGAGGACCGATCAAGGGAGCTAGAACCATGACATTACCCATAGCCCGAATCAACATAAGATCTCGCTATGTGGAAGGAGAAATCAAAGCAGCAGTGATGGACGACCCTATTTACCCTTTGATTTTGGGGTGTAGCACTTCTAAGTACCATCAACACATTACCCAAGCATGACATAATAGCAGTCATGGGCGATTTTAACGCCAAAGCAGGTGACAACAACGATGGAGTACAAAGATATCTCGGTACTCATGGCATAGGCTGTATGAATCAAAATGGCGAAAGACTTCTAGAACTTTGTGAAATATCAAACCTTGTTGTGGCAGACACCATCTTTCCACATAAGAATATCCACAAGATAACATGGAATTCACCTGATGGCAGAACTAAGAACCAGATAGATCACTTCTGCATAAGCGCAAAATTTCGCTCATCAGTTCAAGACGTCAGAGCATACAGAGGTGCAGAGATCGGAAGCGATCATAACCTCTGCATAGCTAAACTGAGAATTAAACTGAAGAAGTTATACCAACCGAATAAAAATAGAAGATTAGATGTACACAGACTGCAATCAAATGATATAAAGGAGGAATATAATGTCAAAATGAACAACTATTTCGATGCTTTAGGCAAAATTGACAACGATATCACCACCAAGACAATCGATACTAAATGGGAACAACTGAGAACAGCAATGACAGAAGCAGCTGTAGCGACCACCGGATACCTAGTACATAAAAAGAAAAAATGGATGAGAGAAGATACTTGGGATAAAATACAAGAAAGGAAAACAGCAAAACTTAGACTACTAGCGGCAAGTACACATAATGCAGTTGAATCTTTCAAACTAACTTATAACTTGTTAAATAAAGAAGTGAAGACAAAAACTAGAAGAGATAAAAGACATTTCATCAATGAACTGGCCGTAGAAGCTGAAAATGCTGCAAGAACTGGTAATAGTAGGTGCCTTTATCAAATTACAAAACAACTATGTTACCAGCCTACTGCCATGGAAACACCTGTTAAAGGTAAATTAGGGAATTCAATACCAACAGAAAAAGAACAAATGAAGAGATGGGCTGAGCACTTCATGGAGGTACTAAACAGACCACCACCAACAGTAACACCTGATTTTAATAATGAAACACCCACAACCACCTTGCCAATAACTTGCGATGAATTCACGCTGGACGAGATCAAACAAGCCGTTAAAAGATTTAAAAATTTTAAAGCTGCTGGAGTTGACGAAATTTCAGGGGAAATGATTAAAGCAGTTAATGACAACAACCTCTTGAGAATTTTAGATATTATAAATGAAGTATGGAGAGAAGAACAACCACCACAACAATGGAAAGACAGTATTATTGTAAAGTTACCGAAGAAAGGTGATCTATCAGACTGTAATAACTGGCGTGGTATATCTCTACTATCAGTACCTGGAAAATTATTATGTTGCATGATGTTAGAAAGACTTAAATTGCATGCTGACGAAAAGATCAGAGAAGAACAAGCGGGTTTCAGGCCGAAACGATCATGTATTGATCAAATATTCACACTAAGAACAATTATAGAAGAATCAGTGGAAATGCAATCGCCACTTATTATCACCTTCGTCGATTTTCAAAAAGCCTTTGATAGTCTACACCGCCCATCATTGTGGAAGATACTTACAATCTATGGTTTTCCAACAAAATATGTGAATATAATCAAAGCGCTATATGACAATGCAAGATGTTGTGTTAGAACAAATAAAGGGAATACAGAATGGTTTACAGTAGAAACAGGGGTGAAACAAGGCTGTATTATGTCACCACTACTTTTTGGAATAGCTATTGATTGGGTTATGAGAAACTATACCCACAATGAACAATTAGGTATAAAATGGACAAATGGAAAATTCCTGGGGGACCTGGATTTCGCAGATGATTTAGCATTCTTAAGTTCAACACCCAGACAATCCCAAGAAGCAGTAAATAATTTGTGTCATCTCTCGGTTAAAATAGGTCTCCAGATAAATGCCTCTAAAACTAAAGCTATGAACTTTTCTAACGAGACCTTTGATATCATCTTGAACGGGGAAAAACTACAGAAAGTTGAAAGTTTCAATTATTTAGGCAGTAAAATGACTCAGGATGGTGACACAACAAGAGAAATCCATACTAGAATTGCTTTGGCAGCTAGCGCCTTCAATAGATTATCTAACATTTGGAAATTACGATCATTGAATATACATACCAAGCTTCGTCTGTTTAATTCAAATGTTATCTCAGTGTTAACATACGGCTGTGAGAGTTGGAAAATAACAAAATCATTGGAGAACAAGCTGAATACATTCGAGAACAAATATCTTAGAAAACTCATGAACATCAGTTGGAAAGAATTCAAGACTAATCGACAAATAAGAGAAGACTCTAGGCAGAAATATGTCTCCGACTATATAAGGAAAAGACGATGGTCATATATCGGTCATGTCCTACGAATGCAAAACAACAGAATACCACTACAGGCGCTCACTTGGGTTCCTGAGGGTAAGAGGAAAATAGGAAGACCAAAAGAAACACTCAGAAGAACAATAATAAGAGAAGGAAGAACGTTGGGCCTAAATAATGTGCAAGAGCTAAGAGGAGTGGCGTCACAATGAACAACCTGGAGAGCACTGGTTTCTGCCTTATGCGCCGTGTTTGGTGCTTAAAGAATTTATTATTATTATTATTATTATGTTTTCCTTGGAGAATCTATAAAACCTGTAGTGATGACAACAGTTAAGACCAGGGAAAGCTCCAGGAAAATGGAGGAAAATCCTATCAATACTCATCCAGAAGAGATGAAAAAGGCTCAAGCAGCAGACAGCACATTGAAGCCTTGTTTTGGCAAATTGCCTAAAGCACATAACCCGCCAGAGAAAGGAGACTTATATATGAAGAATGTCCTACTCTACAGAAAAGCTGGAACAGGACCTAAAGGGTATGGACAACTAATAGTGCCAAAATCTTACAGGGAGAAGGTTATGACGCTAGGACATGCTATACCCTTCAGTGGACATATGGGAATAGGGGCCACTGGACAAAGGATAGCCTGTCACTACTTTTGGCCAAGAATCACAGACGACATAAAAAGATATGTAATATCCTGTCCAGAATGCCAAAGAGTAGCTCCTAAGCATAGGACTGCACCAGTAACACTGGGAGAAATGCCCATTATGGGAACCCCTTTTGAACGTGTTGCCGTGGATATTGTTGGATCCCTCACTAGGACCAAGAAGAGAAATGCATATATCTTAACCTTGGTTGATACTTGCTCTATGTGGGGAGAAGCAGTGGCCATGTCAGCTATAGATTCAAAGCACGTGGCAGAGGCCCTGTTGACAATATTCACCCGATTAGGTTTCCCACATCAGATATTGACTGACAATGTGTCTCAGTTTAAGGGAAAGCTAACACAAGAAGTATTCAGGATATTCCAAGCCAGGCACTATTGTTACGGTGTTATTTTAAATGACGGCGTCTGCTGGGGTTTAGCCATGCGCAACGTTAGGGGTCATTAACATTTATAGAATATGTCGATATTTTACGGTATACTGAACGCGAAATATATGCGGAGATTATGACGCATTCGCGTTGGGAAGGTCACGCTGGGTGACTTGGTTACATGGCCCTTGTTACGCTATCCGTCAAGCAAGAAGGTCGTGTCTTGTATTTCTTCCAAGGAAAAAAGGCTGAGTATATAGCCTAAATTAGATATATGAATCGATGTAGAACTCAGGGTCAGTTCGGTTATTAATCTAAGTATGAGATTAATTAAATTAAACTAAATGATGGAAGGAGAATCGCATTATGATTCAAATTGTAGCTGTCAAGAACTCATGTGCTCATTTCTGGCTGTTGACTACAACAGCGCACGTATATAGCCACGATGTTCTTCTGACATATTGTTTTGACACGGACGGACATGAATACTATGCATGTAATTTCTAATGACTATATATGAATGTATACCGATGTGAACTGTCTTCGTGCGTCAACTTGTAATAAATATTGGACTCGAATCGAAGGCTTACCCACATTCCTTTGATTACGTTTGATTGCTTCAACTTGCATTGTTGACGGTCCTTTGACCTGATGAACTCTTTCTTGTAAGAAGTTTATAGTAATAATGGATGAGTTCGTACGGAATCGGGGTTTGCTTGGACACAAGTTGTGTAATGATAAATAAGCAAGCATCCCAACTAAACTTATAATAATCGAACGAAGGACCCTCCAACACCAGTTAAACCACCCACGCAACAGTGGTGGCCAATGTGATGCGGAACTGGAATTTAATTGTAAAAAAATACTCAAAGATTATCGAGTTGAAAGAAATAATTTTCCTTTTAGCGAAATGAACACTTTTTGTATCTACACCGATGACGTCACACCCCCTTGACAACAGGATGAATCAGCTGTAGTGATGGCAGCCGCCTTTCAACGTCCTTGAAGAAGATTTTTTATAAACGCTTAATCGAACATTGGAAAATAGATTCAATCAACATGATCATGAAATATAGGTCCTACTGTCCGTTGGCGAAGCAAGCATTGTATGAATCTATCGAGGAAAAAAGATAAGTAACTTATTTGAAGGTTACAATAAGTTAATCCTATTTGTCCGATAATGCCATGTTCTTCATTTTTGTAGCCATGTTAAATATTGTTTCTGTCTTTTACATGTAGCGGGTATGGATGGGCGGCGAATTATAATCAGTTCCATAGCTCCTGGGATGCTACGAATTGATTGTAATCGTTCTTAAGGCCGTGAATTAATAGCATTTCGCGAAGAACGCGTCGGATATCGGTGATCGTGTCGTTCGGACTTGCATTAATTCACCTTGCATGTTAGTTGTATAGTCGTGTTATAACTGTGGTATTCTAGTGTATTTGGTTCTAATTTTTATTCAGTTCTTTAACAATGTTGGTAATCTATCGTGTTTTTTCTGACCTTACTATCTTTCAGTTTATATTTTTGTTGTACGACCGTTAATGAGTCCATGTATACGTCACTAATTTTGTGTACGCAGGTTAATTATCTATTCAGTTCATTCTTTAATTCTCACTTCCGGTCTAGTCAACTTAGTTGTAAATGCATTTTTACTGTGAAAATGTCTTTGTGTATGTTAATAATGTTCTGTAATCCTTGGTTAACCCATTGTATTGTTTGTCTTCATTTCATCCCTTTATAATTTAATATTAATGCCATAATTTATTCATTAATAAGAGTATAGATTAATATAATTAAATTTTTTTGAGTTTTAAAGAGGAATTAGGGACTTTGCACCAATTTGCAGTGATGGTCCAAGAAATGGGCAATGCACTTTATTGCTCATGAATATGACATAATATACTATGCTTAATTATTATAACTTTATAACATATTAAGACATATTACATATTAATTAGTACACTTTCTCAGTACTACATTGAGAACTTAGTGGCAATTAAGATTAAATAACCTAATTATTTAGGAATAATACTCATAATTATTGAATATTAATATTAAGTGCATGATATAATTTCAGCACCTTATATAATTAACTATCATAACTATTTATGATAGATATTAGCGGGTATATATATATATATATTTTTACAAAATATTATAGATTTGTGGAAGTTATAAATAACAATACGGAATACTGCAATTTCTTATATTAATTATTCATTCGTTGAGTAATTATAATTATCGACATAGATTCTAGTGGTGATTACAAGACATAAGTAATTGAATACTTAAATAAATTAACTTCAAGATGCTTAACTTAGATTATTTTATTAAAAATGGTAAGGATTTTGGAAAAAAAGGAGAACTTCTCGAGGCTTATGCGTTGGCTGAATTTGCAAAATATAAGGCAGAAGAGGAGAAAAGGAAAGCTATTGCTAAGGCAGAGAAAGAAGAACTTGAAAGAAAAGAGGCTGAAAAGAAAGCTATTGCTAAGGCAGAGATGGAAGAACTTGAAAGAAAAGAGGCTGAAAAGAAAGTTATTGCTAAGGAAGAGGAAGAAAGAAAGGTGGCAAGAGATGAAATCCTACGGATTGAAGAAGAGAATAAATTGAAACGACAGGAAATCATACTGCAGCAAGAAATGGAATTGCAACGGCTTAAATTGGAAACAGCAAAACTTAATTCGCAGGGTGCTGCAGCAAGCCAAAATGATAATGCTCAATCGGGATCTTCTTCCAACCGACTTAAGGGCAATTATTACTTTAAACTACCACCGTTCAAATTACACGTGGACGACCTATCATCATGGCTGGCGCGCTTTGAGGATATATGTAAGGTCAATAACCTTGACAAAACTGCATGGGCACTTAAACTTAAGGAATTTCTGGATGGCGAACCTGCAAGTGCAGCACAAAATATTGATCCTACATTAGCCACAGACTATGAGGCCATTAAGACTTTGTTATTACGTCGGTTCCATTTGAACGAAGAGGCATGTAGATTACGTTTCAAAAGTTTGTTGCCAGATAATAATAAAGACTTCACAGGGTTTATTGCTAACATACGCAATACTTTTAACAGATGGGTTGAACTGGCAGGTGTCAACAAATCTTACGACAAGTTAGTCGATTTGTTATTGAGGGATAAAGTATTATCTTCTGTCAGCCCACCATTCTTTGCTTATCTGCAAGAAAGAAAACCAGAATCTATTGATGAGTTAGAAAAAAATTTCTTTAAATTACTGCACAGCTCATCCGAATGCTAATATTTCTGGCTCGTTGATAAGAGAACCACTTCCTGTAGCCTCCAATATGGCATATCATAGTAATAACAAACCAAGAACACACAGTGTAGACAGAGGTAGGTTCAAAGGAAACTATGACATTAATTTTCATAAGGGACAGAATAACTTTAACAATAACTTTAATAGAGGAAGACAACAAAACAGAAATTATTCACCTCAGTCAAGATACAACAGTAATCCACGTAACTCAAGTTATAATCGGTCATATCAATATAATAATGGTAACAATTGGAAGAATAGCGATAATTATAACTCGAGACATCGAGATAACAATTACAATAGACGACAACGGGATAATTCAACTAATTATTCTCGTAATCGTTCTCATTCTCGTGGATCTTCACATTATAACCATAATACCGGGGCAGCAGTTACAAATGATATCACCCCTAAGGTTCAGGTTCCACCTAACGATAATACAATGCATTCTTCTGCTGCATGCTTTGCTATTAATTATAACGTGGCGAATAGTTGCCCACAATGCAATCTTATTTTTCAGAAGGCAAAGGAGACAGTGCTAAACTGCGGACACGTTCCACCAGAAGTAGGTCTTGCAGCCAATGATGGAACAGGCTCTCTGATTTTTTAACAGAGGGATAGTTAACGGTTCTATAGTTTCTGTATTGAGAGATTCGGGGTCCACAACCATTGGAGTGCGACAGTCGCTTGTACATCCTAGCTGTGCAACGGGGGGAATATGTCCGTTGCATGACTTTTGGGGGAAATATTGAGTTCTACCCCACAGCTCTTGTCCATGTTAATACACCCTTCTTTTCAGGATAAGTTAAGGTATGCATGCTTCAGAATCCAATTGCAGATCTGATGTTGGGACGCATCCATGGTAGTAAGGATTGTTCCCCACATGAAATTGAGGAATGGGAATTAAATAATGTGCAATCTTATTGCAATGCTAACGCTGTCATTGCAATGGCTACATTACGGGCCAACAAAATGAATACACGTGGCACAGTTTTCTCCAATTTCAGTCTCAGTACGATTCTGGAAATCGATGAGGAAAAGGATAAGACTCTCCTACAGGATAAAAAAGATACTAAAATACCAGCCCATCCTAAGAAGATTAGAAAATCATTTCGAGGCAGATATGCCTTTTCTCGAAAGAGTGCCGCCAAGTCGGAAGATAGATGTTGGCGACAGGATCATATTAACAGTGATCTGAATAAAATTGTTGAAAATGGGAAAAGAAAAGATGCCCCAAACAAGGGTAATGATGGTGGAGTTCTTATGAACTTAACTAATAAAATTATGACAAATAAATATGTCAATCACTATGAGACATCATCTCAAAAGACTACCAGATCCAAAAGATTAAATAGAAGAACTATTTATCATGTTAGTGACACTGATCCCACTTACATTGGGAAGGTTGCATATTCTCGCACCGTGTTAGTGCGCAATCTGCCACAAGGTACCAGATGGCAGGCACTTAGTAATTTCTTTAATGACACGGCAGACGTTATGTTTGTACAGTTGTTGTCACCTACCAATGTCAGGTATGGTGAAGCTATGGTTACATTTCGTAACAACAAAGATGCTCGGATGGTGATCGAGCGTGATAATGGTGTTTATTTTCACCACCATTCTTTGAGATTGAAATTAGTACCTGATTCTGCGTCACGCAGATAACAGGGTACTGTAACCATATTCGTCACATCTTTGATGACTCAGCATTGTCAGTCATCATTTCTTGACTTTCTTAATCATCTATCCTAATATAGATTGATTTATTGATTTTTTTTTCTTCTCGAAAAAACATTTTTGATTCTTAACATCTTTAAATTTGTACACATGTTTTCTGTCTTATTTGTTTTTTTTACCATGCCTACAAGAGACAGTAAGTTGTTTAAATGTGTCAACTATGCTCAGCCCCATACAGCATAGATTTACTTATCATCCATCACGGCTGTCCTGTTATCGTTACAAAAGAAGAACATGCCAGTAAGGATAAATTGGACAGACGAATGTGACAAAACTTTTCGCACTATCTTAAACATATTTTCATGCCCACCTGTTTTAAGATTACCAGATGCTTCTAAAAAGTTTGTTCTACGTACAGATGCGAGTAATTACGGACTCGGGGCTTGTCTACTCCAATATCATGATGATGTCCTTCACCCTGTACTTTATATCTCACGCAAGCTGAAACCTCCGGAGACTAAATATTCGACTGTGGACCGAGAATTGCTCTCCGTAATCTGGGCAATTACCAAGTTAGAAAAATTTTTGCTGGGATCTCCATTTTTGATCCAGACTGATCAGAAATCTGTGGCAGCATTACGTCGTTCAAACCATAAAAGTGCTAAACTTGCACGCTTTGCTATTACGTTGCAACCATATGAGTTTGAAATACAGTCGATACCAGGAACGGAGAACGTCTTGAAAACTGTTAAAAAGGAACAATCTCTGATGTAGAATGGACATATACTGTGATGACTGATTCAATTACATTCAAAGTTTTAATAAAGGAACTAACGATGATTGGATAATCATATCATAATTCGATAATATGAACCTTGTGTCTTAATGAACTTTCATACAAGTCAACAGGATATAACAACGATTGGATCTTCATGTCCGATATTGTTAAATTTTCTAGTTATTAAATTAATATATAATAAAATAAAGTTAAAGTGTGATGAAATGAAAAAAAATAAAATATACTAAGAAAAGATGAAACAAAATAATATCACACCAATTAATATTTTAATTAGTGTAATTATCAAGGTAATAGATATTACATTATGACATTTCATATTTATAGTTAAAATGTATGAATTTTTCTTGTTCTTTTCTTCTGATTGCGTTAATTTAATTAGGTATCTATCCTTACACTTCATTTTCACACGCATTCTAATTTAATGTATACTTTAATATTTGGTTTTGGTTGTCCGTACTTCTCAATTTTTATTTCTTTTACTCTCTTATACTATTTCTCATTTTCTTCAATTAGATATTAATTAGTTAGTACCATACGTACATACTATAATTAATTATTTTAATTTTAATTAGTTAGAATAATTTTAATAACACCTCACATTATTAGTTAGTCGATACATACAACAAATTAATTAGTTAATTAGTTAGTGACAGTGACATTTCCTTGTTTAATATAAGTTATATGTATGATATGACGTTGATTTTATTATAAGATATTACTGACATGACCACGACACTGTTCTAGATAGAACATCGTAGGTCATACGTCGGGTTTTGTTAAATTTTTGATAATTTGATTAATATTATTCAACAAAAAAATCTATCTAATAGATTTTTTTCCCCCGTCTGACAGGAAATCTGTTACGGTGTTATTTTAAATGACGGCGTCTGCTCGGGTTTAGCCATGCGCAACGTTAGGGGTCATTAACATTTATAGAATATGTCGATATTTTACGGTATACTGAACGCGAAATATATGCGGAGATTATGACGCATTCGCGTTGGGAAGGTCACGCTGGGTGACTTGGTTACATGGCCCTTGTTACGCTATCCGTCAAGCAAGAAGGTCGTGTCTTGTATTTCTTCCAAGGAAAAAAGGCTGAGTATATAGCCTAAATTAGATATATGAATCGATGTAGAACTCAGGGTCAGTTCGGTTATTAATCTAAGTATGAGATTAATTAAATTAAACTAAATGATGGAAGGAGAATCGCATTATGATTCAAATTGTAGCTGTCAAGAACTCATGTGCTCATTTCTGGCTGTTGACTACAACAGCGCACGTATATAGCCACGATGTTCTTCTGACATATTGTTTTGACACGGACGGACATGAATACTATGCATGTAATTTCTAATGACTATATATGAATGTATACCGATGTGAACTGTCTTCGTGCGTCAACTTGTAATAAATATTGGACTCGAATCGAAGGCTTACCCACATTCCTTTGATTACGTTTGATTGCTTCAACGTGCATTGTTGACGGTCCTTTGACCTGATGAACTCTTTCTTGTAAGAAGTTTATAGTAATAATGGATGAGTTCGTACGGAATCGGGGTTTGCTTGGACCCAAGTTGTGTAATGATAAATAAGCAAGCATCCCAACTAAACTTATAATAATCGAACGAAGGACCCTCCAACACCAGTTAAACCACCCACGCAACAACTATCATTGTAGTCCCTACCATGCCCAAGGGAACGGTCAAGTAGAGCGGTTCAATGGTACGCTAATTTCAATCCTTAGAAAGCTGGCGAGTGAAAAACCTGATACTTGGGATACATACTTACCCGCTGCATTATTTGCATATAGGGAAGTACCCCACAATTCAACTGGATTGGCTCCAGCTACATTGTTGTTTGGAAAACCAATCAAAGGTCCACTGGAAGCATTGCTGCGGACATGGACTGATGAAAAAGAAGAGGAAACAGTGACTTCCTCATACCAGTACGTCAACGAGTTGACATCTCGATTCAAAGCAGGTTGGAAACTGGCCAATGATAACTTAAGACAGGCCAGGAGGAAGCATGCTGCGTACTACAACAAAAAAGCAAAGGATAGGGAACTGGAGGTGGGTGAATAGGTGTTATTACTGTTGCCAAGCAGCATTAATAAATTGCAGATTGGATGGCAGGGACCCTATGTCATACTGGAAAAACTTTCCAGGACCAATTTGTAGTGAATTTCTAAATACAATAGCTAAATTAGTATATAACAATATAGGGCATAAAGGCAAAGATAAGAAAGTACAAAACAATTTCTGCTAGAACGGTGGTTGTCGCCTACGCCTTCAGCTTATTATGTGCTAACGCATAAGCCGAACGAAACGGTACCCAATTTTCCAAATTCGTCCTTTACATAAACGAACCACTTTTCCTAGTTCTAAAAAATATTTGCCTAAAATGCAGTGTGGAACGAGGAGGGGCAAGGATAGATGAAAATGCTAATTCGTTTCGCATTGATTTTAAACTAAAAGCCAACTGTAGCACAGTGGCAAGCCTTGCCTTAGGGGTTTCCCCAAATACAATGAAAAAGTTAGAATTGTGGACACTACGGTCATGTAAACATGTTTAGCTCTTATTATGAATGACCTAAGCTCTCGCATTTCGCTTGAAATTACATGGAAAAAGAGTGAACGAGAGGTAGTTTAAAAATAAACAATTAACATAGAAAAAAAGATAGAATTTTGAACAAAACCACATAGCCCCTTAAAAATCGTATATTCGTGTACCTGAAGACTTGCTGACCAAGAATATGTTGTTATTTATCAAAATAGTCCCTTAACTAATCAAATAATGATAAAACAATACATAGAGATCAGAGATACTGTCAGGTCAGGTCATATCTGCTTAGATTGGATCGCATATTTTTGGGGGAAAAAGTAGGTGACAGATAGGCTACGATAGTACAGTGAATCCGATTGGGTGGAATTTAAAGTGAGACGAAATATTATTGGCTGACCTTTGAATAAACATAAATAGCCTAGTAACGTAGAAAGGTTTGAATGATATTTTTTTGAAAGACTGTTTACACTGTAATATTAAGAGTGATTGGCCAACTGAGTCGATATTGTCAGAAAAAGCGTTAGGGGGGACGCCATTACTTGAAAAATTCTACCAGCGATAGATGAGATCAGGCTGTGCTTTCAAATACAATTTCTAGGCAGCCTGGACAATAAAACAGATCGAAACTGTGTCAGTCATCATCACTGTGTATTTCATTGAAAGTTTGTGGTAAGATTGACATTTATTAACATGTATTTTATATAAAAATTGAATGTGAAATAATAATATAGGTCTGTACTTGAGTGGGTCTATAGCGACCATGAGGCAAAGCCTAGAGATTGATCCACCATGTGATAGACTGTCAGAGAGGTGTAAAACTACAAGAATATGTATGGTTGTCATAAAGGAGCATAACACCTATCCTATTATATGGAAGAGATTACAGCTGGAATTGCAGTGGCGTTGTAACTATTAGGGGAGAGGAATAAAGGTGTACATTGTCACATCAAAAGATAATGGTGCCATAGGTTTGTATAAGGCTATGACCCTTTTGTTTGTTTGTAATGCACATGTCCTTAAATGTGGACTATTAGTGTATGCTAGGTATTAAGAAGGATGCATACCTTCACATTTCAGAAGTCCTGGGTACTGACGTTAATGTGGTACCAAACGCTTGAAGACTGATTGATTCAGGACTCCGTCTATATACTGCGAGCCCATGCTAGTGGCCATTGCCTATCAAACAGGGAACATATTGTCGAGCGAGCAGAGGAAAAGTTCTACCTATATTCTACGGCCAAGATAAGTTCTTGTTCGGCACCTGGCAGCTCAACTTTAAAAAGGAATATAAGTGACAGTGAATAAAACCGGGACAAATATTTAATAGTTCCACAAGTGACAAAATAGAAACAAACATTACGGAAAGGGAGTGATTTTAAACAACAACCTAGTGGTACTACCAGTATTACCTTAAAGTAGGAGAACACTACAGACATATATTAGAATAATATTTTTATGTATGGACAGAAGATATACTGTGCTATTTGACTGATGTAAATGATTATTTTGATTTCACTTTTAAATTGTCAGTTCTGATTCAAAATAAATTAGAATCAGGATAATAAATTGTAAAAATTATATTTACACAAATTTCAAACACGGTCTTAATAAGATAGCCTTTTAAAGTGTCGTCTGTATGTTATTGAGGTAGTACTGTGTGTTGTTGTGAATAATAAACAAATTGTTTGTATGTTTGTTGGTTGTTGTACATTACACTCTACCTTCATTACCCTAGACACAACACAAAGTCATTTAATATAGTAATAATAATACATTTTGAATGAGATAAAAAGGGGTGGTAGCGGAAAGGTACCCTGAAAAGTTCACAATACTATTGGGTAAATTCAGGGACCTTCACAGCTAATCTCATTAAGTACAAATATAATACATAACAACAAGTCATAACATCAAAATCCACCACACAATTATAAGATTGATAAGAAAGGAAAGGAGAAGATATATCATGTCAATCTTCTTAAAAAATACTATGACAAGGAATCATCAGAAGTTGCACATATCATGACCCTAGCCATAGCAACAGAAATGCCTGGTGAACCACTTCACTCTATGGAATATCCACTCACAACTACAGAGGATTATGTTCAAGTAAACATTAGTGAACATTTAACTCCAGAGCAGAAGAAGATGGTTCAGAAAGTGTTGGAAACCCATGCTGATGGGATCACAGATAAGCCAGGTCGTACGAATCTGTTAGAGTACAACATGAAGGTTACAGACACTACACCAGTATGCATGAGAACATACCCTATACCCTATGCAAAAGCCCAAGCACTAAGGGAGGAAGTTGATTATCTGTTGAAGGAGAAAATTATCTCGAAGTCAGACTCCCCCTATAGCTCAAGTGTGGTGCTATTAAGAAAACCGAGTGGTGAACACAGGTTATGTATTGACTACCGGAAGCTTAATGCGTTCACAGAATCTCAGGTGGACCCATTACCTGACACCAACCAGCTATTCTCTACACTGAGTAAGGCTAGGTATTTATCGAAGGTAGATCTAAGCAAGGGATACTACCAAATACCAGTAAAACCAGAAGTTAGGAAAATGCTGGCATTTAGTACATCAGACGGACACTACGAGTTTAATGTACTACCCTTTGGGCTGAAAAATGCTCCAAGTATCTTTTCAAGAATGATGAGGAAATTGTTGGAACCTCTACAAAATCCCCATATCACTAACTTTATGGATGACATTCTTGTTGCTACAAACACATTTGAAGAGCATATAGTAGCGCTCTCCATGATGTTTGACAGACTGAGAGAAACTGGATTGACTGCACGTCCAACCAAGTGCTATATCGGTTGTAAGGAGTTGGAATTTCTAGGTCACACTATTTCTACAGGTCATATGTCTCCTGACCCAAAGAATATAGAGAAGTTAAAGAAGGCACCCAGACCTCAAACGAAGAAAGATGTGAGATCATTCGTGTCATTATGTGGGTTCTATCAGAAGTACATACCCCACTTTCACTCTCTGTGTGCACCATTAACCAACTTAACGAAGAAAGGACAGGCTGACAAAATCCAATGGAATGCTGATTGTGAAAAAGCTTACACAGAGCTAAAAGCAAAACTCACCAGCAAACCAATCCTTAAGCTACCCGATATCACACAAGAATTTGTATTAAGGACGGACGCTAGCAGTAAAGGTATTGTTGCAACTCTCTTGCAGAAATCAAAAGCCCAGCCGGAGGAACTTTTACCAGTCGCCTACGCCAGTAGGAAGCTGAATGCAGCTGAGTTGAACTACTCGACCATAGAGAAAGAATGTTTGGCTCTAATTTGGTCCATCGACAAATTTTCACCTTACCTGTATGGGACACACTTCATTGTCCAAAGCGATCACCAGCCTTTAACATTCTTGGCTGCATCTAGAAAGTTAAATTCGAGACTGTTAAGGTGGAGTCTGCTTCCTGCGCCTTATTCCTTTACCGTGAATTGCATTCCGGGAAGAGACAATGTAGGAGCTGATTTTTTAAGTCGACACCCTATTACTCTGGAAGGACAGACGCAAAATGGTTAACTACATCAAGTGTTTACACGTCAGCTATGACAGGTCACTGCTAGGAAAGGATGGGGCTATGTCGTAAAGTGTAAACACACTTCTTTGTTAATCGCCAAACCAATCAACGAGCACCGTTCACCAGTCGCTGAGCCGGAATAAATTACACGAAGTTACGCCAGAAAAAAACTTAAGTCCTGTTTTTTCGGATGTGGGTCGCGGCCATCTTGTTCACGCAATATGGCGGAAGAAAACAGAATAAAATTAGGCTGTACGAGGCATGGTACTAAACTGCAGACAACCAATCAGCTTACCTCGCCAGGAACCAACCAAACGCGTTTTAACCAGTAGAAGTTACTTTACCTGCCTATATAATCGGGCGAGATTTTATGCAAAAACACGCAACACTAACACGAAGCCAGATACCGACCGACTGGAGAGGAGAAGCTGTCAACCTTGATTTATTGCTTGCCTGAGTGCATTGACCTGCAGCCTGCCTCGCTAGTCGAGTCAAAACCTGGCCTGTTTAAATCTTAGAGGGTAAATATAAATTTACTATAAACTTGTAGGAAAATAGGCTTACAGCAGGTATATAATGTTGGTATTTGTGGTGTGTTATTTATACTACTATCACTATGAACGTATCAGGTTACTGACTGTATCTTTGGGGAAATTAGGTATAATGATTGTATTTCCTGATATGATTGATGAAGACGAAGACTAATAGGACTCATGCTTCAATCTATTGTCTCCTATAACTTCAATCTATTATCTCAGACCAACTTAAATATAACCAAAACAGTCCTTGTTAGGACTCAATCTATTGTCTCGCATAACTTCAGTCTATTGTCTCAGATAACTCCAAACTGAAATATAACCAAAACAGTCCTTGTTAGGACTCAATCTATTGTCTCCTATAACTCAATCTATTGTCTCACATAACTTCAGTCTATTATCTCAGATAAAGCCAACTGAAATATAACCAAAACAGTCCTTGTTAGGACTCAATCTATTGTCTCATCTAACTCCAATCTATTGTCGCATATAACTCCAACCTGATATTTCACCAAACAGTCATCGTCGCATATACTCCTATCAGCAGAACACAACAATATTGTTAGGAAATATGTTACCAGCCAGTTTAGCACTTGTCAGAGAGGGCCTTGTATATTATAGGGGGAAGGACATTGTTGTATCACACCTAGGTGTACATATTATTGGATGTATTTATGCATTGAATTTATATTATTGGATGTATTCATGTATTGAATTTATATTATTGGATGTATTCATGTATTGAATTCATATTATTGGATGTATCCATGTATTAATTTGTCAGAAAGAATGTTTTGCAAGTAGACACCTGTCTTGTCTCGCTATTGCTAACTCCTACTGAGCCATGTTGTCATTCATCCTACATGCAGACACCTGAGACACACGCTCATTTCATACTAGAAATAGGTGGGCTTGATGACAGAAATTAGCCCCTATTTTTACTTGTTACAGGTTTTATTCGTGTCTTCAAACCTGAGGTCGCATGTCGTGTCAATCCAGCTGCCTGGAACGTCGCAGGAGCACAGTGATTGCACAGGATCAACCTCTTTAGTCCCCCTCAGTCTAGGTGGGCTAACGAAACGACCATCAGCGAGTGGTGTGTGCGAGAAACTAAGAAGGACAGAACGTTTTGAGAGATGAGTACACATTAGTACCATTTCTGTCGGCAATTGTGAGCAAATTAACTGTCAGTGACGAAAAGGAGATTTAGCGTAGAAAGAGACAAGATTAACAGCATAGCTGATAAATGTTATATACTTAAATTAACAGCACAGCTGATACATGTACTATAATTGATTAACAGCACAGCTGATAGAATTTTGTTCCAATAATTCGAAGATTGTTATATATATATATATATATATATATATCTATATATATATATATATATATATATATATATATATATATATATATATATATATATATATATGTGTGTGTATGTAAATCATTTGTAAACTTACAAATCCATTACATTCCATTTTTTTCAACATTCACCCTTCAGCACAAGAGTAGATAGTGTATATACTAAATAAATAATAGGGAAATTTTATTTGAACGACTTGTCAAATTTTTTTTATAATTGTTAAGTAAAATCTGTTTCCTTGTTTTTTAATATCACAGTTAGTTACACAGCGGGGGTGGTAATTTATGTCGGTCTCCTCTCTACTAATTTTTTGAGATCAGATCATTCACAGCCGTAACTAATTTGTGATACCAGTAGTTCTCTCAGAAACTGGGACTTTACTATTTTCTGCAGAAATTCTATTTCTGTAATTGTCAGTACTATACTGATCTTAGAGCCAATAAAAACCTCACGCCAAACCATCTCAGTGCTGCAGTAACTGCCTCTACCTCCATTCTCATGACTGAAGTGATTGTCATGTATTCTCCACTCTGTTCAGCAACGACCCTGCCCTTTATTCTTGCAGAGAAGCCCCATCCTGATTTTTAACCACGCACTACAGACCCATCAGTGTACACAATGGCATCATCATCCCCAGCATGATCAATTAGCAGCTGATTAATCTCAAGCTCTGCTTTTCCATTGCCCCAAGATCTGCACTCTCTGCCAAGGCTAATGATGACTTGCAGGTAGTTTATCCAGTTCTCCCCTGACTTACTCCACCCTTCTCCTTTGGATATATTTTCAACAATCGTAGCCTCTGCTTGTGCCATCCATGACATTCCCCTCTTTACTCTTGCTCCTTTGATGTCAGCTACGTTCTCATGTAGGGGGTGTATTTTTTCGGTGGTTACCGCATGTAGGCTTTTGCCTGGGTCATAGCAAATCTGGATCTAATCGACATCAGTACCAGCATGTATCTCATTGTCACAATGGGGATATCACGCGTGCAGCCCAAAATTAGTCGCATCCCTTCATTTCCGATTTGGAGTAGTCTGGTGGGGGCTCCCATGGTTTTAAGATAATTATTTATTTTTGTAACATTTTTATGTCACATGTAGCTAATAAATATATATATAGTTTAACACCCCCATACAATGTAATTGCGTATATTCTTCATATATGATTAGAAATATTCTTTGTTCCTTAATGTTCTCAAAGATGGAAGTTGGAACCTATAAGCGCGTGGCAGGATCGGATCAAATAGATACATCCGCCTAAGGCCGGCCCTGCTTCCTAGGCATGTCGCAGAAGATAAGACGATAAGAAGAGGTAAACATGGGCCCAGAGATACGGCAGATATAGAACACAGAACTGAAGCAAACATCTTGCTCAAAATGAGCAAACTTACTAACTACTCATAGGACAAGGAATGACAACAAGGTTTAAAAAACAACAACTCAAAAAGAACAGTAGTTATCTATAAACAATAAAAAAGATAAAATAAAATGACAAATACTAATATAAATTAAAATCAGCAACTGCAAAAGACAATAGTTATTTAAATTGAATACTTACTTACTTAGTCGTTCCCCTTCTACCGTGAGGTGTAGAGGTTTGGAAGAGAGTGCGCCAGACTATCCTATCGGCTGTCTTCCTCCTGGCCTGGTTCTATTCAAGTCCTCGGTCCTTCAAAGATTGTCTAATGTTGTCCTCCCAGCGGACTCTGGGTCGTCCTGGGGGTCTGGATCCCTGGCTCTTTGCTTCCCATCCTTTTCGTGTATAAATTGAATACAAAATTAATACATAAAATGACACTAAATACCCCAAATATAGCAAATTTTCAGGTTGAACACGGTAAATGTTAAGTTATTTTATAATCATAGAGGGGGCGTTAAATGTTTGAGATCCTCACATGTGAGTCTAGTGTTTTGTAGACGCACATCTGAGCGCATCTTAGTTAATTGTAGGTTCATTGTATTATTTGCGTACAACCGTGCACCATTCTTAAACGTGTATGGCGCGGTTTGTCGCGGGGATCTGTTGTTATCCAGGAAACATACTTGAGGCAGATCCCGATATCCTCCGTCTTGTATAGACGTGAATTTTTCGTGTGCTTATCCTTAGTTCAGGAAAAACACGGTCATAAAGTAATTATAATCATCTATAAGATGAATATGTTGTTCTTGAGGAGAAAATACCAAGACTTGCTCGATTTGAATATTTAGCCAGAAAACGGATTTTTTAAAAGTATCTTGCCTCGGATACTTTATCTCCTGTAAACATTAAGCTTCAGTTTGACCAGATATGTCAAATTGTTAGTGTGTTCCCTCTAACGCTAGTAGTTGATTGAAGCGTAAAGATATATGTATCTACGAAAAGGATATAAATGGTCAATTTGATAGAACCACGTATACTACCAAGCCGTTAACCTTGACGTCGTAAGGACGAGTGCTGTCGATCAACTTCCATGTTGAGTATTATATATTCAATGTACATGCTGTCAGAACCATAGCGATGAACTGTATTGTACATGATGTCAACGTCTTTCTTCGTAATAAACGTATCGTCGATCCCGTGCAACAACTGGTCCAGTATGCCTTATTTACCAGTTGGTCAATCTTATGACCCTGTCATTACCGTTGCGTTTGTCTTATCATCAATATCAATAACGAAGCGCCGGCCCACAACAACATTCGCACCATAACCAAGAACGCATCGGTAACAGTAGACCAAGATGGAACGAGAAGAGGCAATAATCGTCAGCTGTTAAGTGCCCACTCTCCACCCATCACCTCTTCAAAACAACAACAACAACAACAACAACAACAAGAGACTGCTGGAAGCAGACAACAGAAAATCTCAACCTAGATAAAGTAGGGAACAAACTGTGGAAACTAGATAGAGCTTTGAACAACGAAGAACCTTACAAAAATCATATCACAATCAAACAAGGTGAAAATATGCTCTCGGGGAAAAAAAGCTGCTAATGCACTCATGGAACACTATGCTAGTGCAAACCTCATCGATGTCCCAATAGACAGAAGAAAGGCCATCATTGATGAACACAGGAGTCATGACAACAAAAAGCTTGCATCGAAGAACACATGATGACAAAGTTAACAATGGAAGAAATGGAAGAGGCAATGAGGGCGCTTAAGGAAAAGAAGTCACCTGGAAAAGATGGGAAAGGAATGAAATGCTAACAGGCCTAGGAACAAAGGCAAAAAAGAAGCTTCTGGCCATCCTAAACTGCAGCTGGAAAAGAGGAATAGTACCACTGGCATGGACAGACGCCGTACTGATTCCAATAACTAAGAAAGACAAAGTTCAGATAGAACCAAATGGCTACAGACCTATCAGTCTTCTTAGCTGTGTTAGAAAATTGATTGAGTGCATAATTAATACCCGACTGTCGTACTTGGATTAAAAATGTCTGCTCCTTTAATCTGAGTGGTCTGTTTTCTTTCTATTCCTTGTCCACGCCCTCTCTTCTGTCATTTTTATCTAACAGCTCTAATTCTGTCGTTAGCCGTGTCAATCTAGAGAGAGCCAAGCTAGCAGCAAATTGTGCCTAGGTCTTATGTAGCGATTCTTGGGGGGAACGGCTAGTTTCAGTCTCTTTGAGTTACAGCGTCCTCGTCAGCACGGGGATGGTCCCTGTCTTTTATTTTTGCCGTCCTCGTCTTTCGAAGGACGCTGGTAAAACGGTAGAAGTGTGCTAACTTTACGTCTATTTCCTCGTCTCGCGAGACGGCCGCTGACTCTCTCCGGTGGTCTTACGTCTTCTGTTCTGTTTCATCTCGAGCGGACTGAGGAACGCTGGCCGAAGAACTGGAGATTTTTCCGGCTATTAAAGAACTAATTCCCTACACTCTATACCATTACCCTCAGGAGGAATCTTTGCTGCCTTGCACCCTGTTGTACAGTTGATAGCTTATAAACAAGTGAAGTGCAAAAATTGTTTCCCTTGCTCGGTAAGCACACTACCATTTTCTTTTAAAGTTTATTTATTGGGGTTCTAGCTTAAATATGTATAGAGTCGTGAGCCCGAGTTACTTTATTTCCTTTTAAAATATATAGTTCTTAAAGTAAAGAAATATTTATGTGACCGGGTAACTCAGATCTTATCAAGCACGATACTAATTTTAACTCCGCTAAGAGTTACGGCCAAGAGGTGATTTAATCAGACAGAAGAGAGTCAAATGTATATCATTTTTGTCACTTTGATTTTCTATTTGGATATGTGTAGAATTAATTCTCTAAAGAATTTTTGCTATTCGTTGTGCTGCTAGTGCGTATCAGCGCAAGTTAATTTCATAGTCACAACTGATAAGTTATAGCAGTGCGCACTCCTAATTATCTATACGTGTCTTGAATGGATACTATTGCCTTGCCTAGAATATGAGTCAGAACGCGTGTATGTGTGAGGCGCAAAGGTATGACGGGTACAGGGTTTGCCCCCAGCACTGACAATATAATTGATGGAAATTTTTTTCAGAACCAGTCGTCCTGAGTGATGCCATACTCCCCCCTGATCTTGTGACCGTGTGTGTTGCTATCGTATGTGGGTTTGTTTTACTACCCCTCAGCAGGCAGGTTAAGCTGGTGTTGATGTATTGGTTTCTTCTACTTATGGATGACCAACAGATCACAAACACAAAGATGAGTGATTTAAATTCGATGAGAGACTTAACTCTAACAGAGATGACACAAAAAATCTTGAACGTTTATTTACAGCATCAATGTTGACCATACTGACATGCTCAATGTTCTTTCTCACTTGTATACTTTGTATTCATGGTTGTGCTTCTGTATTCTACTGCTGCCTGTATTTTTAAAAACGTTGTCTCTAATATCTGTGTTGGTCATGGCTTGAGAACAACGGTTTGTTGCTAATTTCTTCTGTCACTACATTCTTCATTTAGCACTAGTTGTCTGCTAACCTCTGATATAGTAAATCTGTCCTTATTTCATATATTTGTAGGTACTGTATGGCATATCTGGTAGAGACTTGCGTGATCGCCAGGGTTAATAATTTATCCACAGTCTCTGCTTCCCTACTTCTCACGTTTTAGTAGCTGTCTACCTTACTACACTTCGACTATCAAAGTTTATCATGGCTGGTAACCTCACATACCTGCTGGTCTTGTAAACTCTCACACTTATCGAAACTGGCAACACTGTCTCTCTTGTCATTTTCAATACACAAACGTGCCTATCAGCTACAATGGTGGTGTACCAAACGACTTGATGGCTAGACACATAGTTTAGTTACTGTTTATGTGAACACAGAACCAACCACCTCAGTGGCCCATTCGCCCGAACGTTTACTGCGTAAACTGCGTTTACCACATACACCAAAAACATTGCTCTCTACGCTAACGCGTTTAAAAGCGGACTGATTTACCACTACGATTAAAATCGTTCACTCACTTCCACAAAATCCCGTGCCAACATAATTCGTTCGCACTGTTCAAACTCACTTAAAATCGCCAAGGGACGTAATACTAATTAATCTTCCTTTGCTAAATAAGTCTATAAGCCATGAATACTTCTCTGCCTTGGTTACCTCTACTAGAGTATGCAAAATTATAAAACCATAATTTGCGACACCCGGCAATCTACAAAGTAAATCCACGACCCTTTTCTTTGTAATAGCATGCAGAGGAGCAAATGTCGCACCAGGTCACCATCCTATGTTAGCCAGAGTAATGATAAAAATCAAAATATATACAAGAATACATAGCTCTGGATAACCATTTAATGTGGGATATCTAAGAAATCAAGAAACAAGAGATAAGTTCACAGTATGCTCTTCAATAACTGGAAAACGATGTACACATAGAAGTTCTATCGAAACTATAAAAAATTCACAGAATACGATGATTCGTGAAGTTAAGGGGACAAGCCAACACTAGCAAAAAGGATGGACAAGTCCAACACATCGTCAGGTAAGAAACTCATGATGTTTTCAAGTCAACTTAAATAGATCCGGATAACAATCTTTAATAGCTCTGACCTGATTTTAAGCTTGATCCACAAATCTCGAATTATCTCTTGGATACGTTGGATGATCACCAATAAATATGACATATTTTGATTCTATCTCCTCGCTATGGTCTTTGTCTGTGATTGTTTGTATTGTGAAAGAACGTAAATTCAATTGTAAAGACAACCAACTACAAATAATTTCCGCATTTGTTCCCTCAAAAAAGGAAAAATAAACGTTACTGCCGACATTGCTGAACCACCACATAAAGCAGAAGTTTAAACAAATTTTGCCATAATTCAAAATGTTTACATTTTTTAAATCCAAGCGTGAGAGTAGCATTTAATTATAAAACTCCCCTGTATGCCCACACCTCTTGACACAAGTCGTAAGAACAGCCACGTTTTAGGTAACCTGCGTTAACGAGAGCTTCTTGGAATATGACATTCCTGTCATTGGGGTGCCTACGTTCTTGCTCGTTGTGATTGACGCGATCGTCTCTTCCTCTTAGCATCTGCAGATCGTTTTGCAGCAATCTTATAATTTTGATCCATAATAATAAGTCTGCAATACTTTAAATTAAAATTTTGTCGAAGAAACAATCAAAATATTTCATTTCACGGTTATTTTTAACAAAATGATGAGCTAAATCCGTTTCCGGAATGAAACTGGGTTCTACACCGATTTTTCTTCGTTGAGTGTTACTATTTTCGGGAGAGTACATATAAGGGAAGCAATACAATTAATGTCTAACTTTCAACCAAAGAATCATCCCTTAGATGTGACCGACGTACAAACGGCGAGAATTATGTATATTGATGACGAGAACGTACTATGTATAAAGACTGTTAAAGGGAAGTGACTCGGGTATTAAGAGATAACATAGCGATCAGAGTTATAATAACGTAGGGTCCCTTATAAAGATGTGCCCGTGCGACAATTAAGGCCCTTGAGATACAACTGTGCTTGCAGTAAGTGACTTACAGGTAGTGGTACTCAGTTAGTCGAGACACGTGGCTATAAAACTACGTCACCATCTGGGGTATTCAGATGCGACATAGAGACACCAATGATCCAGATTATGTCTGAAGACTCATCGACGATCCATTGGAAAGTGACAACGATAGGAAACTCTATACAGAGAGATACAACAGGAGGCAATCTGATCATCAGAAGAAGTCGCCCCCCCGTCGATCAAATGTTTCGACCCCTTACTCTCCTTTACACTCTAAGGGGGGCGGGCCCACTTGGGTCATGACTCCCAAGTGTCAGCCTCCTGTTGTCTTGAGTAGAAAATTGAACCCACTCCACCTTGGTTGCAGCTTTAAAATCCACAATTTTCCGCCAGTTGTGAAAGTAGCTCCTATGTTGAAAACAAATTACTGCCCCGAGTTCCATAGCCCATTGCGGTTGGTCCACAGCACACCACCACCAGGGACTGATATTGACACACTTGCGAGGAACCGACGAGGCGTGGCGCCACTGCGAGCTGGCAACTGAAATCTAGCTGCACCCGACACCTCATATATAATACACCGCGGGTTACCTGTAAGCCACCGTTCTTTCGCTAACACAACGTTAAACTCAATGTCGTGCTGACAATTGCTATCTGTACCGCAGATGGAGCTAGATTTCATTGCCCAGAGTTCCATAGTCCATTGCAGGTGTTCAACAGCCAACATGATGCCTTTTCCGCAGTTTCATTAAGCCTCTTCAGTGCACTTGTTCTTGGCTGGGGACCTCTGACCCAACGATTTCAATAAATCATACACAAAGGCAGCCACGAGTCCTCTTGCACCCACCTCAACGGCTTTGACTCTTGCAGTGAACCCACCGTGTCTCAGGTCCGCTGCTAGATCATTATACTTAGCCGCCTTGAACGAATGTTGTTCGTCCAATCTGGATTCAAATGGCACGGTCACTTCAATCATAATAACCTGATGTGATGATGAAGAGTGCATCACTTTATCTGGCCGTCTTCCAGCTTTTCTGATACTTTCTGGATATGCCCCTTGCTCAGGTAAGTCTACCGCCATATCCCAGTCGTTTGCACAGTCAAGAAGAGATGGAAATTGCTACCTGGTTTACTCGGTTTGGGGTGTACTGACTTTCTTGCTCTCAGAAAGTATATGTTTGCTGTGTTCGGCCTGACTTTGCTATTCGCCTTCACCCTTGCCAGGTCTACCGTTGCAGCCAGCTCATTTAGCACTTTGTTGTGGCGCCATGCCCCAACGAAACCTTGCAAGCTGAGAGCACGTGCTCAAGTGTCTGCCTCTCATGGCACAGGGGGTGTGGCATTGTAAATGATATAGCTCGCTGTCTTTAAGTTATCTAGAGTATAATTGATTGTTACCATGGGTTCATACAACTTGCCACATCAACAACATAAAGGCTTTCCAAATCGCCAACATAATGATAACGATATCAAGTACCAAATCCCACTAGTATTTCTTCATATTTAATTGACGCCACGAATCCACGATATAACATTATACTTCCAGCAGACATTAATATATTCGCTGAACATTTCAAGTACTACCAGTACACATTCGTGCTAATGATTAGCAACACTTTTATAAAGGTTCCTCTTGGAAAACGATCCGGAACACAGCCATCATGCACAGTCCTAAAATAAACAATCCCACAGTTACCACCCAAAACATTCACACGTCATCTGTGAAACACATATAACTACAGTCTACACTAGTGCTGCACTACCAGCACCATTCATCCTCATTACTTCTCAGATGTGCCGTGCAATAGCCAACGCCACAGGGGGCACTGATCGTCATCCGACTTTCCCCATCTCACAAGGTTTGTGGCCGATGGCAGGAGGACATTCATTGCTCTAACAATGAAGCTGAGCAATCTAACTCTCTAGAATCAACCGGAGTAGAAGACAAGAATTTTGTACCGCAAACGACATTACATAATAATGTTTTGTAAAACTTAGAGAACGTGTAGCAGATTGACGAAGGTGTAGAGAAAGACATTTTTATAGAACAAGAACTTATCGACTGATAAAAGTATATTTCCCTGGTGGTAGCCAGGTTATACAGACATGAATAGTCTGTCAAGTAGCTATGCTTGTGGATGCAAAGTGATGAAGACCAGAAGTCAAAGAATAAAATCGAGACCCGTAAGAAAGAACGAATAATGAAAGCACGTTGCATTTGTATTGTTTCTAGATCTCTGTAAATGTGTTCATTCAAAGGACTGAGAATAAAGTCTTGACAACGCATCAGGCTTAGATTCAGCTATCTACGTCAAGTATTTTTAAAATTATATGGTTCCTAAATATGGCCACTGCATCTACGTCAATTGTTTTTTTGTTTTTTTTTTGTAACAAAGTTTTGCCTCGTTTTGGCGAGGCGTGCCCCGTTCAACCTAGTCGGTTATATTAGGGCGCATGTCCAAACATAAAAGACCGTTAGTCGTGGAATTAAAGTGACCATCTTCTACGTCAAGTGTTATTCGTCTAATATAAGACACAGTATCAAGCTGAAATTGAACATCGGTAAAAGGGAAAAAGAGCTCAGGATACTATACGATTCACGAGACGGCTAGAAAAGCTATGTTGACCACCCGGTCACAATTCTTAACACTTGGATGCAAGTTCTCTAGCATTTATTGTGTTGATTGATAATGTCTGGGATTATTGCTTGATTCAAGATAATGTTTTAAACTTCGGAAGTCTGGGGATTGAAAAGTCTTTTCTTTTTTAATGTGTAAAGCCTCACTTGTATCTATTGGATATAAATGAAAAAAATTTCAAAGCAAGCCGCAATAACTGCCATTTGACATTTGACTAATAAGTTTTACTTTTTATTTCCAAGAAGAAACTAAAATAAAAATCTATACTGGCCAATGAACTGGCGCTACACGAGGGGCGAAAATTGCTGCTCGCTATGAGCTCATGTTAAAACTGGCCATATATCATTTTGACCTGTAATCGTTCGTTCGTTCGTTCTTTTGCCTTCTATGTTGCTGTTATACCCTGTTCAACCTGAAAGTTGGTTATAATTGGGGTATATTGTGTGTTAGGTTCTTCGGTGCTAGTCGTCTGTTAGTCCTGAAAAGGACTGGTCCTAAAAAGGACCACTAGCTGACTGTCTGGATACCTCCTCGTTGCTTGTCTGTTTTATGGTGTCGTGGCGTGCTCATGGTGTTCATTTCCTGCCTTGCTGGTTACAAACGGTCATATTGGGTTATATAGGGTGTTAACGTCTTCGCTGGTATCGCGTTCCTTGTCCTGGAGATGACTGGACCTGTAACGGACCATTAGCTGTCTGCTTGGTCCTTTCTCGTTGTTGTCTGATTCGGTGAGCGTTGTCCCATGACTGTCTTTAGTTTGTTTGGTAGGTCCTCATTCATGGCTGCACATGCTCTTTCTTGATTGCGTATCATTTGCAGTACGATTTCGATTCTCATTTTGTCTTTCGTTTCTTTGTTTTGTTCTCTAGTTTTTGTAAGGATATCCTCAACGATCCTTCTCTCTGTTTCAATTCTTTTGAGTATTTGTTCGTTCTCTTCCTTTAGCTCTGTGAGTTTGGCGATGTCAACTTCTATCTCGTGTTTGATGGTTTTCATGTCCTGTAACATTGCCTGGGCGCTCTGTAACATTTCACTGGCGCTCTGCATATCTATTATGTCTTCACCGCTGTCCTTGTCGTCTACGGGAGCCTGCTTGTTTCTGTTTTCGTTCTGCAGTTTCCTTTTCATTTCGTTGATTTCAGCGGTCAGCTTGTGTAGCTGTCGTCTGTCAATCGTGCGCTGTTTTTCTGCAGCATCCGCAGTCACTCTGTGTTTGGCCTCTTTGAAGGGTATGTTTTTAGACACGGCCTCCTTCAAGATGTTCTTAGTTTCCTGGAACACAGGGCATCCTCTGTACCTCGCCCCGTGGTTTCCGTGGCAGTTAGCACAGGTACGGTTTGCGTTAGTTTCTTTGTAGTTGCGGTCCTCCTTTGCCCTGGGGCAGTCGCCATATTGGTGACTACCCGCACAATACCGGCAAACTGCATCTCTCCTGCACGTTTTCTTTGTGTGCGAAAACTGCTGGCAGTTAGAGCACTGCATGACCGGCGGGATAAAAGCCTCTGTCTTTTTTTAAATAGTTTCGAGCGTCAGTTTCTCAGGTCTTGTCGGCCCTTCGACGGTTACCACAATCAGGTTTGTGTCTTTGTTGTTCCACGTTTTTAGCCTTTCGACCTGAGTGAATTTGATGTCTGCGTTTTCGGTCTGAAGTTTGTTGTGAACCTCGCTTGCGGGCCACCTGGTGTCCACCCCTCTTACGACAAACTTCTTTGTAGTCTTGTTGGTCTCCATCACTACTTTTATCTGGTGAGGCAGCATGAATTCTTTCGGTCCTGCCTCCAGTTCTGTCATTAGTGAAGTTGTTTTTTCCGTGCTGTTGAGCGAAAGCACAACTCCCTTTTCGTGCCTCCGTACCTTAGCGATGCCTCTCTTGCCAGTTATTGCTTCTAGGATAGTGATTACTTTGTCATCTGGTAGGGCCCTGAGTGAGGCCTCACCTCCAGGCATCTGTGTGATCTTAACAATCCTCTCCTGTAGTACCACGTTAGAGACGGCATTTTGTTGCTTGAGAAGTTGGCACGTTCCAACATCTGTCTCCGATTGAGTGTGCGGTCTGCGGGGCGGATTCGTATTCTGGCTCGTCTGCATCTGGTCAAGTTTCACCGGTGTTGGCTGGTCACTGTATGATGTAGACTCGACAATGACATCTCGTTTTGTCGGTGGATGGATTTTGTTGGGTTTCAATGCCTTGTTACCCTCTGTCTTCGATGTTTTGTGGCCGTTGTTTGCAGATGTTGCCTTGTCACTGCACAATGTAGCTACCGCCTCGACACCTTGTTTCAGCGGTGATGTTGCTAGGTCTGGTTTCGGTGCTTGCTTGTCATCTGTCTTCGAAGCTTCGGGTCGCTCATCGGTTGTAGTATCAACGGTTGCTTTGTTTGTCTTCTGAGAAGGACTGGCCACGAAGTTGGTAGTTGGAGTATTCTTGCTCTCTGGTTGACTTTGTTTGATGCTGCTGACAAGTGTTTGAGGGCTTGTATATACTTTCCTCTTTTTCGCTTGTTGCTTGGTACGAGTCATTTTGGTATACTGCTAACGTATAATGATCTGTTGGGTGAGCGCTGTGTACGTCCTGAAAAGGACGCTGGTTATAGTGCTGTCTTGATCGTCCTGAAAAGGACGCTGGTTATAGTGCTTTGCCGCGTCCAGACATGTTGTGGTTCTGACCTGTAATGGTATACTGATGTAGCTTTATATATAACTAGCGGTCATACACTGCTTAGCCCGGGTCCTTGTCGGAATGTGTGTACGTCGGGTTTAGTGCGAATCGTTTTAGGAAGGTTTAACTTGTTTTGGTTTTGATTGTGAGGTTTTCTCCCCGCTACCACAAGCTGTCAGGATGGTGGCCTCTACCAATTAGTTATCTAGGTCATTCTAGGCATTCCCATGTCGGAATGGGTTGCAAGTCGGTTTTGGTGCGAATCATTTTAGAAGGTTATACTTTTTTGTTTTTAAATTGTACTTTAGCATATCTTGCCAAGTATATAACAACACTATGAATCACTAGTCTTTGAATTCATGCTTTCTTCATCTTTAATTTTATTAATTATTTACCTCTCATCATATCAATGATATCTAACAATGTCAAATACATTATGTACAATAACCTCCACTCCATTTTTTATTGCATTAATCAGGGAGAGCAACGAACACTGTCCTCCCTATAAAATAATTTGCATCAACCCGAATCCCCCATTTGGGTATTGCAGCGTCAACCCAACCGAGTGCAAGGACGGCTTTCAACCTGGGAGCACCTTTTTTTGGTCTCCATTCTCTCATTAAAAAAAAAATTTTTTAACAACTTTATATTCACATTCCGTTAAATTTCAACATTAACAGAGACATGTGCAAAGAAACATTGGAATAAGAGGTAACAAATAAATCAATATCCTTTGCTCCCCAAGGTGCATTAGGCCTTCAACAATCCACATGACAAGGCTTCCGTCCTGTGCCTCCGCTCAGTTCTTTCCATTTTTTCCTCATCATTTTCATCTATGTTTCCAGTTCTCTTCCTTCATGTATTTCCCTTGGTCTACCTCTTGGCTCTCCTTCCTGTGGATTCCAGAACAAGGACTGCCTTGTAATGCTATCCACAGGTTTTCTCAATGTGTGTCCTATCCATCGCCAGCGTCTTCTTCTCAACTCTTGTTCCACTGGCACTTGTCTGGTTCTTGTCATCAATTCCACATTTGTGCTTTGTCCATACCAAGTTCAGTCTTCTATTCAAACGCAATGCACCGTTTATAAAAAGTCTGATAGCTTTTTGGTTGTTGTTTTTGTTGTTCTCCATGTCTCAGAGCCATACAATAGGACTGACTTCACATTTGAGTTGAAGATTCTTATTTTCGTGTTGGACTTGATTTCTCTTGTTCTCCATATGTTCCCAATGCAATGAAAGCTCCTCTTGCTTTTTGTATTCTTATTTTGATATCACTGTCTGTCCCTCCAACTTTGTCTATATTACTTCCAAGATTATGTTTCGATTCACACCTTTTAGTGGTTTTTCTTAAGTTCAACCTTGCTCATCATTTCTTGCATTTATTCCATAATCTGTGTCTGTTCCCTGTGTATTTGTAGGCTCACTTGTTGTGAATGGACCTCTCATCGAGAATTTGTATTTTCTTTTGCATCTGATTTATGGTTAGGGGACAGAGAGCCAATAATATGTATAAAATACACGTTATAAACCACTCTTCACATACCATTTTATTACATGCACTCGGTTTGTCATGCTTTTTGAAATTTCTATAGATGAAAGGGCATAATTAAATTGCTATCGAATAATGTTAAAAGACATAAGTATTATTTTTCAGTTTGCTTAAATTTTTGTGTGGTTTTTAAATAATGTACCCACCACACAGACATACACTCAGGACATACATACACACACACACACTCATCACGACTTCGGTTAGAAAATATTGGTACAGAAAGCAACCGCACTTGTAATTTAACGTAAAGGGAGAAAAATCTATGACTTATACAGTTTGTAAGCCGGGCGTTAACCCATAATAAGGGTCAACGGCTAGAGTTTTTACGTCCCGTGAGATAAGAATGAGATAAGAATGTTTGGAATTTGTTTCTTTCAATGATCTGCCATCCTTATGTGTCCATATAATATATAGCTCTAAAACCTTTCAAGAGACATGTCAATACGCTGGAGAAAGGAAAACCGTTCCAAAATCGGTTCAGGGCCGATTCTCGAGTCATGTAGGTAACAGAAAGACAGACGTTGTTTTATATATATTTTTTTTTATTGGTTGCATTTTTGGTTTTCTCCCTTGCCTGCACAGAATGCAATACTCTTAAGAACAATCAATTGTACAAAGATTAATGACAGCAGGGATACATAGGAAAATGAATAAATATACCAAATATGTAAACTTGTAAACACTTATATTTACATTTCAACTCTGTTCCTGGATTTATTATCAGGTGGTGCGTTTTTAATGAGCTTCGTATCTATATATATATATATATAATATATATTATATATATATATATATATTCTATTTATATATATATATATATATCTATATTATATTTATCTATATATATTGTAGCGAAACTTCTAAATTACATTATCTAAATTAGAATTCTAACCAGTATAGGGCATAAGTCAAGAGTAGGAGATAGTACTACAAATTTCGGAAGAGATCTTAGATCATCGCTTACGCCTTCAGCTTTATTTGATATCGCTTCGCCGAACCATAAAGGGTACCAAATTTGTCAAATTCGTCCTTGAAACAACGTAACACTTTCCTAGTCAACTAAGTATTTGCCGAAATACATTGTATAGGGGAGAGGGGAGGATAGATAAAACAAACGCAAATCACGTCCACAATTGTTTCTAAAAATAAAAATACTTGCTGTATTGCCCTTAGGCGGTTTCAAATTACGATGTAACGTGAAGAAAAAAGTGGACAATACGGTCATGAAAACACGCATTAGCTATTTATTTGCGAATGACGTAAATTCTCGTGTATTTCGAGAGACTCTCGTAATTAGCTTGAAAGTCATTGAGAAAGAATTGACAGGAGGTTAGTTTTAAAAATCAACAAACTAACGTGGAAAAAAAAAAATATGGAATATTGAACAAGCCACGTGCCCCATAAAAATTATATTAGTTGTGTCTGGTGGCCTTGCTGGACTAAGAATATGTTATCAATACATAATTAGTCCATTAGATAAACAAATATATTGGGGATAAATACATTGGTAAGCGGGAGATACTGTCAGGTCAAGTAATGTCTGCTTACATTGGATAGCATTATTTTTGGGGGGGAAAATATAGGTGAGAGGAAAGCTAAGTAGTACGATGAAGGGATTGGATGAATTTGAAAAGATAGCCGTACTATTATTGGCGGACCTAAATATCAAATCTTGTGGATGATAGTAACGCATAGGGTTTGAGATAATTTTTTTTTAAAGAATTCATTCAAAAAAAGAGATGCTGGTCTCATTTGCCAAAGGCTTTTTACGTGATAGGAATAGTTAGGATGTTCGCTACATTTTTTTCAAAAGATTCAGAAGAGCAAGAAGCGGATGAGCAGACTTGTGTTTTTTTTTATTAATAATATACCATCAGAATGCAGTCTGAAAGAGGAAGTGATGAAAGTGTGCTATATTTATTGCTTAATTATCGTTCTTGTTTATATTTCTTGATATGTGGTAAGATTGATTTATGAGTTTTTAATAAATAAAGGGTTGTGTGTAAGAAAGGCCATGAAAAAAAGATTGTAATAATTGGTTCCATAACAGGACTTAGGGCAGGCCTGATGTTGATCCATCATATAAAGGGACTATCTAGAAGTTTAAAACTACAGGACTATATATATATGATGGTCATTCAGGAACATTAACCATACTTATTTGCATGGAAAAAGATTTTATTGCAGGAATGACAAGAGGCGTAGCATCCATTAGGGAAGAGAAATGAAAACTGCTAAACTTTTGTTCCATCAAACTAAAGGGGAGAGCGAGGTTGCAGAGAGAGCTTGACCATGTTCTTTTGTTATGCATATGTTTACATGTATAATTGGGAGGAATTAGTTTGATATTAAGACAGAACCATAACTTGCATCGACGGGGTTCCTGCTGGCATTGTCTGGTGCTAGTACTCGATTCAGTGAGAAGTGCTGCAAGATTTCAAAGGAGTCTCTGGTACTATTGTATTAAAGAAGTCAAGAACAGAGGAGACTGAAGTGTTGGCAAACCCGATACAAACTGCGGTTACTCCATGTAACCAGATAAGTTGCTATATCTGGCCTCGGGGACACAATTATCACTATTAACGAATAATCTCCTGTGCTTACAAAAACATTTCCTTCCTAAAGATATAAGGAAAATCGTAGTGAAAAAAAAAGACTTTGGAATGATGACAATCCCAAACCTGCTTCCCATTCCCAGTATTGAAAATAGAGTAAACAACATCAAGTCTGAACATTTGTTGTAACAATGTACTTATGGAATATTGTCTGGTACATGTTAAAAAATATCTTGACATACTATTTGTAAATATATCTATCCATCTAAATTGATTCCATTTTGACTGTTGTCCTGACCAAAACAACTTTAGGCTCAGACCAATAAAGTTTAACAAAAAATATTTTAAATATAAAATTTACAGCTGGAGTGAGTTGAGTTTTATCATAGTATTTAGTATATGTTTGTATATGAATTTGTTATTGAGATTCTTTTACAACACTCTTACAATACCTAGACACTTTTGTAGCTTTCAGTCACGTAGTCAAAAAGATTATAACTCGTGGGAGTGAGGATCGTAAGGTGGTAACATGAAAAGGTACTCTGTAATAACGTTGTTCATTGGTTACATCAGAGGACCTTCACAGTTGATCTCATACTCAAGTTCTAATATACGCACACCATTCTTCTTAACATCAAAACCACCACACATATTGGGGTCTCTAAGTCCGAGAGTTGAATTGGGATAGTTAGATGAATGTTTGGAAATAGGAATCTCATACAGTATATATTAACTAACTCCAGGAATAAAAATTGAGTAGTTATTATAAAATGCAAGATTGTATTCTATTATTAGCATTAGAAACACCTCCTAAGAAGATTAAAATAATTAGAGGAGATTACAGTGCTAAGTTGTCACAACCAGTAGTAATTGTTAATTATTAGTCAGTAATTAGTTTAGTTAAGTTTAAGATTGTCTTAGAACTTAGTATTTTTTTTTGACCTACTTGAGTTAGAATGGGTGATCGAACCAAATTCAGATCTGCCGCTGTGCAGGCTGCTAAAGCGATGGGCATGGAGGGACCAGAATGGTCCAGATGTAACTTCAGAGGTGGACAAAATTTTATTGCCCGAGAAGTAAAGATTAGAGAAAGAAGCAGAACGTTAGAGGTGAAAAAGAAATTAAGAGGCTGCAGATTGAGGCTGACAAGGGAGACTGGGCATGGAGGCAGATCGGGAGGCGAGATTAAAGGTATAATTAGAAGAGAAAAAGGCTGAATGGAAGCAGAGGAAAGGAGACAAGCTACAGAAAGAGAAGAAGAGATTAGCTGCAGGAAAGAGAAGAAAAGAGACAGGCTGCTGAAAGGAAGCAGTAGGGACAAGAGATTAGTGCAGAAAGAGAAGAAACAGAGAAAGGCTGCTGAAGGGAACGCAGAGGAAAAAGAGATGTCAAGACGGTGGGACATCTGAGGGCATGGGTTCGCACCTGCACAAGGCATCTATGTATATTATGGCCAGGAGGTGGTTGAAGACATGAAAGGAAAATTTGTCGAGGCCTGCGACCAGTGCTTAAGAAAATTCCACAGGGTGAAAAATAATA
>JAMPIV010011516.1:0-40668 GCA_024509875.1 Oreohelix idahoensis | reverse complement strand
CCCCCCCCCCCCCCCCCCCCCCCCCCCCCCCCCCCCCCCCCCCCCCCCCCCCCCCCCCCCCCCCCCCCCCCCCCCCCCCCCCCCCCCCCCCCCCCCCCCCCCCCCCCCCCCCCCCCCCCCCCCCCCCCCCCCCCACAAACACATAAAGGATATGAGAGGTTAGCTACTAACTATGGCTTAGAGAAGGAGAAATGGAGCCTTAAGTTATCACAAGGCCTGAGAGGAATCTCTTAGGAAGTTTTCGCAAAACTGGGAAAGAAGACCAGGAAGATTATGAAATCTTGGAGCCATGCTAGCGTAGTGGTTACAACACTGCTCTGGCGACCGGGTGATACAGGATCAAACCCGGGCGACGGCATTTGAGGATTTTTCGTCGACCGGGATTTGGACTGGATTAACTCGAGGACATTTGAAGGAGTGTCGTCGACCAGGGACTGGCGGCTCCTGAGCCGACCCAGCTGCAATGGGTACCTCCGAAATCGGCGAGTATCTGCCTGAATGGCGAGGGACACCTGTCTCTGTACAAGAAAAGGGATACTCACGTAAAATCAATGTCAGGTTAGACATTAATAATAACCTGAGATTTCGCCTCGAGTATTAGCGGGCGTACGAAAAAAAAATTATGAAATCTTGAAGCCAGGCATTGCTGGTTCACTATGTAAAGAACTCAGAATTTTATAGAAAGAAATTCAGAACTGCTAAGCTGCTTTCTGGAGAAACCTACCACCAATTCTCTGCCAGATTAGAAACCTACTTGGAGAAGACTACTCTTGGGAAATGTCAAGACCTAAAAGAAATGGTCATGATGGAACAAGTGAGAGAGTCTATGCCTCCAGACATGAGAAAATTTCTTATGGAACAAGGTGCAGAGAGGTTGGGGGAGATTTTAACAGTTGCTGAAAGATATCAGGCAGCTCAGAAAGAGATAGCAGGAATTAAGAAGAAGAGTAAAAAAGAGAAAGGTAAAGGAACCCGTTACACGCCCATTGAGGCATATTGGGAATATGGTGTTAGGCCCATATTATCTTGACCGTCGGCACACTAGGGGTGATGTGGTCGGCATCACGCCGGCCGCCTGATAATAGGGACCAACAACACAGATATAAGTTGTTTCCCATGATCTGCTTCCATATAATAATTTGGTCGTGAATAAAACTACTAAGTAACATATCAAACTATACAGTGATCCAATTCCTTTCATCCTTCCTTATGTTCCTGGTATGTGTGTCATTCCATTTAAGAAATACTTCTTTAAACACGTTTCCAAACCTACAGACACACTTTGCCATCATTCTCAATACTTTTGAATATTTCCGAAGGCTGGCTTTGCCTCTAGAATTACACACAAACCTGTAATTTTCACCAGCGACACACTGTAAATTTTTTAACACATCTATACACTTCTTATCGTACAGGTGGATTAATCATTATAATTACACATAATTATATAAATATATATATATATAGATTCGTTCTTACCCTCAGGTATACACACAGACGAGCCGTAAATGGTTGGTTAAGATCTGCTTTCAGGTACAGAAGGCAAAACACTTGCATTAACACAGGCTTTCTTTTGCCGCTCGCTGTCGATTCAAATATTGTGACTGACCTGATTCTGTTAGGCACGCACTATTTATAGAGTGACCTCGACCGTCCGAGGTGATATTCCCTACTAATGTTTTTCAAGGTCAGAAAATATTGGTAAAATTTGTCTATCGTTTAAATCAGGAAAACTACTTTTATTATTATCTCCGTTATTCCTGGAGCGATTTTATTCATCCAAAGCTTAAATTATACCCTGAATTATTCTTTATATATCTATCTTATAATCTTTTAGTCTAATAAGTGCATTTATTTCTATGCATAATTTAAACAGCTAAATTAAGGACTAACCTGAAGCTTCAAATGCATTCAACCAGAGGTTTCTCCCGTCCTATATTAGTATTTATAAAAGTTATTGTACCTACGGGTAGAGCAACATTCCCAGTATCGTTTTGTATACTTCTTCCATGTGGTACTTCTTTCATACTGATGTAGTAAATTGTCTTCCGACACTAGGTTGCACAGATTAGACTTCCATTTTTATTATCCAAGACTGTAGTAAACACTGCATAACGGAGCGTTCTGATTGGACTGGGTATCTTGCAGTTCTACAATGTATGGTGCGCTGTGTGGTCAGAGTTACTTAGAATTCGTGTTGTGATACAGACGTTACTTCACGACAGATATATGCTAAGAGAAATAATAGTAGGACATATGCTAAGAGCAACACTGGTGGGACATACACTAAGAGAAACAATGGTAGGACATATGCTAAGAGAAACAATGGTAGGACATGCGCTAAGAGAAACAATGGTAGGACATGCGCTAAGAGAAACAATGGTAGGACATACTTACTTACTTACTTAGTCGTTCCCCTTCTACCGTGAGGTGTAGAGGTTTGGAAGAGAGAGCGCCAGACCATTCTATCAGCTGTCTTCTTCCTGGCCTGGTTCCATTCTAGTCCTCGGTCCTTCAAAGATTGTCTAATGTTGTCCTCCCAGCGGACTCTGGGTCGTCCTGGAGGTCTGGATCCCTGGTTCTTTGTTTCCCATGCTTGTCATGGTAGCCGATCTTCTCCCATTCTGCAGACATGGCCAAACCATCTTAGTTGGGACTGTTGGTAGGACATACACTAAGAGAGACAATGGTAGGACATACGCTCAGAGAAACACTGGTAGGACATACGCTAAGAGAAACACTGGTAGCACATAATGATAAGAGAAACAATGGTAGGACATCAAGAGAAACAATCTACTAATTTAACCAGGCTTGCCTTGACTTGAACTCACAGAAGAAATGAGCAGAGAAGCCAAACAGAACCTGGAGAACAATAGTGAAAAGAAAGCCAGAGAAACCAAAATCTCATATGTAGGACTGAAGAAGACTCCCCAAAACTCTGTGTTTTACAGTAAATAAACAGGACGGATGATTGGATTGAAATGACAATGAAAGAAATTGCTGGTATTTCTTGTTTTACTTTTAATTTCACATGTGTGTGGCTGTCATAATGATTCACAGAAATAGTTTGCTGATACATTCCTTTATAGTATTCTTTATTGATACATTGCTTTTTTCTTCTTTATTGATACATTGTTTTTTTTCTTCTTTATTGATGCATTGCTTTTTTTGTCTCCCTTGTTGATGCATTGCTGTTTTTTTTTCTCCCCTATCAGCTCCCTGTGGACATTAATCTAAACATATTTCCTACCCATTTCTCCCATTCTGTGTCATTTAATTTTCTTTTCATCTCTTCTCTATCTTCTCTATATCTTCTCCCTAGTTTTCTTCGAAGTAGTCCTCTCCTACCCCTCTTGGGGTCGGAGTGGATAAGAAGAATGGCGTCCGCCTCTAATTCTAAAGGGATCAGGTTCGCTGCCAGTACAGGGAATATAACTGATATAAATTTGTTTCCGAACCAGTGGTTCCAAACGAAGTCATACTTATGACTAATGATCTCATGGGTAGTCAGATCGGATGCTTAGCATTCTGGGATACGGATGAGAAAAATAGGAGCTCCCGTGTGTGCAAGTTGCGCACATTTAAAATCCCTCGGCAGTTGGAAATCGTAAAGAGTAGACCATATGGCTGCTGCTCTGGCAAAATTTAAAAATTAGGAGCCCACCCACCTCAAACATATTTATAGAATGTGTGATTCCTGTATACACACATAGGGATCCTCGCCGGTGCTACAGAGTTCATGCACTGTGCTGAGATCCTCGTGTGATCTACGTGAGGAGATCGGAGCAGTGATGGAGTTCTTCGTGTTTAAAATGTTCATTCTAAACTTGAAACTGGCATTCCACCGGTTTCTGCAAACTATTTTATCAAGGTAGATCTTTAGAGAGCTCTGTGTTTCTAAAGTAGAATCTACGGCTCCTGGGTTGCCTACTCCTGCTGTAAATTCATTATTTGGGTCGTTCAGATGAACTCAATTATTATTTTAAAAAAAATTAATTTCTGCTTGCTTGATGATGCAAGACCCCGACTCTGTGTGAGAATAAACACGTTATGCTTTCTTGATGATGCAAGAATATTTTCATTTGTTGCGTATACGTGACAGCTGGCCTTGTTACTGCAGAGATTTTCAAACTGTGCGTCGCGGCTCCCAGGGGCGTCGCGGCCTTCGGCTAAGGGCGTCGCGGTGGCTTGGGAAAAGTGTTGGGCTCGATATTATGAGCCAAGGTCCATCAATAAATATTGATCTTCGTAGGACGACATGTTTGTGCCGAGGTATTATTACATGTAGAACTGTATAGCAGCACAAAGAAGCTAACAGGGAAATACAAGCAAACAAGTTGCCTCATAAAAGATAAGAATGGGAAACTGCTCAGCAATATACAAGAGCAAATGAAGAGGTGGACAGAATATTTTGGGGACCTTCTCAATAGACCAGCTCCACAAAACCCGCCGGACATCCAGCCAGCAGAAGAAGAGCTACAAATTAACGGTGAAAGACCAACGAAGGAAGAAATAAAGAAAGCCATAAAGCTTCTAAGAGATGGAAAAGCGTCTGGACCTGATGGCATTCCAGCAGAGGCCATCAAAGCAGATATCGACACGGCTACAGAGATGTTATATAAATTACTTGGTAAAGTCTGGGAAAAAGAAGAGATACCAGCAGAATGGAAGGAAGGATATCTGGTTAAGTTGCCTAAGAAGGGAAATCTACAAGAGTGCACAAATTATAGAGGAATAATGTTACTATCAGTGCCAGGAAAGGTATTGAACAGGATTATCCTTGAGAGATTAAAGGAGTCCATAGACAAGAAATTGAGAGATGAACAAGCAGGTTTTCGACAAAACAGATCATGTACAGACCAGATAGCCACTTTGAGAATAATAGTTGAACAAAGTCTGGAATGGAATTCACCACTATACATCGGATTTGTGGACTACGAAAAAGCATTTGACAGTGTGGACAGAGAATCACTTTGGAAATTGATGAGGCATTATGGAGTTCCCCTGAAGATCATTAATTTAATAAAGAAAACCTATGAAGACATGACGTGCAGAGTTCTTCACGAAGGACAGCTTACAGAACCATTTGGGATAAGAACAGGAGTGCGACAGGGATGCCTCTTGTCTCCATTTCTTTTCTTGCTGGCAATAGATTGGGTTATGAGATCATCGACAACACACAACAGAAATGGAATCCAGTGGACTCTGACTAAGCAGTTGGATGATCTGGATTTTGCTGATGATTTGGCTCTCCTGTCCCATAACCGTAATCAGATGCAGGACAAATTGAAAACACTCGATGAGAGGTCACAGCAATTGGGTCTGAAAATACACAGGGAAAAGACAAAAATAATGCGAATAAATGCAGGTAATGAAAACAGGGTTGAACTTGAAGAAACGCCAATACAAGATGTAGAATCATACACATATCTTGGCAGTAATATAGATAAAGTTGGAGGGACAGACAGCGATATCAAAATAAGAATACAAAAAGCAAGAGGAGCTTTCATTGCATTGGGAAATATATGGAGATCAAGAGAAATAGGATCCAACACGAAAATAAGAATCTTCAACTCAAATGTGAAGTCAGTCCTATTGTATGGCTCGGAGACATGGAGAACAACAAAGACAACAACCAAAAAGCTACAGACTTTCATAAATGGGTGCTTGCGTAGAATAGAGGGATTAAAATGGTATGACAAGGTTACCAATGTGGAACTGATGACAAGAACTGGACAAATGCCAGTGGAACAAGAGATGAGAAGAAGACGATGGCGATGGATAGGACACACACTGAGGAAACCTGTTGATAGCATTACAAGGCAGTCCTTGTTCTGGAACCCCCAGGGCAAGAGAGGCAGAGGAAGACCAAGAAGTACATGGAGAAGAGAGTTGGAAACAGAGGTGAAAATGATGAGGAGAACATGGAAAGAACTTGAGATGATGGCACGTGACAGGAGGACTTGGCATGTGTTTGTTGAAGGCCTATGCTCCTTTGGGAGTGGAGGGTTATGAATGAATGAATTATTACATGTACATTAGGATCACGATAGAGTGTCATGATACAGTCTTATTTATTTTGTGTCCGAAACTTAACTTATTTACCCCCCACAATTGGTATCAGATGTAAAATATGCACATTCAGAAGTCATTAATATCTTTTTGGGAGTAATTGCTTATATATAATATATAGTATAGAGAGGAGCCGCGGTGATTTATGCACAGGTCAAGGGAGCCGCGGATCAAAAAAGTTTGAAAACCTCTCTAACGAATACAGTACCATCATTACGATATGTGGGCCCCGGTTGTTACCGAGTCAGTAGAAAAATGAAAAGTGTGAGGCTTGTCGTAAAATGGTGACATGTGCGAGGTTCAGCACGTGACTGGTAACCTTATGTAAAACAAATTACGGCAGATAATGGTTGCTAGAGGACATGACGCAAGAATCCTAAGGTGGTGTTGCATGCTCCTTATGAAGTATAAAAGGGAATATATAGACGAAAATTGATCAGCATTTGTTTCTTTGTGTCGACGTCCAAATGAAATTATTAGTTTATATTCTGCATATTTAATGGTTATTAGTAGCACGCTAAAAGGGCCACTTACATTAGGGTGGCCATATTGTTCATCACAAAAAGGAGGACAAATGCCATTTTTTGGTCATCAAAGGAGGACAATATTTTTAAAAAGTAGGACACCTTTGTTCAATAACTACAAGACGCTGAAACATATTTTTTTACATTCAAACAATAAGCTGATAAAATCACATTGATTTTGTGCCTACTTATATTTTTCTGATGATAAAATCTTCAACAAAGTTGGGCTACGTTTTAAATATGCATACAATCAGAGCATGAAAGCTCCTTGAAATTGTACTGCACAAGTAGAGTGCCTTTAATGGAATCTTTCCTTCAGTGTTTCCAAAGCTGCTTCAGTAGAATGCTGTGCAGTCACAGAAATGATAATAGCAGCTGTTTTGGTTTTGGCACATGAGAATTTGCTGGCAATTTCTGAATCTTGGAAAGCATTCTTGAGTAACACTGAAGTTCAATCCATTGATCTGAAAGAGTTGTGATGTTTTACAGTATGAAAAGCAAAAGCACACTTGGCCGCGGCAACTTCAAACCTTTCCTCGCTTATTTCTTTATTAAAAAATGTCAGTTTTTATTGCAAACATTCAGACGGAAGTTCTGTCTTGTGCTTTTCTGTTTCTATATATTTTTTAAAATCAGCTGCACCTTTATTTGCTACTAATACAAATGTGCCGCTTCTGCATACAAGACATTCTGCTTCATACTCTTGTCGACCACTGGGAAATCACTGACATTTTTTTTTTCAATTCATCCGTGAACACACACTTCCGTTTTGGCATTTTGAGCGGGTATCTGTAACATAAATATAATATTATGCCCCGAATCAATGGTACATTCGATGTTAAAATTATTTGTAAAATGCAACAGACGAGGTTTTAATTTTAACAAACACATTACTATACTAGTAACTACTCGTATATTTTTTCATAATAAACAAATTACAATAAATATGAAGCAGTACGAACTAAGGTTAATATTATTTGTAATTTGCAATAGACAACGAAGTTATAATTGACTAAATCCAGCCCCAAGTTCTTATTCATGCCGTTTTGTCTGTTATATTTTCCCCTAACAAATGCCAATAAACCTAAACAGCGTTTAACCTGGGTTAAAATATGATAGTAATCTATTATAAACTATTGAACAACATGACAACTTACGGTAGTGTTGTTGGCAATTTGCGCGATCCGTCGATTTTGCGGAGACAAATTCTTAATTCTGACAGAATTTCTGTACTCAGAAAAAGTAATTTAGCCAATAACATAAAAGCCGGATATTTCAACATTTAAAAAAAAAATCCGAGCGGACGCTCAGTTTTGTCGCAAAAGGCCGGACAAATACGGACGTCTGGCCACACACACACACACACACACACACACACACACACACACACATATATATATATACAGTAGAACTCCATTTATCCGAACCCCATGGGACCGAGCATCGTTCGGATAATCAAATGTTCGGATAATTGGATTACATAATGTATCGAGTACATGTACACATATTTCTAAAAATAATTAACCATCACAAGGAAAATACACTATAAAACATATTTACTTGTACTGTAATAATAATGCCCACACTGTATTAGATCACTGTATCACCAAAATCTTTTATTACACTGCAGTGCATGTACTACTTGTATTAATTATTTTTGTTAAGAAAGAGAAATGTTTTCAAAATAACATTACAAACGATTCAAAACCAGGCGCAACTTACGTATACATGTACTTGCACAGATGTAGCCCACTATTTAAAATAATGAGGAATCCTCTTTTGCACCAAACTGGATAGTCTCCTTTTGGCTGCTAAGTCCCGCATTCTCTTCAACAGCAGAAGCTGTGTAGGACAGCTGTCATCTTCTTGCTCGTACCAAGCCATCGCTGTTTCTAGTGCTATAAAGGCCTCTTCAGGACTTGGTCGACGTTTTGGTTTTTCTTCATAATCTACAAGTACATCGTGTACTTCTGAGGAGTCTTCATCATCGGTCACTACATGTATTTGGTTTTCTTCTTGCACAAAAGACAAAATTTCTTCGTCATTCAAAAACTGAAAACCAGAATCATTATCATCTTCTAGCCACATGTGTGCATCATCTTTGTCACAGTCCGAAAATCCGGGCATTGCTTGAAACAGTTCCACAACTTCATTTATACAATCATCATTTGTGTCCACTGCAGTAGTTTCATTTCCTCCTTTTTTCCCAAGCAATCTACTCCAAGCCTTGTTGAGATTATCTTGTGACAGTGTGGTCCAAGCATCAGCTAACATATAGCAGCAGTCTTTGAGATTAAGCTTTTGGAAAACGCCACCACACTTTCTTCATCTTCAGCCAACAATAAACGACGCAGGACTTCCTTCTTGTACATCTTTTTAAGCTTTGCTATAACACCCTGATCCATTGGTTGAATCAGTGCTGTTACATTGGGAGGCAGAAAAATTACTTTAAAATTTGCATCAACTGCATTCAATGTATCCGTCTCTGGATGAGATGGTGCATTGTCCAGTAGAAGAATTACTTTTCCAGTTTTCTTTTCTTGTTCTCTCAACCTCTTCACATTTGGGATGAACTGATTTGTATACCAATCAAGAAATATTTCACTATTCATCCAAGCACTCTTCTGTGCTTTGTAACACAATGGGAGACATGTCACATTCTTTAAACAACGTGGTTTTTTGGCTTTGCCGATCATTAGCACCGGTAAACGATGACTTCCACTGGCATTCGCGGCTACCAAAATTGTTACTCTCTCTTTGCACTTTTTAAACCCAGGGGCAGCTGCTTCGCGCTGAGATGCAAGTGATTTTTGAGGCAATGATTTCCAGTATAAGCCAGTCTCATCGGCATTATACACATCATCGAGTAAATAACCTTCTTCTTCCAAAAAAGCCAAGAATGTTTCTTTAAAATTTTCAGCGGCAGTTGCATCGCTAGATGAAGATTCCCCTTGAATCTCCAATTCTCGTATGCCATGACGAGATTTAAAGTTTCTTAACCATCCCTGGCTAGCCTTAAAGTCAGGAGGACCGTCAAGTTGACTGTTGAACTGAAGTGCCTTTTCACACAATAGAGAGCCAGAGATAGGTTCCCCTTTGCTTCTTCTTTGCACAAACCATATATACAAAGCCTCTTCCAATTTCAAATCTTTCGCATTTCTCATGGTTTTATGTTTCTTCGACCCATTTTCACTATCCAATTTCGATGCAAAACTCATAATTTTATCCTTGTTACTTTTGATGTCAGAGACGGTAGCTTTCCCAACATTGAAAATGCCAGATCGCACAGAGAAATACGTGTACACCAAAATTATTCGCTGTACCAGGACACAATTATTTTAAGTTGAACGGTCTGTTTAGCCAGTGTTCTGCTAGAAACTCACACGTACACTATATGTTAAACCAGATATTAACGGGACATTATGACTAACTGACTTCATTACGTTAATAGCGACCTTCCATTAGCCCAACTCATTCAGGTCTACAAAATGTTCGCACACATTCGAAACTTGCCGAATCAAAAGATACAGAACTGTAGTTCTAACGTGACTGGTGTGAGACTGAACTGATTTTTTTGTTCTTGAAAAAGTGTTCGCGATAATTACGTCAGTTCGGATTATTGGGGTTCGGATAAATGGAGTTGCTACTGTATATATTCTTCTCTGTCCGTAGCCGCAGATTAAAGCGGTCAGCATGTAGAAGAGGAATGTGATGTTCCGCCATTAACGCCGTTAAAAGCAACTCAGCATTGGCTACTTTTTCTTTAAAAGGTGGTTCTTTAGGAGGTACAAGGAGCCGCGCTAGCGTAGTGGTTACAACACCGCTCTGGCGACCGGGTGATTCAGGATCAAACCCGGGCGACGGCATTTGGACTGGATTAACTCGAGACCTGGCGAATACATTTGAAGGAGTGTCGTCGACCAGGGACTGGCGGCTCCTGAGCCGACCCAGCTCTAATGGGTACCTCCGAAAACGGCGAGTATCTGCCTGAATGGCGAGGGACACTTGTCTCTGTACAAGAAAATAGGATACTCACGTAAAAATCAATGTCAGGTTAGACATTAAAAAATAACCTGAGATTTCGCCTCGAGTATTAGCGGGCGTACGAGGAAAAAAAAAAGGAGGTACAAAAAACTAAGTTATGTTCGTTATCTCCTTCTTCATATCACAATTGTTGATGTGTTCCGTTTTTGACTGTGTGCCATCAATGCTGATTTTTTTTGCGCTTTTAAGAGTGATGTCACACACTTTGCAGTGTACGCTGTACATGTCCTTAGGATTTGATTCTATCCAATCCTTTAGATCTGCAACGTGTAGCCAATTATTATTCAATGGTTGATTGTACCAAGTCTTTGTCTTACGTTTTTTTACAAGGCCTAGATGGGGATGTAGAATCAGCATCTATTATTTCCTTCCATTGAGCACGACTGAGATTAACAAACACACGATGAGTACATACGATTTTTAAAATTTCTAAAATATATATACCAGGTCCGGAAGTTATGAACACAGTCAAAGGCAGTGGCTGTTAGTACGACAACTGCACGTATTGAATGTACTGTGCAGTAGGCATAAATTTTGTTACAAATAGTTAGCTAGTTTGATACATCCGGTATCGACAGTTATTCATCTTATTTGAATATCCTAATTATAACCTGTCAGAGGTTGAACGGGATATTTTTCATCATTAAAATTAAAAAAACAATTGACTGACTGACACGCTCAAAATATCAGAAAAAAGCTAAGGTCCTCAGAAAAAAGCCATAGTCCCAAGTTTTGACCAAAAAAAAAAAAAAAAAAGCCAAGATGATGGGAAACAAAGCCAACGAGTGGTAACACTGGTATGGTGTCGGTATGAAGTGGGCTAGTTTTTACCAGATGTGAGCTTTTTTCTCTAACCAGCGGCACTCGAGCTTTCCAGCTCTTTTGGCCCAATGACATGTCATTGCAAGGCTGGGGGGTCAGTGGACTTCATTCCAACCCGGTCAGGAGCTTCGCTCCTTCCCATCCACACGGGATTTATGTGCAGGAGCCGTTCAGGTTATTCAGTCAAATTTCCGGTCGTAAACATTCCTTCAAACGCTGACTCCCGGGTTTGAACCACGAAAACCTGGTCGCCAGTACAACGCCGTAGCCATTACACCAGCGCGGCTCCCACCAGATGTGAGCTTAAGTTGTAATTACGCCGTACTTAAAGTTGTAATTACGCCATATTTGTTTTATCCAGCTTTTAAATTTGCCGTTACAGATGTTGGCGTTGTTGTTCCAGGTCGTAAATAGCAAGTATATTTTGCTTCTCTTATCCGCCTCCCGCGAAAAGCACTGTATGCTTAAAGTCTTGGGAAATATTTATTATCTAATATCTTGATGAGTCACCGTGTTGTTGATTCCCATAGGATGACGCAGCGGAAAATATGTCACTGACACAGATAAGGGAGTTGTGTAAAACGAATTCAATATAATTGTGCGTATACAAAAACGGCCTGTCATTGGAACTGTGCCGGTTTACTGTGACGTAATTTAAAAGACATTATTATTATTATGCACTGAAGATATCCCTTAAAACCAAACCAAACTAATTTATATGAAACCAACTACAAAATAAATAGAATTAACGGCCATCTTATTACATTATATGTTAAATCACATTAACAAAACATTACGACTCTGCACGAGATCAGGTCTCTTCAGCACATAGATTTCATAGCGGGCAGACATTTATGCTGTCTCTTGCAACGTCAGTTTATTGGTCATTTTAAATTTGATTTTAGTTTATGTTTCTGGGAATATAAAATAAAACTGACTTGTCATATGGCAGTTAGGGACCCAAAGACGCAGCTTGACTGCTTGCGTCAGGGTCAGCGAACCAGAGCTGACGAAGACCCTACTCCACCTCCAAGTGGTGGTTCTGGAAACAGGCTGCATCACTGCAGTCTGGCTGAGAGAGTAGGGATCGAAGAGGGAAGGCAAACCCGGTCCCAAAAAATGCCGTGTTGAAGTCGGATGTGTTGGCCGAAAGGCGCAGATATCGCAGCTTCGCTGTAAACAGACACAACGCAACCAACGTCCTTTTCATGACGAACGAGGAAGAAGAAGAAGATATGGCAGTTATGAGGACAAGAGTTTTATCAAGTGCAGATACAGGAGCAAGTGCGAAAACAAAAATGATGCATATTACCAGCTCAGCAGAAATGAACAAGTGGTAATCTTCAGACTTCGCACAGGTAACAACAGATTAGCATACTATCTATTCAACAAGTTAAAGATAGGAACTACTAATGGATGTAACTGTGGCACCGATAACATCTCCTTCAAAGGTGCCCAACATATGACCACCAGTACGGAGAAATCAACATCCCCAAGCTGACCACTACTTTCTTTGAACATTTTCTAGTTGACGTCTGAGGGCGAACTAAGAAGTATATAGCAGTTTTTGCCCCTTGTTTTATCATATACAGTAGAACCTCTATAAGTTGACCACCCAAGGGACTGTAGCAAACCGGTCAACATACGGAGGTGGTCAACATACGGAACGAGGCCTATTGTTCTGATACTTTACTTCCTTGAACAGCTTATATTGGAGAATACAGTATCATACGAAATCATACATAATCACAACATCAAATCAAATCATCAACATCTGTTTTATCATTGTTTAATCATTCTTTCTGAAAAAAGGAGTCAATCTTGGTCTGTGTCTTATTCTTATTACAAACATAAGTGGAGAAAGCACTTTCAACGCTGGCTACACCACTCAACATACCTGGGCATTTTTCTACAGCAAATGACTTCAACTGCATTATCAGATGCCTGACAGCCTCTTCTTTTGGAGTCTCTGCAATTTCTGTGTCATCGTCACTTGCTTCTTCAACTTCACCAGCTGCTTCATGCACTGTTATGCTTGTCTGTACTTCGGTCAATATCGCTTGGAAAATTCCTTCTGGGTCATGTTCATTACAGGTTGCCATCTCATCATCCATTGCAACAAAACCTTCAAAATATACTCCTTCGAATTCTGCCATTGGCGATGGACTGTCCGATGGGGCTAAAACGTCATGCTCTTGGGTTGTGACAAATCCACATTTCTTGAAACACTTCTGTATCGTTTCCGGCTGAACTTTTTTCCAAGCAGAACTAATCCAGAGGACAGCATCCAGAGCGTTAATTGATGCAGCGGGTGAAGTTGCTTCCACAGGCGGACCACAGATCTGTGTTTTAGTAATGACCCACTGCAGGAGCTGGGCCCGGTAGTGCATTTTAAATGTTTTGATGATGCCTTGGTCAAGAGGTTGGGTTTTTGAGGTCGTGTTTGGAGGCAGAAATTTCAGTGTCACGTTTGTGAGATGTTCCACTTGTGGGTGGCCAGGACAGTTGTCTACTGTCAGTAGAATAGACCCGTTTCTTCTTCATTTCTCGGTCGATGCCCCTTACCCACTCCTCAAATAGGGCGCCAGTCATCCATGCAGATTTGTTTGATCTCCAAGTGACGGGGAGGTCTTCGGGCTTCAGGTTCTTGAATGCGCGTGGCTTTGCCGATTTACCAATCACCAAGGGCTTTAGTTTCTCTCCGGTTGAGCCAGCGCAAAGCATAACTGTGAAACGTTCTTTGGAAAGTTTTCCGCTCTTACATTTGTCACCCTTCATGGCGAGGCTCCTGTCAGGCATGCCTTGAAAAAAGAGTCCGCACTCGTCAGCATTAAAGATGTCGTCGTCTTTGAAGCCTCTGGCGAAGTAAGGAAACTTTTTGATGAACTCTTCCACAGCTTCTACTGGAACTTCATTGGATTCACCATGCAACACTTTCTGGGAGATCGCGTGTCGCAGTTTAAATTTCTCGAGCCAACCACTTGATGCTTGGAAATCTTCTGCCACTCCGAATTCCCTTACGAATTTTTTAGCAACTTCTTGAATCATCGACCCGGAGATTCGGGCGTTAACTGCAATCATTTGTTTGAACCAGTTTAATGTGGCTTCATTGACTTCATCTAGGGGAGTTTTCCTCCTTTTCCGCTGTAGATCTCCGCTTTCCTTACCACATCTCTCCAAGTACTCATGTTTACGTTTTTGGATGTTGCTAACTGTGGTCTTGCTAACCCCAAAATGTCCTGCCGTCTTTCTTTGGCTGCTGCTTTCCAGAAAATGTAGAAGATCAACCTTTTCCTTCATTGCCAGCTCCTTGAGTTCTTTCCTTTGGGCCATCAAAAAGGTTAGGTTAATTTTGTCAACGATAAATTGTATAAAACACGGTCTGAGAGAGAACTTACAGTTTAGTAGTTGAATTACTATCAACCGGCAGGGCAGTCATAGCAAGAAAGAAGATTTTGCTTAGAAGTTGGTCTTTTTATTCTGCATGTTTGCGAAAAAATCAAAGAGGTTAGGTTAATTTTCTTTGTCGGCAAGCATCATTCGAAAAGCGGTCAGAAAACCTGTGCCGACAAAATTTAAAGACACTAATTTTTTAAAAGCTGGTCAAGTAATACAGGGTAAATTACTATTGTGTGTCATAGTCCAAGTGGTCAAGATACAACTTACAGAGGTGGTCAACTTACAGAGGTAGTCTTCCATTGAGTACATGTAGTGCGTGTCCGGTCTATGAAAATGTGGTCAACTTCAGGAGGTGGTCAATGTAGGGAGGTGGTCAACTATGGAGGTTCTACTGTATATATATATATATATATATATATATATATATATATATATATATATATATATATATATATATATATATATCCCACAGCTACAAGTGAGGATATATAAGCATTTAAAAAAAATGGTAGTGACCTTGTATTTGTCTTCTTTCACCTTCTTTCCAAAGTTTGTGAATGTTGTCACCGTGTTCTAACCGCCTTTTTTTGAGAACGTGCCCAATGAAAGTGGGTTGCCTCATGTTTTTATCTTAGCATATGTTAGTGGCTGTCCCTCGTTTATTTTCATCATCATCATCATTCCACTTGTCGCTGTTTATGGAGCCTAGCAGTGCAGCTTGGTCCTTTTGCTGGAAGCTTGCCCTCAAACGGTCAATGCTCTTGCAATTTTTGTTTCTTTAGCAATTGGTTTTATACGATGAGGTTGCAAGCACCAGGTATTACTTCGTAGTAGTCGCCACTTAAGACGTGCCTGAGCCAGTAGTCGTTCTATTCTTCCATTATCTCCTCAGATACCCCAAGGAAGTACACGAGGCGATCGTTTACTTCGCAGCTCGTTTAATATCTGATCACATAGTTGTTAACAGAAGTGTTTCTTTAGGCGAAGATGGCGGACATAAGAAGTTCAGTAAGATATGAGAAGTCACTTTGGTAACAAAAAAATGTATGAAGGGCAAAGAGTATAAACTGTAACAGCACACTAGAAAGCGCAGCCAAGACGAATGGAAAGCATTTGTAGAAAACATTTAGTTGGAGATATCGCATTGCCGCTGGCAGTGATGGCGTTTCTCAGGCAGTAGAATATTGAAGATTGTCACTGATTATGTATTCCAATTTTGACATGAAAGTAATCGTCAACATCTCGACTTCCCCGGTGGAGCGTAGGTATGCACCTGATTCATCCCAAAGTATCCCTGCCTTTCTTTAACCTTGCGGATTCAAGAACAAGGCTAACCTTGGGGGCATGCTATCCGCTGGTTTTCTCATGGTATGTCTAAACGCCAGCGGTTTTTTCTCTTTACCTCTTGGTCCACTGCTCTTTGTCTGGTTCTGTCCAACAGTTCCACATTTGTGATCTTGTAAAAACCATTGTAATCCTGTTTTGCGATAGCACTCATAAACGAAAGTCATTCGCGTTCTTGTCGTAGAAAGCAACTGAGGGTTGGGTGTTGTGCCGGAAATCCCAACCAGTATAACTTAAATCCGCCAGAAACTTAAACAACACGAAAATGATAGTGCACATTTATATTGTCACGTTCTCGGGAACGTGACAATATAAATGCACAAGCGGGTAACTTTAACTACGCTAGATCTCTCTCTCTCTCCCCCCCCCCCCCTCTCCTTTTTGAACAAAAGCTAGCAGACGTAGCGGTGGCTCTGTGACATCAGCCTTTTAATAAACCGGGCGGATCTTATTTCATACTGAAGGATAATAACGGTTTGTTGCCCTTTTTTTTAAAGTCAGTTTCCATGGGGAAACTACTAGCGTTGCCACTCGTAGGTGGATTCACCTAAATCTAGGTTTTTTTGGTCCCGTCTAGGTGTCATTTTCTTTCATTAGTTGAAGAACCCCCACCTAGATTTCACCCAAAGTAATCCAAATTCATCCAAAGTGGCCTAAAAATATCCATGAGGGCCCCTCCCCCCCCCCCCCCCCAAAAAAAAAGCAGGCTAAGGTAGCCCAAGTCGCCGAAATCTATGTTAAAAAAAAAAACAACTTCTGAGTGGCATCACTGGAAACTACGATTTATTCTAGCTCTGTCCGAGTCATTGATACTCTTTGAAAAGACTTTGCGGCGGCGTTCGCCTCACCTTGCTGCATTCTTATTTAAACATAAGTGGTCTAGTATCGTTGTGTGTAACGAACTGGGCGGTTTTGATTCAATTTACGTGATATGAAGTTAAAAAAAATAAGTAAAGGTAGGGCCGTAGCAAATACTGCGGCGTGGGAGTAATGTGTTAGAGACTTCAGTATACTAGGTCCTGCATCGAGAGGTGAGGTGACCAGTTCCATTCCTCGTTGCATTTTCTTCCTAACTCAAAGTGCATAGAGTCAGGTACTCATTTACAGCTGGGTAGACTGGAGCGTGGCGCACCGTGTTTCCCGAACCCGGTACCTTTACCGCGAGTGGCCAACGCTCCAACCAGTCTGCCAATCAGATGTTCTGGTACGAAGTACGTGAAATTAATACCTTTCATCTCCCCAATGGAGCACAGGTCATCAACAGAAACATGCCATGCACTTCGTGTCCTGTGCCATCTGCTCAAGGTCTTCATGTTTTCTGTATCTCTTTCATGTCAGCCACCAGGTCTCTTCTCCGGTAGTTTTTTAAGGGGGGGGGGGGGGGGGGGGGTGGGGGGGTGGGGGGGGGTGGGGGGGGGTGGGGGGGCGCGACCTCTGTTTTTCTTACCGTGGGAGATTCCAGAACAGGGACTCACTTGTAATTATATCAGCTGGTTTTCTTGAATGTGTGTGCTATCCAATCTCGGTGTCGCCTACTCACATTTTGTTCCACTGATGTTTGTCTGCCACATTACTGATCTAGTCAAACCATTTTAATACTTTATTTATTCTGCGCAGGCACCCACTTAGTAAAGTATGTTTCGTTTTGGTTGACATTTTTGATGTTCTTCGTGTTTCAGAGCAGTACAGACTCGACATTTGAGATGAAGATTTCATTTGCGAGTTGGGCTTGGTTTCTGTTGATTTCCATTTATTTCCTTTTTCATTGAAAGTCCTCTTGGAATAATTCAAATTTAAAATGTTAAATTTTGAAGTTATATACACAAACTCCTTAGAATCATGGAGCCCAGGCTAAGAAACCCTGCAGTTACTGGTCATAATGGTATGTTGTTCTTTAACAAACATTTCAAAATGCATGTTCTTATCATATGGAGTTATCAGTCAGTTAAGCTACATGCAGTGAAGTTATCTTGGTGACATTACTTTTTATTTTTTGTCTGTTTTTGAGGAATTATTCTTAACTTTTTTCTTACTTACTTACTTAGTCGCTTCTCTTCTACCTTAAGGCGTAGACGTTTGACAGGGAGAACCCAATGCTGTCCTATCAGCTGCCATTCTTTTGGTCTGGTTTAGTCCACTCTTCCGACCTTCAGATATTGTCTGATGGTGTCCTGCCAACAAACTCTGGGTCGTCTTGGAGGTCTGAATCCCCTGGCTGTTGATTTCCATATTTGCCGTCGTAGCCGACCTTCTGCCATTCTGCAGGCATGGCCAAACCATCGTAACTGGGACTTTACTTTTCTCTCTTGTTATAACATTTATACGTCTATTTGTCAACTCCAGCATAACATAACGTCTATAGAGAGCATATTTCTATAGCTTTAGGTCTCTTATCGTCAGCCAGCAAGTTCCCCGCTATGCTCCGTGACCTGTCTGTTTTTTCTGGAACGCTCCTTTCCCTCTTAAAATAATTTCATTTTATGTAGGAGTTGTAATGATGAAATATTGAAGCCGTGGAATCTTTCTTCAAGCACAACAGATCACCACATATTTTCCAGGAATTTATGAGTCATTTGCGCTAAACTATGTCTCCACCGCCCCCATATTGGAGACCTCTTTTATCCCAGTAAAGTCATAATAAATTTTCATGTGAAGTAGAGGGGAGCCGCGCTAGCGTAGTGGTTACAACACCGCTCTGGCGACCGGGTGATCCAGGATCAAACCCGGGCGACGGCATTTGAGGATTTTTCGTCGACCGGGATTTGGACTGGATTAACTCGAGACCTGGCGAGAACATTTGAAGGAGTGTCGTCGACCAGGGACTGGCGGCTCCTGAGCCGATCCAGCTCTAATGGGTACCTCCGAAATCGGCGAGTATCTGCCTGAATGGCGAGGGACACCTGTCTCTGTACAAGAAAAAAGGGATACTCACGTAAAATCAATGTCAGGTTAGACATTAATAATAACCTGAGATTTCGCCTCGAGCGTACGGGAAAAAAAAAATGTGAAGTAGACAGTATTCTTATTAAGTAGGATCGCTAGGCGCGTCCAACAATTCTGACGCCTCTGTCTTATTTGGACTTGCAGACTGTCACCACTGGTGAACATTTAGGCATGACATTAAAAACAACAGAGAGAGAAGCACTAACTGCTGAAGAAATCCTCGCTGGATCGTCAAAATGACGAGGAATTTCTAGATTGTTTCCCATGCCCTTGGCCTTTCAACTGTCTGCTGTTCCTGTCACGTATAGGGATTTAGCAGTAGGTAGTCTGGATGACCAGAAAGGTATAGAGGACGACAAAGTGACTTTCTTTGCATTGGGGAATACGTGGAAAATGAAGGAAATGAAATTGAATACAACAAGAAAGGTCAACTCAAGTCAGCCAGTCCTATCGTAGGGCTGTGAAACATGGAGAACAACAAACAGAAATCTACAGACTTTTATACAAGAGTGTTTGCGCAGTAGAGAATGGTTAAAATGGCTTGACGAGATCATCAAAGAAATAAAACAAATTCCGGTGGAACACAAGACAAGGAAGAGACATTGGCTTTGGATAAGGGCACACACTAAGGAAACCCGCTGATAGTATTACAAGGCGGGCCTCATACTTGAATCCCCAATGTAAAAGAAATTGTGGGAGACCCTGTAAGACACACAAAGAAGGTAGCTGGAGGCAGACTTAATAGAAAAAAGAAGGCACTGAAAGAGCTTGAACAAGACAGGAGAGCATTTGGTGAATTAGTTGAATGTCTGTGCTCCGCAGGGAGCTGCAGGGTGATGGTAATAATGAGACAGTGTATTTGGATATGTTCTTCTTCAAGTAACATGTCTGGTGGCGTTGGCGATCATGTCTCTCGACAGCTTCGTGTCTACAGTATTATTTATCAGTTCTGTTGTTGACTTCTTTCCGTGCCACGATGTCAGACTGTAGGATGCGTTATCCATCATTCTTCTTCTTCTTATTCAAGTACCATGCCTAGTGGCGAAGGAGATCATGTCTCTCTGCAACTTTATGTCTGGAGTATAATTGATCAATTCTGCTGTTGACTTCTTTCCATGTATTTGCTCTCTTTGTCTTCCCCTTTCTCATTTTCCTTCAATCTAACCTGTTGTTACGATATATTCCAGCTTTCCTCTTCTCATAACATAATTGCAGTTATTAACAGTTTTCCGAGACGCGTATGGCTGTTAAAAACAGCATATGCTAACAAAAGAAGGATTCTGTTTGTCATTAGAAGTTTATTCGAATGTGCGGACATACTAGTGTGTGAGATGGTATGTGGGCTGAGCTAACTGTGAAGTCTTTTTATAATGTTGTTACAGTGGCGTGTCATCGGATAGGGGTCATTTTTAAATATTATTTCTTCACCATTCTCTTTTTGCGCCCTAATGAGCATAGCGCCGACACTGCAGCTAGTCCCCATGAAGGTCTGCACCAAAACATTCACGCGCTCTTGCATCAGTGGTTTCTGTATCAGTTCATTTTAAACAGCGGGGGTTACCAGCCTCATGCCCAACCTAACATACTAGCCGCATCGAACGACATAACTGGGGAACAGTAGACATATTCGTTCTTTGACTCCGGGAAACTACACGAGGTATAATCTGTTTTACCGATCTTTATGCTTTGAACTCTCAAGATAGGCGTAAAATGGCCATTATAGGAAAATAAGGAAGTGTTCAAACTGATATCTACTTTAAAGGTGCCCAACATATGAGGATCAGAGAAAGGGCATATGGCCATCACCAGTGCCATTCCTAGAAAAAAGCTCTACTGACCATTGCTTTCTTTGAACATATTCAAGTTGGCTTCTGAGGGTGAAAGAAAAAGAAGAAAGTGATGGAATGTTGAAGGTACCGGATCTTTCGGGATTTTCAGTCTCCGGGGAAAGAGAGGGAGAGGTAGACCCAAAGAAAAAAAAAAAAAAAAAAAACACACACACACACACACAAGGAGAAGAGAGCTGTAGACAGGCGTGAAAATGACGACAAAGATGCGGAAATAACCTGAGGTGATAGAACATGGCAGGAACTCTTGGCACGTGTTTGTTGAAGGCCTAAGCTCCTTAGTGAGCTAAAGGGTATTGATCGATTGATTGATGGAATCTTCCTCCAATCAGAGCAGACTTTTCAGTAATTTATGAGAGCTCCAGAGTCATGCGTCATACCTAAAATATGCACCCTATTTTTATTATTGTATGAAAATAACACTCAGAAAAACGTTTAAAAATAATTTCTTAGGAAAATAAATAGAGAAATAAAGAATGTTTAAACTGATGAAATGTTGAAGCCATTCTCCATGCAGAACTTATCACAACAGAATTTGCAGGAATTTATGGGCCATTTTATTAGTCATAAAATAACAATAGATAAGCATTTTAAAACAACTTCTTAGGAAAATAAATAGGCAAAGAATTTTTGTTAATTGATGAAATACTAAAGCCATGGAATCTTTCTTCGCGCAGAACAGCAGAGCAGATTGCAACACATTTTCCAGTCATTTATGAGCCATCACCACAAATTATGTGTTGAGATTGAAAGTATGCCACCTTATTTTGATTAGTGTACGAAAATAGCACAAAGAAGAGCATTAAACAAATTCTTATAAAAATAAACAGACAAATAAATAATATACATATTTTTTTAAATTGATGAAATATTGAAGTCACGGGATCTTTCTCCAAAAAGAACAGATGTGTTTAAAATAATTTATGAGCCACCTCCACAAGTCACGCGTGAGACTGAAAATATGCGACTTTTTTTTAGAATGTACGAAAATAATACATAGAAGAGCCTCAAAAAAATTGATCCCGTCACGTCCTGACGTCCGGATTGTGATAGACTTCTGTAGCTACAGATTCGACAAAAAAAAAAAAAAAAGGATTTGAAAGTTGATCAAGAAGAAAAATGGAAAGGAATAAAGACTGTTAGTGGCAAGTAAACTCATTGGCTCGGAACAAAAAAAAAAAAAAAAAAATCAAAATTAGACCACAGTTCGCATGCGACTGTCAATAAGATGCAAGTCATCGGCGTATACGTACGTCGTTTGTGTAAAAGTGCAGCGTCACTGTATTTTGGACCGCAGGTCTTCCTTGTCCGGTGGCATTACTGGTTTATTTATATTGTTAGCTTTCCGTGTTCGGTCTGCGGGTGTGCCGCCAGGACAGTTTTGATTGGACAATAAAAGTAGATCTACATCAGTGACCTCCATATTTAAGTGCACGTATCTAATACCTGGTATATTGCGTGTTAACTGTGCAAAATTACTACAGTATTAAAAAAGAAAATCTCAGATAGTTAGTTGGAAGATATTATCATATTTTTTGCAGTTGTAATTAACATTTCCGTAGTTCAAAATGGAAGAGAGGGTACGACAGGTATTGTATCGATTATTTTCTCATCGTATTTACCACGTAGCTTGATATTCTTGTGTGAATACCGAATGATAAAGTAAGTGAACTGACAAATTGGTTTCTAACACACAGTTTCTAAGTAGGTGTCACCTTCACCTTTCAGTTGTCTGTGGACGAACAGGTTTTCATCTGGATGACTTCTGCTGCGTTTCTTTCTATGCCTTTCTTTTCAGCATGGTGTCGTATACAGGGTGATTGAAAAGTCAGTACGTTTTTATATTTGTGATTTCTTCATTCCTGTCGTACTAATTTATCTGAAACAAAAGTCAGGATAAAGAGAATTAACTGTCACTTTATTACATAAAATGTAATATGACATTAACATGATGGCTCAGCATGAGATCCAGTCCACACAACGCATGATGTCCTCTTAGCGGACAACACTTTTTTGTCGTCTCTTGTAACCTCAGTTCATTGGCTGTGTTCGATTTTTATTTTCGTTTATTTTGTTTCTGAGAAAAAACAGATCAATAAAGTAAAACTTTTTTTTTCTTTGCACTTATCGTTCATTGTTTTGAAATTTGTTTCATTTATTTTCAATGGATACAAGTATGGATATTAGCATTTAAAAATAGTGAGTAACTTTATCAATCACCCGGTAGTTCATTATTGTTCGTTAATGGACTGATACCGTGGTGTTTCTTAAAAGTAATTTGTAGACTTATTTCAATAACTTATTTTTTTAAAAACAGTGGTATAATACAATTAGAACGTCCGATTGACAGAGTGGTTAAAGTGCTGGTCTTTCCCGGGTTCGAATCACGGTAGTGACACGTTCCAGTCTATCCAGCTGTAAATGGGTTCCTCTGTTTGAGTTAGGGAAGGAAATGGCAGCGAGGAATGGAATTGGTCACCCCGACCTCTCGGTACTGAACCTAGTATGGTGAAGTCTCTAACACTTCACTCCCCCTACGGCAGTATCCGCTATGGAAGTACCTTTACCTTTTCACATAAGTAGTAAACAGCTCAAACTGGTGGAATGGCTTCTAACCTATTCGTTACTAGGAGTGGTGTACCAATAGTATGCATTTTTTACTGCTGACGGAGAGTCGCGATAGTGTGCGAGTGGGTGTGTCATCTAAGATATGAGCTGCAGTTGGTGTGTCTGCGTGCATGTGTGGGGTGTGTGGTTCCCGGTGAAGACAATCTAGTGTTAGTAGTTTTGTGCTTCCACGCGTGGGTCCTTAATGTTGACACCTCAGCGCAGTGTACTTATTATTAATTCGTTCATCCGCTCTTCAGCGCCCTAACGGAGCATAGGTCCTTAAAAAAACTCATGCCAAGTCCTCGTGCCATCAGCGCAAGGTCTTTCCGTGTTGTCTCCACTCCTTTCATTTCTGTCTCCAGTTCTCTTCTCCTTTGTTTTTCAGTCTCCCTCTAACTCTCTTAACTTGGGGATTTCAGAACGCTGTATTGTAATGCTATCAGCAGTTTTCCGTCTTGTGGGTTCTATCCATCACTGGCGTCTTCTAATCGCTTGTTCCACTGGAACTTGTCTGGTTCTTGTCATCAGTTCAACAATAGTCATCTAGCACCAATCCAGTTCTTCTGTTCTACGTTAAGCACCCGTTTAAGAAAGTCTGTAACTTCTTGGTTATTGTCTGTGATGATCTCCATGTTTCACAGCCGTACAATAACACTGACATGACATTTGAGATGAAGATTTCTGTTTTTTTTTTCTTTTTAAATTTGACTGCTGTGGCCATGCGTGCTGGTGTGTTGTTGTTGTTATTTGTTTAGTGATAAGTCCGATCACTATCCCAACAGTGGGTAGTTGCACATGATGATGTTTCACGTACGAGTACATACATATAACACGAAATAGAACTGATGCAGGATGATTGTGACGAGAGTACTGAGATTCTGTCTTTCAAATGGCCCATGTCTTTTTCTCCTTGCAATTTGTTCAATATATTTTTGGAGGTATTACAGGAAATCCTTCTCCATGTTTCTTCTCCTTCTATTATTTACGTTTTTTCAAGATGAGATCACGAGGGAGTTTGATCTCATCTGCTTTATGGTTCTTCTTTATGTGTTTAGAATGGGGGTGTAGGGAATTGGAAAGTATTATTCTAGATTGAGATTATAGAGGCTGGATCAGGATTTGCACCAGTGTCCTTTTTTAAAGATATTGCGTGGCCATATACGCATTTTTCGGGAGTTAAATTATTTGCGGCCATTTTTGCTTCATTTCCGCAGTATAGGGCTAGGACCAATTCCCGGTTCTTTGTCTAGCGGGGACTGGTTGCATCAGAAAGATCTAAGGTTCTGATTGGCGGAGAGCTAACTGCAGTTGAAATGCAGAGCGCCCATTGGCTTTAGAACCACGCCGCGCATGTGACGTCATGAAGTCGGCGCGTGGGGGCTTGAGAATAAATACGCCCGAACTTCATAAGTTCGGTCTCTAAAAATTAATTGCCAAAGCCGGGTTGCCAGAGTCAAGTCGATTGCCCTTCAGTTGGACATTCGAGATTTGGTAAGCATGAATTTTTGCGTGAGGACTTTATTTAATTTTTCTAGTCCTAGCCGATCATTTAAGTTTCTTGGGAAGTTTAGTTTAATTTAATTCTTAACTCCAGAGCCATCAATTCGATCTGAGTGATAGACATGAGAAACTAGGTCCATTTAATTTCTTGTTGAAAGAATAGCGGCATGGTTTAAAAGTTGAGATATCACCGCTTTGTATTATTGCAAAGTCGGTCGGGAGAGAGAAACTCGCATCTGCGAATCATATGTATTTACAGAATAGTCGGGAGCGTGTGTAATGTGTATTTTTATTTGTGATTTTAGTGAGAGTATTGATGCTCGCTATTTATATAGTTACGCATATATCTGTGGACGGAAGTGATAGAGGTATTAATTGGAGCACATGTGTGCTATCAGTAATGAATGTATGCAGGAGCGCGTGGTTGAAAAAACTGCGGCACCACGTGGCTGAACTACGGGGTTTTCAATTTGATAATCGGGGGTTATGTATAACTTTTGACGGCAGGTAGATGCTAGCGTAAACAGGATTATATGTTATTGATTGTGCATTATTGTTCTGTGAATTCAGAAGATGGGAGAAGTAATTTTAAAGGGAATTATTTTGTATTACATTTTGAATGTGATTACTATTATTGACGGGAATTTTAGGAATTCCTAGAGAAGGCTAGTTTTAGTTGTGTTAAACATTACGGCATTAGTGTCAGCGTAAGAAGTAGGCCACAGTACGTCTGCCCAGACGGGCCATTGAAAATATTGTTGTTGCTCGGAGTTAGTCAGGCAGAACAAGCGATCTGGGTTAGCCAATGTTTACTTTGTAGGCTCAGGTAGAGAGGGGAGTTACGTGGTGAAGAGTAAGGAAGTTAATTGTTATTTGAAATGTATTATTATGGTTTGTTTAGCTGTTGGTTTGTTTTGTCTAAAACAGCAGCAGTACCGGCTTTGTGGGGGGATATGAGAGCGGAATTTTGAGACCACAAAATTTCTCCCACGGCAAAGTTGGGGCATTCGCAGAACCGCAAGGGTTTTACGTTAGTTGCCAGTAGTGGAAGGAGAGGAAGAAAATACGTTTTCCCAGCCAGGGGAAGACATTTTCCAGCGAATAGGATTTTTGTGGATAAATCCTGAGCTCTGACGCTCGTTACACACGCAGATTTGGCAGGCTGCCAGCGTTGTGGTAATTTTGTGTTCGTTTCTTCACGGCCATAATAAAGCCGACGGCCCAGTTATAGATACTCGGGCAGGTAATTTCAGAGTGGTAGAAGTCAGCTACAGTTCCAGTCCAGAATCCAGGGGGGGGGGGGGGGGGGTCTGTTAAACCTCAGTCAAATCCAGAGTAGTGGAGAGAGATAGGGTAAACATTCTCTCTACTGAAGTCAGCACAGATAGGCAGAACTGTTAGTTTTGGTGAATCATAGCAGAGGACAGCTGCTGAAGTTTAGAGGTGCAGTTAGTTGTGTTCAGGAGATTCCAGGATAGGCTGTGTAGAACCGAAGTCTGTGCAGAGATTGTGTAGTCACTTCGCCGTCGTTCCAGCTATCAGTGGACTTAGAGTTAGAATTTAGAACAGCTAGTTTGGAGTGTAGGCGACATCAAGTGCAGTGTAGTTCATTTCAGTTAACCTTACCTTCTTTCTCCATACAGGTTGCAATTGTGGGAGAAGGGTTGGGGTGGATGCATTTTTTTAACTGTGCTTGATTTTGTTTCAGGAGTGCATCCTCGCACTTGATGTATGGGACATGCATATGTTTGTTGTTTATAGGTGTATAATAAACTTGTATAAATTGTAGCTGGCATCAGTCATTTCCTTTAGTACAGTAGCTATATGTTGTCTGTACCTTGGTGTTTGTGAATCTTAATTGAACCTTATCCCCATAGGGTAGTTAGAGGTGGTTCGAGGCCATAGCAATTTAAACGTCCGAAGTGGCGAGGAAAGAATCAACCTCGGTTCTCAACCTCGGAGCCAATGGTCTCAACTTTCACAGTTTGCACTATATTTCTATCTGAATCTATCATTTCAGTCTTTCTTCTTACTATTGTCTTGTCACTATATGTAGACAGTCTCTAGTCCTAAATCCATTTCGTGACAATGATGAACTCGATGATAATGGACTTCACTAGAACAGCGGTGAAGTAAACAAAATAGTCAAGTTTATTCACATGATGCACAAGGCACCAAAACCCGCTGTGCATGGAGGTAATATTTACGTGGAAGGAGATTTATTCTTGACTGGCCACTCTGCTGCTACATGTAATCAAACTGACGCAGTCAGGCATTTCAATAGTGTTTATTATTTACAAAAGTCGACCTTTCATTCCTCGTCCATTGGTTTCTGGTTACTGTCCCTGTTTCTGTTCTTTTCCCTTCTCGTCCTTTCTATTTGTTGCCCAGCTGTTTCTTTTCCTTTCTGAGTCTAGAACGTTAAACTCTCAAAGTTACTGGTTTCCTTTTAAATTCTTTTCTGACTATAAAATGTTCTGGCCTATTTCTGTGTGCGCTAGTTGGTTTATCTCGTATGACGAAGACTGGCCTAAACCGCCAGGGTATGACTATTTCTACCAACTGTTCTTACTACACACTACTAAACAAAACCGTTCATACCTGCTGTCTCTGCGCTTGGGAAAAACACACTTGTCTTGAACCCACTGCGTAGGTGTGGAAATCGCACATCATCAAAACTACATCTAAATTGCTCAAACAGAAATTCTCTCTATAAAGATGGCATTTGAGTCTCCAAGGAACTAGACAACCGTACATCTCTTGTGAACACAAGAGTCAACCAAACTGTGGCTTGTTGTCTACGATCTTCCCTGTGGTGCTCACCATTCTAACATTTTAATACATGGGAGGAAACATTCCGAAACCTATGCTACTGCTACTTTTGACATCTCAAATCCAACTGACTAACTTCTTTCCTCAATTTCCTATTACAACTTTATCAACTCACAACTCATTCATTGTCACGGACTGTTCGCTTCAGAAACCCGTGCATCTCACTTTCATTCCGACTTCATTCAAAACAAAACTCACCGAGACACCAAAGGGACACCATAATATTATTAACTCCCTTCGCTAACTGTCCCTGTTCCATATATCCCTATTTCCCTTAGTACATTCTATAATGTTATTCAAAAATCGTGAACCATATTTTATTACCTCGCGACTTTCATACTCAAAGTCTAATACTTTTCTCAAGGGGCACAACTTATAGAGTAGGTTCCCTTAGTCAAAAATTACACACCTTCAATTTATTACTTCCCATGTCAACACAATATAACCGCACATCATTTCCCATTCAATTTTCATAAAGCATAACTTCATATTAAACTTCTCTACTGACTCCAACGCTTAACTCCCAGTTACAATGCGTTTCTTTTATTTCCGTATACACGTATTCCCCATTGCAGTGAAAGCTTGTCTTTTGTATTCTTTATTGTTGTTGTTGATATCACTATATGTCCCTCCCATCAGATGGCAGATGTGACATAAAGATAAAGAAAAGGATCGCCATGTCCAAAGAAGCCTTTCCTAGGATGAGCAACGTAATGAAAAACAGAAACATCACCATAAGTACAAAAACTCGCGTACTAAGGGGTCCGTTCTTTTATATGGATACGAATGTTGGACAATGAGTAACCAAATGGTGAAAAAACTGGAGGCAGCGGAAATGTGGTTTTTGAAAAGGATACTGAGAATATTGTGGACAGAGAAGAAAAGAAATGCAGAGGTATTGACAGCTGCGGGTGTTAATAGATCGCTCATCAAAACCATCAGGAAAAGACAAATGAAATTTATGGGACATACGAGGAGTCAAAAAGTAACCTTAATATTTTTTTATTAACATAATATGCACAAATAGGAATGAAAGCACTTAATCACTTTTCAAAATAGTCCCCACCACGGTCAATGCAGGTGTGCCAGCGCTTCACTATTGCCTGGATTCCGCGAAAAAAACAAACTACTGACTGCGTAGCCACGTATGCACCGCCTCTTTCACCTCATCGTCCGTACTGAACTTCTTGCAACCGATTGCCTCCTTGAGGGGTCCAAACACATGATAATCACTTGTTGCGAGGTCCGGTGAATATGCAGGATGTGGAAGACACTCCAAACGCAGATTCGTGATTTTCGTCACTGTCGCACGAGCTGTGTGCGGCGCGCGTTATCATGCTGCAACAACACACCAGAACTGAGCAAGCCGCGACGTTTTGACCTGATTACAGGTTTCAAGTGGTTCTGAAGCAGATCACAGTATGATTCGCTGTTGATAGTGAGTCCCCTGGGCATGATATGTTCCAGGATTGGGCCTTTACAGTCCCAGAAGAGCGTGAGCATCAATTTGCAAGCCGACCGCGTTGTACGGAACCTCTTTGCTTTCGGCGATGATGAATGGCGCCACTCCATGCTGGCTTGCTTAGTCTCTGGCTGGAAGTAGTGGACTCAGCATTGGTCACCAGTGACTATACGGTGTAGAAAGCTATCTCCTTCAGCTTCATAACGTCGTAACAGTGTTTCACAAACATCCACACGACGTTCTTTCAATTCGGGGGTGAGTTGTTTTGGTACCCACCTAGCGGAGACTTTGGGGTACTGCAGCACGTCGTGAATGATGTGGTGCGCCGAGCCATGACTGATCTTCAATTCTCCAGCCACTTCGTCGATTGTTTTCCCGTATCACTCGTTCCACTGCAGCGATAGCGTCAGGTGTAGGCGCAGTGTGCGGCCAGCCGGAGCGAGCTGCATCAGTCACAGTTGACACGCTACTATTAAACTTCCTGTGCCACTTATAAACCTGCTGAAGCGACACACAAGCGTCCCCATACTGCCTCTTCATCCTCCGATGAATGTCTGCTGGTTTCTTACCCTCACATCCCAAAAAAACTGATAACTGCACGCTGATCGTCTCTCATGCATGCTTCCAAGGGGGCGGTCATCTTGGCTTTGGTTTGCTGACGTCATACTTCCCATCAGGACGACGGGCCTGTGCGCACTGGTACCTCAAGCGAGAAGGCATAACTTATTTGTAGTACAACCGTCTACTACCTACGGGATTTGGACTTTTTATTGCCATATTAAGGTTATTTTTTGACTCCCTCTCGTATTAACAGAAGAGGAGTGGAGGAATTAGTCTTATGTGGGAAAATACCAGGTAGGAGAGAAAGAGGAAGGCAGAGAAAGATGTATGTGGAAAGCTTAAACAACTGGGCAACAAACAACAGCATGGGCAACAACAACCTCATTAGACTATAAAAAGACAGAGAAGATTGGAAGATCATGATCGCCAATGTCTGTTCCAGACCAGGCACCTGAAGAAGATATGTCCCTCCAATTGTGTCTATATTGCTGCCAAAACATACCTATTATTCTACATATTGTGAGGATGTTTTCCTTCAAGTGCAATCTTGCTATCGTTTCTTGCATTTATTCACACTATCTTTGTCTATTCCCCATATATATTCGTTCATAGAATGTGTATATTCAGATTCAGTTCGGTGACCTCTAATCAAGTATTTTAATTATGTCTTGTGCCTGGTTACGGGATAAATACAGTCAGCAACACATAGCTTGACTGCTTGCGTCAGGGTCAGCGAACCAGAGCTGACCAAGACCCTACTCCACCTCCAAGTGGCTGTCCTGGAAACAGGCTGCATCACTGCAGTCTGGCTGAGAGAGTAGGGATCGAAGAGGGAAGGCTAACCCGGTCCCAAAAATGCCATGCAGAAACCGGATGTGTTGTACCGAAAGGCGCAAATATCGCAGCTTTGCTGTAAACAGCGACACAACGTAACAAACTTCCTTGTCAGGACGAACGCAGAAGAAGAAGTGTCTGGTTACGGATATAGGAGAGTAGAGCCAGGTCGTATTTATTATGATGCTGCCCCTTTAAGCTGTTTTTCTCATTTTTTAAAAATGTGAAGGGTCTTGCATGTTAAATGGAGTCGGTCCCATAATGTAAAAATTCAGTACGGGAAAACCACCGTATTTATCTCCTCGTTTACTTGAGTTTCCGATTCGTAGATTATCGATTATTATTGTCAGCGTGTTTCAGTTTCATTAACGTTACAGTGCAGTGGCTTGGGGAATAAAAAAAGGCGATAAACCAAATGATAGTGAGAACTACATTGCAAAACAATTCTGCAGTAGTCCAAGAGAGAGAGCTTGAAATTTAACTCATCACTTGACATCGGGTTTTGTGCGCCGTGAAAAGGCTGTCGACAGTTTAGACAGAATGGATGTGGAAACGTATGAGGCAAAATGGAGTTCCCCTTATATTCATGAGTCTGGTAAAGGAAACCTGAAGACATGAAATGTAGAAATCTTCGTGAAGGACAACCATTTCTGTTCTTACTGACTGTAGACTGGATTGCGAAAGCAGCAACATTGTTACGGTATTGCCTCCTCTGCTTTGCAGTAGTGATCCACCAGTGGCCAAAACTCAAGAGTATCTAATATGGGCTTCAAAGGTATCTACCTTCGCACAAGATTACTCTTGGCAGAGATGTAGATAGAAGGGTGATGACACTTCTATTACAAAGGGAGTCTTCACAAGATATTCAGAATAAGCGAGAACAATACTGCTTTGGCTGAGTAGGTTAACTCTAATTCTTCGGACGCTTTTGTGAAGGATTTAAGCTCTTATTACTTTCAGCTCGTTTAATCCCCCACCCCTGATTTACTCAGTGGAATTCTGTTATTTTAGTATTGCTCTGTTTAGAGTGTGTGTAGTAGTTTGACTGAGACACACATGCAGTAACTTTAAAATGATTAAATCGAAGTTAAATTAGTAACATTACAAATAACAAAATTTAATAATCACTTTAGGTTTTAACAGTTGGAAAATAATTTGAATAGTTATGGATCAAGAAAAGTTATCATCACAGTCGTTAGGGAATGTGAGATATTACAAGAAGTTCAAGTGGCAGCATATATTTGAACTTAGCTGCCAATGACGGTTCGGCTCCTTCTTATGGGTTGGTTCTTTTCACTCTGCTCACGCTCGGATCAAGGTTGTCGGGGGTAGCTCGTTTCCCAGAAACGTCAAGGAGAGTCTACCACGTGGGTCCTGCGTCTTAAAGCTTAGGCCACGGTTCCCTTCTTGTTCCAGAGATAGTACTTTCTCCTGGTACCACCAATACCTATGGTAAAAGAATAAAACGGGAAACGCTCTTCTGAGTATGACGTTGTCCACCCAATAGTTATGGGTTCATATCTTCCCATACCACCATCCTAATTACTCAGACTTTACCCTCGATGAGAATTAAATTTAATCCCTCGGGATAAAACTTCCTTTACATTTAAATAGAATAGCTTTAGCTTTACATGACTGTAAAAATCTGTTTGCCCGTGTGAAATCTGGTATTGTGTATCGTGTTGCAGTGTCATAGAGTGGGCGTGTCGTTATCACCTGTACAGTTCAGTGTTGCGTGTATCTAGGTCACCAGCATGAGGTGCTGCCAGGGTATAATGCAGACACTCACACACGAACAGCATACATGTTTCCCAGAGGTGTAGAACTCGTAGTAAAATGTTGTAGTGAGTAATGGTGTGTGTGTAGAAGCAGCAGATCGCGAACACGAAGTCGTTTAGGCTCTTATTCAGGTACACACAAACTCACTCCACCACAAGTAAAAGTCATAAACATAGTTAGCACCGATGACTTTTCTTCAAACGTTTATTACAGGACATACGCTGATAGACGACACAGTCACTTAAACCAAGATCATGGACATTTCATGCGTGGTAACGAATATAACCGAGCATCATCAATCTTGCATAGCTCATGTGTAAGATGCTAGTAAAGCTGGTTTGACAATCTACGTCAACTTTCATACTGTAGCTCAGGGCTCCTGGCTAAGCACGTCAGGTAGTCCTTTAACAAATATAGTTGCTTAATATCAAAGTCTATGAACTTGCTAATGTAAGTCAAGACTTCAACTGGTGTCACACGCCAGACACTTCTTCTTCTGCTCAGAGATCTCGGCCGTAATGTCGGGCCTCTCTAATAATTGGTGAACAACTGTGTATTCTTCAAAGGCAGGCATTATCATCCATGCCGGAATATACCGCCATCATGCGGGTTTCATAACAATATCTCTTTACTGGGCTTCTGTAAAGTAGCTATACGAATAGTCTTAGTTGGCTATATCAAGCATACATAATGGACTCTGGATCTCAAGAACTGTGAGCTCCACTCACAGGATGATACTAAATGTTCTGCAATCTAGGCATAATAATAAAGTTACTTTTACCTTGGACAGAATCCGAGAAATACACAAATCACAACTGTCGTCATTCTTGACGAACAGAATAACTCTGGGGAGAATCACTGATATCACAGTTACACTGAAGACTATCTTTCCCCCAGACAATGCAGAGAAGAACAACGGACATCTTGTCCGGTTAGAACCCAGCTCATCACTCCTCACTGACGGAAGTCTCCGTTTCGCGTTAAAAAACTTTGCGCATGCGTAGACAGAACAGATCTGAGAACAGCTAACCCCCCGACTTAAGACAGGTCAACAACTAAGAATAGACAAAGGGAAGATAACCCCAAATCAACCTGTCCCAGGGAGTTAACATACAGTTCCCTAACTTAGATCATCAAAAGTATTAAATAGATTTACATCTTATGAAACTGTCAAAAACGACAGCAACAATGACATTTAAATTAAAAGTGTAATAATACAGATAGCGCCTGTTTACATATACATCTCCACTGATTGAAAAGTGTTCACAATATAAATTGAATATGTTTTCATTTATGTTTTACACTGATTGAAAAGTTTGAAACTTCCATTACTTTAAAATGAATATTTTCACATAGAGATTTACACTGGTTTAAAGCTTGAAAACGTACATTAATTTTAAGGTGACTATGTTTACAGGGACATTTACACTGCTTTGAACATGTAAGTATACTTAGAATGTACATCATTTCTCTCATCTTTCCCTCCCTGCTCCATAAGGAACCTGGAACTACTTTATGCTTTTAGTTCACTTTACGAAACTATCAATAAAGCAATCACCAGCCCGTGCAGGGGTGGTTCATGAATCATCATTCTATACACTGAGGTAGGCAGCCTCAAATGACTTTGACATCTACAAGCGAGTTTCACATATTAAAATATTCACATGGTAATGCATACATATTAGTTCACATGTTAGTAAATGAAACACATATAGAATGAAAAAAATGCACACTTACGCTCAGATGAATAAAAGAGACGGTCTCTTACACGCGTCTGGGGTGTCTTTAATTTGACAATAGATTCCTTCTCTGACTTCGTGTGTTTCTTCAGTTTCCTTATTAAAATGTAGAGATTTCCTGTGCTTAGTAAGTCTTATTCGGTTTTCCAATAAAAGGTCCAGTTAAAAAAAGGAATTATGAATCTAGTCTTCACTCTGGCGAGGTCTGATGTTGTCTTGGCGAGCGTGAAACTCAGAGTGAAATAAAACTGCGAAAGGGTCAGACTATATTCCCTGCCTTCCCACGCGTTCGTTTGTTATGAGCTATCAAAAAATTCCAATCATATTCAAACAGGCGGGTTATGGGATAATTTTAAAATATTCCGACATCGGATAATTTTGAACGTAAGGCAGAGGTCAACTCTCCCATTTATGGTAATAAGATGTCCGATGCCATTGTGTACAAACTTACAAACACACCGGTAACCGCATATGACCATGTGTTCGAGATGTAGCAATCTTACTTTTATCTTTAAGTACTCTTGTCATCCATGTATGTCTGTAAGTTGTCTCTCTTTTCCAAGCTTTGGTGATGCGTGCACCCATGTCTTATTGGTGATTAAGCCGATAGCGCTGGCCGATGTACATGTCAATCTGCCGCGCCTATAGCCAACATATCTGGGCAGCGCCAAGCAAATGGGATTATTACCACCTACAGGGAGTGTCGAATGATTTGATAAAATCAAATATCTGCTACTTAGCAGAAAAATAACGAAGAAAGAAAGAAAAGTGCGACAATTGAGAACAAAATAATAAAAATCAGTACCACAAATTTACCGATACTGCCGGAGTGAAACAAAGATCGATAGGGGCCGCCCCGTTTTGTCACAGACATTAACCATTATGCATGGAATTCAGTGCGCGCTGACAAAATAGATTGATGTTCTAGAATCTAGACGACCGACTCTTGCCCTCCATAACGCCGTCGTCTCTGCAACACCTTCATTGGAGTTTATTGAACAATATGTTGATTCACTCACGCAAGTCCTTCGGGAAGTTGCAGCTTATTTGCAATGAAGTCGTCAATAACTTTATCATATATTTAAAAGAAAAAATATATATATATATATATATATATATATATATTTATATATATATATATATTATATATTATATATATATATATATATATATATATATATATATATATATATATATATATATATATATTCTTTGATCCTTAGTCGCCGACCGTCAAAGCAGTCAGTGACCATCACGCCTTGTGACGTCTTGTAGGACAACAACAAATTGATTCCACTTTGCTCGGTCGGTGGCCATCCTTCGTACAGTGCCCCAACTTTGATTCATTCTTTGCATCTCAGCCTCCACAGTCCTCCGCTAAGTTGTTTTTGGTCGGCCTCTCTTTCGTTTTCCTTCAAGGGTTCATAGCATAGCTGTTCTTGAAATGGCATCAGGGTCTCTTCTGAGGACATGGCCAACCCAACTCCAGTGTCTGCCTGCTACGAAGGTGTTCATGTCCTCTTGCTTGCTCCTAGTAAGCAGATCTTGGTTGGTGATGGTATTCGGCCAAAAGATTAGGGTATTTTTTCTTAGGCATGTTGTGTGAAAAGAGGACAAATTCGACATTTCCTTCTCTGTAACTCTCCAGCATTCCGCACCATAGAAGCACAGAAAGCACACAGCTCTGATATAATCTTAATTTTGTGCTTGTGCTGTACTGAGAGGACTTCCAGATGTTGTTTAGACTAAAAAAGGCTGTTCTTGCTTTCTTCATTCTGTTGTTGATGTCCTTGCTTGCTCCGCCGTCAGGTGTTACTATGCATCCTAGGTATGTGAAGGTGTCTGTCTGTTCCAGTTGCTGATTCCTTGCTGATATGGGCTCAGGGTTGCTCAAATTGAGCGTCATGACATACATACATTTATACATACATACATATATACATACATACATATATACATACATACATATATATACATACATACATACATATATATGTGTGTATGTACGTACGTACGTATGTATGTACGTACGTACGCGTCAAATACGGCTTGTTGGTGGAGAAACAATAGAAGATTCAAACATATCAACAAGTGTCTTCGTTAGCGAACAAAACAGAAAAGATCAGCGAAGATTAAAGTCGTGGTAACACCAGGTATTAAAAAAAAAAAAAAAAAAAAAACTACTCAAAAATAACCGAAAATAAATAGTCTTAACAGATTGGGCTGTAATAGGCAATTCAAAGTGTGCGAAATGAAAAAAAAAATACTAACCGTTATTTTCTTTACATCGGGGGGGGAGGGGGGGGGGGGGGGGGGGGGGGGGGGGGTGGGATCACCCCACCCCATGTATTTTTAAAGTGTTTTCTCCGTTCATTAATTGTGTTAGTACAGTGCCGGGTAACCCAGGAAATGTGGCTGTCTACTACTTTAGAAACACTGAGCTCTCTAAAAATTGACCTTGGTAAAATCATGTGTGTTTTCCGGTGTCAGAGCACAGTATTAAGATAAAAGTAGCCAGGGTGTAACTTGTAACCTCTGCCGAACTATCTCCTTTCTGCAGTTCCATCAGCAGAGCGGTGGAAAAGTCAAGCTAAGGGATATGGTACCCACTGTTAACTTGACTTTGAAGAAAATATCGTGTTCCTGACCTTATGGGCAGTTCATGATTAAAGTGGATTTGTGTTGGCCGGCTCGTGAATCTTCTCTGTCAACGCGGAAAAAAGGTACCTTTAATCGTATGGATACCTGATAATATACTTTGTACAGAGCGATACAACAGGGGGCAAACAGAGCGATACAACAGGGGGCAATCTGATCATCAGAAGTGGTTCCCCGGTGGGATAAGTGTTTCGGCCCTAATCTTCTTTACACTCGGGGGACGGGGGGTTTGGCTCATGACTCCCAAGTGTCCGCCGCCTTTTGTCTTTCCACCTGCGCTGGGAATTTAACCCACTTTACCTTGGTTGCAAATTTCAAATTAAATCCTGGTTTGACCCATGGTGCCAACGTGAGGAACTTGTTAAAGTAGCCATTATGTTGTATATAAATTATTGTCCTACATTCCATAGCCTGTTGCGGTTGTTCCATAGACAACACGATGCCCTTTCCACCGTTTCACCGAGCCTCTTAACAAGTGACCTCGTTTACGACTGTCCTTTCACGCCCAGTAGTTTCAGTAGATCTCTGTCTTGCACCAAAATATTCTCATGCTCTTGCAGGAGTGGTTTCTGTAACATCTTTTAACATCATGAAGTTGCCAGCCCAATGCACAGCTTTATATTAGTCGACGCTGTGGGAGTAGTCGTACTGTGGTATGCTAAAGTGGCAGTCTGTTAATAATTAATGTGTCTTCACAAGTCATCATCATATCTTCTTTTTCTCTTCATAAGGAAGGTGGGGGCCACCTATACAGTCGGCCACCTTGAGGAAACCGAGACCAAAGCACACATTCTTGCAGCATTTTTTTTTTAAATTGCAAGCTGTTTTATATGATGAGGATGTCAGTGTGGCAACATGGTTTATAAATTCTGGCCACTTAGACTGAATGTTGAGAGCGCATCATGGGGCAAAGCGATTTGTAAAAGTGTTTTGGGAGAGATCGCTCTGCACCAAGATGTGCCTCACCAGAACACATAATAACTATGATGCTGGAATGTAACTACACACGGTTGCGAGGCATGACGTAGTGTGCATTCTACTTGTGGGCTTGGACCCGAATCGACAGTGTCGGCTTGTGTGGCGTAGTCCACTTATCTAAGTGTAGCAAAGTCTACTTAAAAGGTATCTATATGATTCAGATTTCGATGTAGAAATCAAGTGTACCATGAATTCATTATGGGACAAACCCATCTTATTTGGATGTGTTAAATCCAGGGTAAGATTTAATCTCGATTAGCCAAAAGAGATATTTGACCACAGGTCAAGGTTAATATAACCGTTATGAAGGGATATGTGTTGCGTGGGTAGTTTTACTGGTATTGGAGGGTCCTTCGTTCGATTATTATAAGTTTAGTTGGGATTCTTGCTTATTTATCATTACACCACTTGTGTCCAAGCAAACCCCAATTCCGTACGAACTCATTTATTATTACTATAAACTTCTTACAAGAAAGAGTTCATCAGGTCAAAGGACCGTCAACAATGCAAGTTGAAGCAATCAAACGTAATCAAAGGAATGTGGGTAAGCCTTCGATTCGAGTCCAATATTTATTACAAGTTGACGCACGAAGACAGTTCACATCGGTATACGTTCATATATAGTCATTAGAAATTACATGCATAGTATTCATGTCCGTCCGTGTCAAAACAATATGTCAGAAGAACATCGTGGCTATATACGTGCGCTGTTGCAGTCAACAGCCAGAAATGAGCACATGAGTTCTTGACAGCTACAATTTGAATCATAATGCGATTCTCCTTCCATCATTAGTTTAATTTAATTAATCTCATACTTATATTAATAACCGAACTGACCCTGAGTTCTACATCGATTCATATATCTAATTTAGGCTATATACTCAGCCTTTTTTCCTTGGAAGAAATACAAGACACGACCTTCTTGCTTGACGGATAGCGTAACAAGGGCCATGTAACCAAGTCACCCAGCGTGACCTTCCCAACGCGAATGCGTCATAATCTCCGCATATATTTCGCGTTCAGTATACCGTAAAATATCGACATATTCTATAAATGTTAATGACCCCTAACGTTGCGCATGGCTAAACCCCAGCAGACGCCGTCATTTAAAATAACACCGTAACAGATTTCCTGTCAGACGGGGGGAAAAAAAAATCTATTAGATAGATTTTTTTTTTTTGAATAATATTAATCAAATTATCAAAAATTTAACAACAACCGACGTATGACCTACCATGTTCTATGTAGAACAGTGTTGTGGTCATGTCAGTAATATCTTCTAATAAAATCAACGTCATATCATACATAAAACTTATATTAACAAGGAAATGTCACTGTCACTAACTAATTAACTAATTAATTTGTTGTATGTATCGACTAACTAATAATGTGAGGTGTTATTAAAATTATTCTAACTAAATAAAATTAAAATAATTAATTATAGTATGTACGTATGGTACTAACTAATTACTATCTAATTGAAGAAAATGAGAAATAGTATAAGAGAGTAAAAGAAATAAAAATTGAGAAGTACGGACAATTAAAACCAAATATTAAAGTATACATTAAATTAGAATGCGTGTGAAAATGAAGTGTAAGGATAGATACTTAATTAAATTAACGCAATCAGAAGAAAGGAACAAAAAAAAAATTCATACATTTTAACTATAAATATGAAATGTCATAATGTAATATCCATTACCTTGATAATTACACTAATTAAAATATTAATTGGTGTGATATTATTTTGTTTCATCTTTTCTTTGTATATTTTATTTTTTTTATTTCATCACACTTTAACTTTATTTTATTATATATTAATTTAATAACTGGAAAATTTAACAATATCGGACATGAAGATCCAATCGTTGTTATATCCTGTTGACTTGTATGAAAGTTCATTAAGACACAAGGTTCATATTATCGAATTATGATATGATTATCCAATCATCGTTAGTTCCTTTATTAAAAATTGTGAACGTAATTGAATCAGTCATTACAGTATATGTCCCTTCTACATCAGAGATTGTTTCCTTTTTAACGGTTTTCAATCGAATGAGTGATACGCAAAGTGGAAGGTGAAGTCCAAATTTTCAAACGATCCGTAAAACTTGATATTTTGATCACGATAGATTATTTCGAAATGTCCTTATTTAAGTAGGAAGTCCAAATGAAGTGTTGTATATTCTGACGTGGCATTGATACAGTTCATTGCAAATGTAATGCTTGATTAGTCAGAAAATTTGAAATAGTAATATTCATTCAGAATCCGTAGGATGTCTGGACAACGTATCGGCTATGACGTTCTCAGTTCCTGGTATTGACTGTATTTCGAACTCGTAAGGTTGCAACGTAACAGCAAAGCGTGCAAGTTTAGCACTTTATGGTTTGAACGACGTAATGCTGCTACAGATTTCTGATCAGTCTGGAATCAAAAATGGAGATCCCAGCAGAAATTTTTTCTAACTTGGTAATTGCCCAGATTACGGAGAGCAATTCTCGGTCTACAGTCGAGTATCTAGTCTCCGGAGGTTTCAGCTTGCGTGAGATGTAAAGTACAGGGTGAAGGACTTCATCATGATATTGGAGTAGACAAGCCCCGAGTCCGTAATTACTCGCATCTGAACGTAGAACAAAACTTTTTAGAAGCATCTGGTAATCTTAAAAAACAGGTGGGCATGAAAATATGTTTAAGATAGTGGCGAAAAGTTTTGTCACAT
>JAMPIV010011515.1:0-21200 GCA_024509875.1 Oreohelix idahoensis | reverse complement strand
TTTTCGCTACTGAACCACACATATATATAGACATAATTTATCAATTTACATTCAATTTTCATTAAAAGATATTGAATATTTCAAGCTTACCACAATTCATGGAAATAATAATAAACAGTTTCGTTGACTGGCAATGAATATAGCACAACTCCGATCTGCCGATGTCCCAGGCTTTATTTTATAAAAAATATACACTGGTGCTCAACGCACTGCTTCTTAGTAGGTTTATTACAAGATGTGGCAATGAACAGACGCTCTGAATTGTGGATATTCGCAGCTCTACCCAATCACACCACTCTCACATCTTTTCAAAAAGTACCCCTTTCTCACGTTTCCCCTGACAACACAAGATAGTATTTATAGTCCGACCAATCGTGTTTAGTCTTTCATTTGTTGCGCTCCAATCAAATAGGAGTTAACATGGTAGGCTATTTCCGTAACGTAATGTTTCTTCAAACACGTTATAAAAAAATTTTATGAGCAGAAATGATTTCATGCTGTCAGGCACCCCCACTATTTTATTTTGGCCATAACTTGGTAATTCCTAGACTATTTGCGTAACGTTTTACATATTCTTTGTCAGCAAACCCTAAGGAACCCAAATATACGAATTGAAGGGAGCTAGGTGGCTGCGTTCAAAATGCGTTCACTTCACGCGTGTTTAGTGTCATCTTATCCCAATAAGCTTTTTTTTCAGGGATTTTAAAAACCTAACCTCTGGGAAGGGTAGTGTATCCTTTAGTCCATCTGTCTTTTATTTACGCCGTGTATAAAATGGAATGAATGAAATATTAAATTTAGGTCATTGATCAGCTTGCGTATCTCAAGGTTTTCCCAAGAAATACAGTACACGTTTCATTGAAGAAAGCGGGTAATAATACAGTAGGCTTTTACTATCAACGTGAAAGCGTTACAATTTGCAGACGAAGTAGAAAACAAGGGGGATTTCGAGTACAGGCATTGTGACAGCACTGTTCTTTACCATTCTTCTTTCCTTTTATTAAATTTATTTGTTAGGCTTTGCATTTACGTTTTAATTTATATATGGGGATTAGAATAATTCACGACATCTCCCCTCTTAAAACAGACATTATTATTCTATATACACATAGGAAATTTATTATTATTTCTGGGGTTTACGATGATTCTCATCACACGGATGGCGGCTTAAAAAATCCGCTCCCAAATTTGTTTTTCCAGATATATACTCAATGCTAAAATTATAGGGAGCCAAAAGCAAGGACCATCGGAGTAACCTAGAGTTCTCATGCCTAGCCTGGGCTAGAAACAATAAAGGTTTGTGATCCGTTTGCAACTTAAATGCCTTCCCATACAGATAAATATTGAATTTCTTTATTGCCCATATTACTGCAAGACATTCTTTTTCGCTAGTTGAGTAGTTGATTTCAGCTTTATTCAATTTTCTGCTAGCATATGCCACTGGGCTTAATTCCCCATCCAATGCATCTGATTTCTATAGTAGAGTTGCACCCAACCCAATATTACTGGCATCCGTCCTTACTATGAATTCTTGACTTAAGTCAGGTAATTTCAAAATAGGTTTACTTGTGAGCTTTTCCTTCAATTCTTGGTAAGCCATTTCACATTGTGGTGTCCATGTAATGCGATCTGGATGTCCTTTACGTGTCAAATCAGTTAACGGTGCACATATGGAATTAAAGTTTTTGATATACTTCTGGTAGAAACCACATAATGAGACAAAGGATCTCACGTCCTTCTTGGTTTGTGGTCTCGGGGCTTTCTTTAGTTTCTCTAAATTCTTTGGGTCAGGGGTCATGTTTCCCTGATAAACTGTGTGTCCCAAAAATTCCAATTCTTTACATCCAACGCAACATTTGGTTGGTCGGGCTGTTAAATTTGCTTCCCTAAGTCGATCAAACAGCATCTTCAGAGAGTCAATGTGTTCCTCAAATGTTTCTGTTGCTATAAGGATATCATCCATGAAATTTGTTATACATGGATTATTCAGAGGGTCCAATAATTTTCTCATCATTCTAGAGAAGACACTAGGCGCATTCTTCAATCCAAATGGCAATCTATTAAACTCATAGTGTCCTTCTGAGGTACTAAAAGCTAGGTATGGTCTAACCTCAGGCTTTACTGGAATCTGATAGTATCCTTTACTCAGATCCACTTTTGAGAAATATTTAGCTTTATTTAGTCTGGCAAACAGCTGATTTGTATCCGGCAATGGATCCACCTGTCCTTCTGTAATAGCATTCAGTCTCCTGTAATCTATACAGAGTCTATGTTCTCCAGAGGGCTTCCTTAAGAGTACAACACCGGAACTATATGAGGATTCACTGTGTGAAATAATTCCTTCCTTCAATAGATAGTCTATCTCTTCCTTCAAAGCTTTCTCCTTAGCAAACGGAATCGAATATGGTTTCATACAGACAGGTGTGGGGTCTATCAGTTTCATATCATATTCCAATAGGTTTGTATGCCCTGGTCGGTCTGTTAACACCTCTGCATGATTATTTAGAACCTGTTGCACTCTCTCTTTCTGAGTTTTTGTTAAATGTGTACTGATTTTCACCTGTGCTGCTGTCTCACAGGGGTGTAATGGATATTCAAATGATGAAAGTGGTTCCTTTTTCAACTCCATGGCGATGGACAAGGTCAACAAGTGTGTCTCTTCCTGATGTTCTCTTTCCAAATATTTCTTCAGGAGATTCACATGATAGATTTTTTCTTTCCCCTTCTTATCTATCTTATAATTTGTTCTAGACACCTTCTCTAAAACTGTATATGGACCTTGCCATCCAATCTGTAACTTATTCTGACTCCCGGGGAGAAGAAGCAGTACCTTCTCTCCCACAGCCAAATCTCTGTCTTTCGCCTTCCTGTTATAATAGGCAGCATGTTTCTTCCTGGCTTGTTTCAAATTTTCATTGGCAAGTTTCCAGCCAGTTTTTAAACGAGTGGTCAGCTCATTCACATATTGGTATGAAGATGTAATGTTTTTCCTCTGCCTTTTCATCAGTCCACGTTCTTAACAAAGCTTCAAGTGGACCTTTTATTGGCCTTCCAAACAATAATGTTGCCGGGGCCATACCGGTTGAACTATGGGGTACCTCCCGATAAGCAAAGAGGGCGGCGTGCAGGTACTGGTCCCATGTATCTGGTTTTTCGTGTGCCAACTTTCTCAGGATCGACATCAACGTGCCGTTAAATCTTTCCACTTGGCCGTTCCCTTGGGGATGGTACACACTACAATGGAAGTGTTTGGCCTGGAAGATCCTGAAAACTTCTTCAGTTAGTTTCCCCTTGAACTGAGAGCCATTATCAGTCAAGATTTGATTGGGAAAGCCTAACCTTGTGAAAATTGTGAGCAATGCCTCTGCCACATGTTTAGAATCAATCGATGACAGGGCTACTGCCTCTCCCCACATAGAACAAGTGTCCACCAGAGTCAGAATGTAGCTGTTCCTTCTCTTGGTTCGGGTGAGAGGTCCCACAAGATCCACGGCAACTCTCTCAAAGGGTGTTCCCACTATGGGCATTTCCCCCAGAGTTGCTGGTGCAGTCCAATGTTTAGGTGCTACTCGTTGGCACTCTGGACAGGATTTTACATATCGTTTGATATCTTCAGTTATTCCTGGCCAGAAATAATGACAAGCTATTCGCTGTCCTGTTGCGCTGATTCCCATATGACCACTGAAGGGAATCGCATGCCCTAGTTCCAACACTTTAGTCCTATATGAAGTGGGAAGGACCAGCTGTCCGTGACCATTGGATTCAGATCCAGCCTTCCTATATATCAGTTTGTTCTTCATATAAAACTCTCCCTTGCCTGGAGGTGTATGAGATTTGGGCAACTTCTTGAAACATGGCTTGAGTGTTTTGTCCTCAGCCTGTGCCTTCCTCATCTCATCTGGGTGAGTATTTATTGGATTATCCTCCTCCTTTTTAGACTGTGATCTGGTCTGCACTGTTGCCAATATCACAGGTCTCTTGGGATTCCCCAAGAAGACATATCTACACCCCAATATCAGAGGGTAGATTGGCTCATTTATCACTGCTGCTTTTATGATTCCTTCCACATATCGCGTTTTCACTTTTATTCGGGCGACGGGAAGTGTCATGGTAGCTACATCCTTGGTTGCAGTTTGAATCTCCACTGTTTCTGTGGTGTATTGATCGGCCTGCACCAGGTGAGAACTCACAACGGAATCGTAATCTAAACCGGTATCATATAAACACCCTTATAGTGACACCATTACAGATGACATCTTCACACACTGGGGGGTGGTATGGTTCCTGAAGTTCTGCAGGTTTGACCTTTTTTTCATTTTTCCCCGATGTCATAGCAGCACAATGAGGAGGTTTCCTTCTACAATGGTCAGTGTCATGATTGTTCATCTTACAATTTTTTACACCACCTTTTTCCTTGGTTGAAAGATTTTCTTTCATCATATTTCCTTTCATCGAATTGTGGGGTTTTATTTTTATTTTCATACCGTGGCCTATCAAACTGGTGCTTACCTTTGTTTTGATCCCTAGGATCAAATTTATTAAAGTTCTGTGGTGCCCTAAAGTTATCCACTTGTTTCTTTTTATTACCTGTTACCTCTGCTTGAGCTGCTTGATACCTTTCAGCAACATTTAGCAACTCACCCAGCCTCACTGCACCTTGTTCCATGAGAAACTTTCTCAGGTCTGGAGCCATGGACTCTCTTAATTGCTCTATAAGGACCATTTCCTTAAGATCTTGGGTTTTCCCCAGAGAAGTCCATTTCTCCAAGTATGTCTCTATTCGTGCAGAGAACTGGTGATAGGTTTCACCCGACAGTAGTTTAGCATTCCTAAATTTTTTCCTATAAAATTCTGCATTCTTTTCATATCTTAACAAAAGAGCCTGCTTTAGCATGTCATAATTTTCCTGATCACTTCTGCTCATTTTTGCAAAAACTTCATAAGCTGCCCCACGAAGTCCCTGAGATAACTTTAAGCTCCACCTTTCTCTCTCTAACCCATACGTGGTAGCTAATAGTTCATACCTATTTAGATACCTCTCTATATCATCGTCTTTCTCAACAAAATGATCTAAATGAAAATTCATAGCTGAGGTTGAGGCTCCTTGGCTAGCAGTGGCATCCGAGGCAAAGGGACTGGCACCATTTTCAGGAGCTTGGCCCTGAAACTCAAACTCCCTTAGTCGTAACTCATGTTCCCTTTGTAATCTCTTCTCCTCCTTTTCTGCTTCCCTCTCTGCAGTCAATCTTCTTTCTTCTGCAGCTAATCTTTTGTCTTCTCTTTCTGCAGTCAATCTTCTTTCTTCTGCTTCCAGTTTCTTAGCCTCAGCCTCAATCTGCAACCTCTTAGCCTCAGCCTCAATCTGCAACCTCTTAATCTCTTTTTCAGCTTCTATTCTCTTATCTTCGGCCAATCTTTCAGATTCTAATTTTCTTTCGGCCTCTTTTTCTAATCTTCTTTCTTCCCGTTCAATATATTTGTCACATTCAGCAGTGACATAAGAAATCATAATTTGCCCGTCCATTCCTAACTCTTTCGCAGTCTGTACAGCAGCAGATCGAAATTTTGCCAGGTCGGCCATTGTCTAACAGATAAATGTCTAAACAATTTTATCTATGACTAATTAACTTAAGACAACACAGGCACTGTGAGCTCAACCTTATTTATTTTCACCCAAGGATACCTTTTAATTCTTATTATTCCTTGAAGTGAGTTACCCCCAATATTTGTAATAGGGAAAGATTCAAAATCCCGAGGGCGAGACCCCAATATATGTGGTAAAGTGGGATGTTATAAATATTTATAGGGGACTTAGTGTACTGACTGAGATCAGCTGTGAAGGTATCTATATCTAATAAGAGTAGTGTATTATAGATAACCTTACTTACTGCCACATATGTATACCTCAGTCAGAATTATTCTGGAATAGTGTGATGACTACGTTATATGTCTAGGGTATGTGTATGATGAAGTGTAAGGCATAACAACAACAGACAGATAAACAATTTAATTTATTCCACCACACTTGACAACACTGTGACACTCACATACATATAACACTCTAAGAGGATATCTTAAAGGAGTCACTGATAACTCTTCAAATAACAATATGTATTCAGTGCTGTCATGAATGTATATGTGTCCTGATTCAAATACAAAGGGAACCAGGAATCACAATCAATTTTAATTACAAGTTATATGTACAGAATTTATTAATATGATTCTTATAGTGACATATATTATTAATGGTATCCTATGTGTGTCAGTTGTGTAGTGGTAATATGAGGTAATACTGGTTTTGTTTTGTTCAAGCTCTGTTGGTATTTGTCATCATGACTTCAATAGTTTGTTTCTATTGGAACTATTATTGGAGATGTTCTCAGTTCCTGGTATTAAAACAATTAAATTCCCCTCTTAATTTTAGTTATAATGTCATTTTAAGATGGGGGTACATAATGTTGAGCTCCATGGCCACACTCTCTTATCTTGCGTGATGACTGCAGTAAAAGACTCCTCTGCTCGAGTATTTAAATGAGTTCTGGAGCCACCCCACTGGTTGCTATATGGACCAAGGAGTATGCTGTCCACCTCTGGCTTCAGCAAAGCTCTGACCAGGTGCTGCTCAATAACTTTAAGACCACGGTCCCTGAAACAAGAAGGTTGTACCTTCTACGTCAGAACTAATTTACACTCTGTTTCTACACTGAGCACAATACATCACAAACATTGAGTTCAGAGCGTTAGGCCAACTGTCAGCTTCATCTGAAATACTTTATACCAGTATTTCCCTCCCTAATGGTTACTACGCCTCTGCAATTCCAGCATTATTTCTTTCTAGTTAATAATCTAGGTGTCAGTGTACTGTTTGGCCATTCCATGCAGTTTTACTTTCCTCCGACACCTTCTGTTCAGGCTGGAGCACTATAGGCTTTACATCATGTTCGCTACTGAACCACACATATATATTTACATAATTTATCAATTTACATTCAATTTTCATTAAAAGATATTGAATATTTCAAGCTTACCACAATTCATGGAAATAATAATAAACAGTTTCGTTGACTGGCAATGAATATAGCACAACTCCGATCTGCCGATGTCCCAGGCTTTATTTTATAAAAAATATACACTGGTGCTCAACGCACTGCTTCTTAGTAGGTTTATTACCGAATTTAAGGGAGCTAGGTGGCTGCGTTCAAAATGTGCATTTTCTACCACCTCCTGTTCACTTCAGTCCCCATGTGGTGTCTGGGTACTGTCATGTTTTCAAACGTAAACCCATCTAATGTCATCTTTCCCAATAAGCGTTTTTCAGGATTTTAAAACCTAACTCTGGGAAGGGTAGTGAATTTTATCACTGTCGATTTGAAATAAAGTTAGTGCATGTGGCCTTACACGCGTGATGGCAGCAATTGTGTATCGCGCGACGCGTGTTTAGTGTTGCACGTGTCTCTGCTTTCTGCCTCTCCCTTCTCTCTATCCTTTAGTCCATCTGTCTTTTATTTACGCCGTGTATAAAATGGAATGAATGAAATATTAAATTTAGGTCATTGATCAGCTTGCGTATCTCAAGGTTTTCCCAAGAAATACAGTACACGTTTCATTGAAGAAAGCGGGTAATAATACAGTAGGCTTTTACTATCAACGTGAAAGCGTTACAATTTGCAGACGAAGTAGAAAACAAGGGGGATTTCGAGTACAGGCATTGTGACAGCACTGTTCTTTACCATTCTTCTTTCCTTTTATTAAATTTATTTGTTAGGCTTTGCATTTACGTTTTAATTTATATATGGGGATTAGAATAATTCACGACAGAATGTAATATGGAAACATGAATGGTTAGAGCATATTATTCTACATAGAAGAATTTAACTTTGAAAATTATATTTCTTAAGAAACGGAGCTTTTCTTGTGCAGATAACCAGGTATTTCTCAGAACCTTGTTTTATTTTACCAATGTTCTTATAACTTACTTCGTCGTTCCTCTTCTACTGTGAGGTGTAGAGGTTTGGAAGAAAGAACGCCATACTATCCTATCGGCTGCTTTCCTTCTGGCCTAGTTCAATTCTAATCATCGGTCATTCAGAGATTGTCTAATGGTTTCCTCCCAGTGGACTCTGGGTCGTCCTGGAGGTCTGGATCCCTGGCTCTTAGTTTCTCATGCTTGTCGTGGTAGCCGATCTTCTCCCATCCGGCATACATGATCAAACCATCTCAGTTGGGACTGCTCTCCTTTGGTCTGCAGGGGTTGGGTTTTCAGGCCTTGGCATATCATTTAATTGCGGACCATGTCTATTTTTGTTACTTCTATCACCTTCCCCAGATACCTTATTTCTGAGGTTTGGATCTGGCTTTTGTGGGTTGTAGTCATTGCCCATGACTCGCATTCATATGTCAAGACTGTTTATACTGCCATCTTCGTCTTCTTGTCAACTTTTGCTGATGAATCGTCGATTTCTGAAAAAGTCTCCCAGATGCTGCTCTTCGGGTAGCCAACTCTTCTTTGATGTCTCCCTCCCGCTCCGAGGTATTTAAAGTGGTTGACCTGCTCCAGGACTTGTTCTCCTTCTTAATCTGATGCCATCGTTCACTATGGTTTTTGTTTTAGAGTTGCTCATGACCATCCCTTTCTTCTCCAGCTATTCCTTCCAGACTTGCAGGTTGGACTGAAGATGTGCCTCTGATTTAGCAATTAGGCAACATCATCAGCAAATTTCAGCTAAAAAAATACAGACCTGTCTCATTTTTCAGTATCCCACCGAATACTTCTCCTCTCCCCACATGCCTTGATGACATCGTCCATGCGGAGTATGAAAAGATACGGTTACAGGATATCACTTTGTCTTGCACCAGTGGTGGTCCTGAACTCTTCTGACTTATGGTTTTCTATCCTCACATAATTTCTGCAAGACTGGTAGAAGCTCTGCGAAGCATGAATTAGAGGTGATGGAATGTTCTCCTTTGCCAAACAGTCCCAAAGTTTGCTCCAGTGGACCATGTAAACGCCCTTTCCAGATCTAAGAAAGAAAGATGCATTTCACTCTTATACTCAAGGGTCTTTTCACTCAGTTGTCTATGTGTGAAGATTAGGCCTTGAGTACTCCGGTTTTATGGAATCCGCATTGGACTTCATCAATTTGTGGCTCAGCTAGGCGTCTGTATCTCTGCTCCAGGATTCTAGAGTAGATTTTACCAGTGACACTGAGAAGGTGTATGCCTCTATGGTTTCAACAATGTCGGTTGTCACCCTTTTTGAAAGTCGGTGTTATGATGGCAATCTCCCAATCCTTTGGTGTGGTCTTGTTGCTCCAAGCTGCCTGTAGGACTCTCAGGAGTAATAGGTCGTTCCTGCTGGCAGACTGATGTTCCACTGCTGTAACAATAAGTTCCTGATATCTGATCTTAACTTTTGGCTCTCGCAGCTTGTAGGTCTTAATGCTTATTTCTCCTGTTCCTTTACTTAGCTTCTTGCGTGATGTTGGGCAATCCCTAGGTCGGGCAACTTTTTCAGTTGTTCTTTTAATTATTAGCAGGTAGTGATCACTTCCAATCTCCGGCCCCCTTTAGACTCTGGCATCCAGGACATATTTGAATGAGTTCCTCCTAACAATGGCATAGTCGATCACTGATTTCTCATTCTTTGTTGGTTCACATCTAGTGTATGCATGTATGCGCTTATGGGGGAACTTTGTGTTTGTAATGAACAGATTTTGTTCAGTGCAGAATGTAAGGAGTCGCTTTCCGTTGTCATTAAGAGTAGCTTCTCCATACCTTCCGATAACTCCATCCCATCTAGCATGGTAATTTCCAACTCTGGCATTGAAATCTCCTATCTCTGATCATACTTTATGCCTCGACCCCTTTCTGTATTTTCTAGTCTTCACAGCAACAGCGTTACACACTCAATGCTCTAGCTATTAAGATCTTAGAAAATCCCTCATTACGAGGCGCGTTTTTTTAAGTAATTCCCGTTTTAAAATAATATAAAAAACCATCATATATAAAAATGATCTATTGCAGCCAAAAGTGGACCATACATTTACATTATTTCTCAACATAGTCACCATTGACTTCAACACATTTTTGGTATCGTGGCACCAGGTTCTTAATTCCAGTGTCAAGGAAGTCTGCCGCCAGATGGGTGCCGAAAATGTTAACCGATGAACACAAGCAGAAACGCCTGGCTTCAGCTCAAAAATGTTTGCAGCGCTATCGAAATGAAGGAGATGAATTTTTGGGCCACATTGTTACTGGAGATGAGACCTGGATTTCCTACACAAACGTCGAATCAAAGCAACAGTCGATGCAATGGCGACACTCATGGTCCCCGAAAGCAAAGAAGTTTAAGCAAGCACCTTCTGTCAAAAAGATCAAGGCCACTGTTCTCTGGGACAAAGAAGGGGTCATGTTTATTGATTTTCTTGAACGTGGAAAGACAGTTAATGCCAATGCTTATTGTGACACTGATAAAACTTAGACGTGCCATCCATAACAAAAGACGTGGGTTGCTGTCCACTGGGATTGTGTTTTTGCACGATAATGCTCGACCTCACACCGCAGATCGAACTGTTCAATTGTTGCAAAAATTTCACTGGGAAATTTTTGACCACCCGTCCTACAGCCCCGATCTCGCGCCAAGTGATTACCACCTTTTCATGCACCTAAAGAAGTGGCTGGCATCCCAGCAGTTTGAAACTGATGATGAACTGCAGACAGGCGTTAATGAATGATCACCTTTTTCATGCACCTAGACAAACTGATGATGAACTGCAGACAGGCGTTAATGAATGATTCAAGACACTGGCGGCAGACTTCCTTGACACTGGAATTAAGAACCTGGTGCCAAGATACCAAAAATGTGTTGAAGTCAATGGTGACTATGTTGAGAAATAATGTAAATGTGTGGTCCACTTTTGGCGGCAATAGATCATTTTTATATATGATGGTTTTTTTATTATTTTAAAACGGGAATTACTTAAAAAACGCGCCTCGTAAATTATGCTAATGGCTCTAGCTGGATAATCTTTCTTTGTATCTCAGCTGCCGTTTGAAGAAAACGTCATACAGAATGTGGTAATGGGAGATAGAACGACACAGAAGAAGAATTATTGTATCATGCGCCATGTGGAAAGGTGTATATTTTTCTGAGTGTTCTGTTTGTAACACAAGTTTTTATTTCACGCACCTTAATTTTCGCTAGACTTCATTCCTGTCCCTATTCTTTTGTTTGATAATCGGTATTAGGTGGCGTTCCCGTCCACATTTTGGCTAAATTTTTCCATATTTATTTCTGTTATTGCTAAACAGTGAATTTTTTTCTTTTCTCCTCAGAACTGGTATTTATGATAGAAGCTTCTTTGTCTACTGACGTCATCAATGCCACATTTGTAAGTGAGAACGAATTTAGTGCGTATTTAACATTCTTCTGGACTATTTCATCAACACTTTTAATAAGCGGAACTATCACAGTTTCACTGTGGTTTCATTTTTGTTGGTCAAATAAACTGATCATTATCAATATTTTGCTAATCAATTTAGCAGTCATCGAACTTATATTTTTTCTTTGCAGTATGTGTTATTATTCCCAAGGCCAGCGTAGTTTTGTCAAAATTACGTAGTATTATATCCATTTCCAAAAATCAATTCGTTCAGAAAATATTTACTGCATATTCTTATATACTCTTTAACAGCACATTCTTTTTTGTTTTTGTATTTGAAACTTTCATGGAGCAGTTTAGTGTTATCATGTTTGCAGTAAAAGTCGAACTGCTTCTAACAATAACAATTTATGTTAACTGTTGCATTACATTTTGGATTATTTCCTTTGAATCTGTGGAAATATACACGCCAGGAGTGATCCAAGAACGTGAGGTCCGTTATGACGGCATTCTTGTAAATAGTGAGTGCATAATGGCTTGTTTCATTCTGAATTTATGCTATTCGTGCATTCATTTAGAATCGTGGTTACGTTTTCGATGCAGTTCTGTGTCATTCTGATCATGTATCAAGTGAGAAATTACAGTCAAAAACGTCAGGCATTGTCAGGTGATTGCCAGCTCTGCGGATTCTCCAGATCTGACCTCAGTAACATCAGAAGTGCAACAGGAATCGGGTACCTGTATAGTAATATCAATCTTTATTGTATTTTAGATATTTGTTTTGTACAAAGCTGCATGCCTGTAGTACGTAAAATTCGGTACTCAATACTACAGAGACGAGGCATGTCCTACCAACTTTTATACTGTACTTGCAACTTCTGTGTGTATTTTAATTAAACAGCAAGTTTCAACCAAAAAAAGTTACGGCAACTGTGTCATTCGTGAAGGTAGGGATGTTTTAATGTATGTAACATACTTTCACACGCCATGACTGCTATTTAAACCCCATTTCCAGAAATAAACGCAACCTTGTTTGCCTGGTCAAAGCATAAGAAACAATAAAACAAAATATATAAGACAATATCGTATTGGTATTTCTGTTACGTTTACTTTATCCACATACATGTATCATAATTAACAATATCATTATCGTTCGATTCTCTGAAATCTAATCTGATTAGTCTGAGGGCAGAAAACACTTTATATTAACTCTAATCAATTCTTGGCTTTTGAAGGTTTTTTTTAGTAGGTTTCAGGTGACATTTTGTAAAAACATGTAGAATGTTGTTAAATATGTTAAACTTATACACATTGTATATCAGTGTTTTTGGAAATGTATGGACTTTAGTACAGTAGTAGTTATCTTGGGATTTTGTTTAACGTTGTTGAGTAGCAACAAATTAATTACCGAATTTGATGCATGAAAAATAACAAAAATTTACATTCACTGAAATAATCAAAGAAGGAAAAAAAACTAGCTAATGCAAGATGTACAAAACAGTGGCTTTTCATTTAAAAGTACTTTCAATTTTGTATATGATTTGTGAAAATCAGACAAATATTATCATAAATTCATTAATAAAAAAATTAATTAATGTCTTAGGTAGAAAAGGGGAACAACTGAGCTTTTGAACAGGATTATGATGACGTCACAAAATAACCCTTTAAATCTTGAAAAATGTATGAAACTAATGTACATTATACATAGATATGTTTGAAAGTTAATTAACTGTGTATCTGTGGCATTTATAGCAATAATTTTTTACAATGTAATTATCCAAGTTCGAAATGATTGCATAATCTGACAAAAAATGTACAAAAACTGAGATATTAAAGAATGAAAAAACCTATGTAATCAAAATAATACAACAAATTGACATTTATTTAAAAGATTATCCAAGTATGTAAAAATTTAAAACAAAACTTTGAGATTCTGACAGCAAAAAAAAAAAATTAAAAGCTAATTAAAATTGGCACACAGAATGGGGCAATAATTGGAAATGCATAATTTTAAAAAGTAAACTGAGATTTGTGGGAAAAAGTGACATCAACTGTGGTGGTTTTTGATGGTATGCAATGTTGTTGTTCTTTATTACTATTGTACTGAATGAGGTCAGCTGTGAAGGTCCCTGATTATAACAAATTTTGGGTTGAGTTATCAAGGTACCTTTCTGCTACCACCTTATGACCTCAATCAGACCTATTCTTGACTAGTATGTATGATAGCTACGTCTAATGTCTAGGGTAATGCAAGTGTGGTGTGATGGTAATTTGACACTAACACACACATATATCATCATCATCATCAGTTGCCATCTCCACAACGAAGGTTGGCTGTAATGGATCTCCAACGTCTTCTGTCTCTTGTCTTGGTGGTGCACTCTGATAGACTCTTTCCTGTCCATCTCTTGATGTTGTCTTCCCACTTATAGCGCTGTCTTCCCCTTGCACGTTTGCCTTCAACTCTCCCTTCTGTTATGGTCTTCTGCAAGGTGTTATGCCTTTTTATGTGGCCAAAGTATTTTAGCTGTCGAACTTTGACCTCCCTCATTAGTTCTCTTTTCATACCTAAATTTTCTAGGACCTCCTTATTTGTTTTCATCTCTTTCCATGAGATACGCCCCATTCTTCTATATATCCACATTTCAAGAGCCTCAATTCTTTCTTCCAACTGCTTATTCATCGTCCATGTTTCTGCACCATACAGAAATGCAGAATATATATAACACTTTATGATTCTCAGTTTTAATTTGTGAGATAACTGTTTGGATGTCAGTATATGTTTCATGTTGTTGAATGTAGCTTTGGCCATTCCTATTCTCTTCTTGATTTCTGTTTCACATCTGCCATCTTCTGTTATTATATGACCGAGATATACGTAGCTCTTGACTTGTTCCAGGATTTCCCCATTTACGCTTATCTTTAATGTGGGTTTATCGTCTGTTTTGCTAATTATCATAGTTTTTGTTTTCTCAATATTAATGTCGAGTCCATATTCCTGACTTATACTGTTCACTTGCTTCACTAGTTCTTGTAACTCCTGTTCGCTTTCAGCTAACAACACGGTATCATCTGCATATCTAAGGTTGTTTATTGACCTTCCACTGATGTTCAGTCCTGGTATTTCTTGTATCTGTTTGAAAATTTTTTCGGTGTATAAATTAAATAGGCAGGGGGACAGCACACAACCTTGTCTGACACCTCTTTTTATGTCTATGTATGGTGAATAATTCCTTCCAGATCTTACTGTGGCAGTTTGCTCCCAATAAAGGTTACTGAGTATTCTTATATCTTTTCCATCAATACCTATGTCTTCGAGGCATTCAATTATTTTCTCATGATGGACTCTGTCAAAAGCCTTCTTATAGTCAATGAAGCACATATACATACTTTTTTGGACCGCTGTATATTTTTCTGCTAATATTCTTAGGCAAAATATTGCCTCTCTTGTTCCACTGTTCCGTCTAAAACCAAACTGCTCTTCCTGGATTTCGCTGTCTACTTTACTTTTTATTCTTTCCTGTATGATTTTGAGCAGTATCTTAATTGCATGACTCATCAGGCTGATTGTTCTGAAGTCTGAGCATTCACACACATATAAACAACTAGTAATAAAATTGTATAGAAAATATTTACACATCAAAATTTAACCCACGTGTTAGTTCATTTGATCATAGACTTTACACACATATAAACAACTAGTAAAGTCTATGATCAAATGAACTAACACGTGGGTTAAATTTTGATGTGTAAATATTTTCTATACAATTTTATTGGTCCTGAACCTAGTAGTCCTCTGGTCAGGACTTTCAAAATTAAAAGAACTCAAGGTATATACATAAAATGCAAATTTTTAACCCAAAGGGACAATTGTCCAAACATATACTGTTAAAATATACTAATAGTGTTACTAAATTTTTAATATTACTGGTTTCTAACACTGGATGGCTGTTTGTGATTCTTTAATCATCCCCAGTTCTTTAATACACAACTTTCACTGTTTAATTCTTTGGGGAATATTTTTATTATGTTATACAAGGGTGCACTAGTCTTTGATGCTGATGAAAAATCGCGTGCCAGATATTATACTTATCTGGCACAACTTGAACCGTCCGTATTCTTGCTGTAAAACGATCACTTTGATACTGGCCCAAAAGTAACAGGGTGGACTCTGTAGACCCCTGTCACTACTGGAAATGAAAAGACTTCTCAACTGCTTTTCACAGACATCTGGCACCGGGCTAGTGCCAGATAAAAACCCTGTAACAATGAAATAATGCCTCCTTGTTGATATCATACTTAAACTGGTATTCCTACAAATTATAATACATAAGAAATAAAGATCTGGGTCATATCTAATTGACCAACCGAGCTCATCCATTACAAAGTGTACCAGTGTTGTTCACATGTCTCTTCTCTCAAGGCTGCCCTACATCTGCAATAATAATATTAATCTTTCTTTTCTTTCATACAAGAGGATAGGTGAGCTGTGTCCATCTGGCCACCTAAGAAAACATTTTTATTTCACAAAACATGTGCATTTTACAAAACTGGCAATGTGTTATAGCATAAATCTACCTTAAAGCCCTGCATATATCAGCTAGGGACCTAATTACTTACAGTCGTAATGGCAGTATCTCTCACTCACATTTTTAAACAAAATATATATGAATAATTTCTGCCTTACCATAAATTCAATGAATAAACACAGGTACGTTGATTGGCAGACTTCAGATCTCCTGCCGGCTGGACTGTGATGCCTTTTTGGTTTACTTTATATATATATTTAATTTAATAAGGCAAGTCACACTTCACAGAATTTCAAACGTCCTGTTCAAGGGACTATATTATGACAAATGGCGTCGAGACTTTGAATTCTTCAATATTATAAAAGGCGTTGGCCAATGAGCGAACGACTACTTTTGAATTTGAAAATAAAAGCAAAAACAGACTTGATTTTTGGACCTAACAAGTTTTCTCCTCACTCATTCTTAGATTTCCCCTGCTAAAATATATTTAGTGTTAAGCCATCCCATAATTTCTCTCCCCTTGTCTACCCCTACTCCAACAGAATACATGCTTGCTTGTCTCATTTCCAACAACGCGTTCAAAATTGTAATCGTTAGTGAATGCAAAATGAATGCAAAACCGTCAGTCTGTCCGTTTGTCTGCACGAACAAATGCAGTCTTTTGTCAATAACTTTCTTATCTACTGGGGGATTTTGTATTTTTAAACATATTATTTATCAGGAGAAGATAAGCCATTAAAAACTAACTAGGTTTTATGATCCTAAACCCATTAATAAAGAAATCCATATTTGTTTCAGAGTTAGTTTCAATTTCCACTATCATATAAATTACGCCATCTTTTCTCCTCTCCCGCATTGTCCAAAACTGAAACTACTAGTCTGTTACGTCATAAAATGGAATCTTTTGCAGCGAAAGCGCTGTCTGTGTGTTATATATTTTCTCAGTGTGTCTAAAGTCCGAAAAAGTATTTGGTTTTGCGAGGTATTTTTAAATTCTACAAAGCTTGCGACAACGTTACCGAACACCTGCCTCTGTATCGCCTCGCACTGTCGTCCTGGGTAGCTAGTCCAAGAATCTAACGCTTGACAATTTGTGTTCGCTCACTCTCTCTCACTTTTACGCGTTCGTTTATGCCTCCCCTGTTTTATTCTTACTATTTTTCTTGGAACATCTAAGCTTGTCGTTTTCAAAATTTTTACCGTTAACCCTTGACGTGCGAGTTAAAAAAAGTCCAATACCACTGGCGCGGCAATAAGGTTTCACACTACGTTCTTATCTCAATGCGATGACTGGCGCGGGGAAAGAAGACGCGTTACAACTTTACTATTTCTATTTCTACTCATATTATTTTAACTTTTGAACTTACTTAGTCGTTCCCCTTCTACCGTGAGGTGTAGAGGTTTGGAAGAGAGAGCGCCAGACTATTCTATCAGCTGTCTTCTTCCTGGCCTGGTTCCATTCTAGTCCTCGGTCCTTCAAAGATTGTCTAATGTTGTCCTCCCAGCGGACTCTGGGTCGTCCTGGAGGTCTGGATCCCTGGCTCTTTGTTTCCCATGCTTGTCGTGGTAGCCGATCTTCTCCCATTCTGCAGACATGGCCAAACCATCTTAGTTGGGACTGTTCTATTTGGGTCTGCAGCGGGTGGGATTTTAGGCCTTGACGTATCGTCTGGTTGCGGACCATGTCTCTTCTTGTTACTTCAACCACCGTCCTCAGATACCTCATTTCTGAGGTTTGGATCTGGCTTTTGTGGGCCGCAGTCATTGCCCATGACTCGCATCCATATGTCAAGACTGGGACATAGGTGGAGCGGCACACAGCCATCTTCGTTTTCCTACCAACCTCTTTCTTGTTGAGGAATCCTCGATTTATGGCCTGATAAAGTCTCCCAGCCGCTGCTTTTCGAGTGGCCAACTCTTCTTTGATGCCCCCCTTTCGGTCTATAATAGCTCCGAGATATTTAAAGTGGTCGACCTGCTCCAGGACCTGTTCTCCCAACTTAATCTGATGTTTTCTTTCTTCTCGTGATATCACCATGGATTTTGTTCCAGAGCTGCCCATGACCATCCCTCTCTTCTCCGGCTCTTCCTTCCAGACTTGCAGGTTGGATTGGAGATGTGTCTTCGATTTAAAAATCAAGACAACATCATCAGCAAATGCTAGCTCTGAAATACAGACCTGTCTCATCTTCCAGTACCCCACTGAATACTTTCTTGTTCTCTCCTTACACGCCTTGATGACATCGTCCACGAGGAGCACGAAAAGACAAGGCGACAGGATATCGCCTTGTCTTACACCAGTGGTGGTCCTGAACTCTTCTGACCCATAGCCTGCCGTCCTCACACAATCCCCGCAAGACCTGCAGAAGCTCTGCACAGCATGAACCAGAGGCGCTGGAACGTTCCTCCTTGCCAAACAGTCCCAAAGTCTGCCTCAGGGGACCCTGTCAAACGCCCTCTCCAGACCCATGAAACAAAGATGGATCTCACTCTTGCACCCAAGGACCCCCTCACTCAGCTGCCCGAGTGTGAAGATTAGGTCCCGAGCACCTCGGTCCGCTCGGAATCCGCACTGGGCTTCATCCAACCGTGGCCCAGCCAGGCATCGGGGTCTCTGCTCTAGGATTCTAGAGTAGATTTTACCAGGGACACTGAGAAGGGATATGCCTCTGTGGTTTCCACATTGTCGATTGTCACCCTTTTTGAAAATCGGTGTTATGATGGCAATCTCCCAATCCTTTGGTATGGCCTTGTTGCACCACGCTGCCTGTAGGACCCTTGGGAGTAATAGGTCGCCTGATGCTCCCATGTACTTAACCATTTCTGGTGTTATACCATCATGCCCTGCTGCTTTGCCCATCTTGATTTTCTCCAGTGCTGCCTTCAGTTCTTCCATCTTTATGTCATCTTCATCACCATTTGTATCCTCTTCTGTGCTAGTGGTTATCATTTCTGAAGCTCTACCTTGCTCACCATCAAGGAGTTCTGAGAAATATTCTTTCCATCTTTCCATTACTTCCTTCGGGGCAGTAAGCAATTTGCCTTGCTTGTCCTTTATAAATTTAAGAGGGCATTGTATTTTAACTTTTATACATATAATTAATAATTTTATCGCTGTATCAATGTACTTTATCACACATCTCCCCACTCAACAACAGTGATACACCTAGATAAAATTAAATCCTTACGCCTGATGAATACTCTGATTTGGATCACAGGGATGCTTACTGAGGAAATCTGCACCCACGTTCAGTGAACCCGGAATGTATTCAATAGTGAATGAATATGGCTGTAGGAGTAACGACCATCGTAATAAACGAGCATTTTTATGCTTTGCCTGTGATAAGAATACGAGGGGCTGATGATCCGTCTGGACCACGAATGTTCTTCCATATAGATCTGGAACTTTCGTATCGCCCAGATTAAAGCTAGACATTCTTTCTCGCTTGTTGAATAGTTTTACTCCGCTGTGTTCAACTTGCTTCTAGCATAAGCGACTGGGTTCAGCTCCCCGTCTGGTGACATGACCTTTGCAACAAAGTAGCCCCCAGGCCTACATTGCTTGCGTCACTTCTCACCACAAATTCCTGACTCAAATCAGGTAATTTCAAGATTGGCTTGCTTGTAAGTTTTTCCTTTAACTCTTGGTATGCTAATTCACACTGGGCTTACGAAACAATTCTATCAGGATTTCCCTTGCGAGTTAAATCCGTCAGAGGAGCACAAATAGAGTTAAAATTTTTGATATATTTCTGATAGAATCCACACAACGACACGCAGGATCTCACATCTTTCTTGGTTTGTGGCCGCGGTGCTCTCTGTAATTTCTCGAGGTTCTTGGGGTCAGGGGTCATGTTACCCTGATATACAGTATGTCCCAAGAACTCCAACTCTTTACAACCAATACAACATTTTGTTGGTCTAGCCGTCAAATTAGCCTCTCTCAGTCTATCAAACAGCATAGTCAAAGAGTTAATGTGTTCCTCAAATGTTTCCGTAGCATTTAGGATTTCATCCATAAAATTTGTGATGCATGGGGTATTCAGGGGATCCAACAATTTTCGCATCATCCTAGAAAAAACACTCGGTGCATTTTTCAACCCAAACGGCAACATCTTCTTCTTCGATCCTTAACCACCGCCCGTCAAAGCAGTCAGTGGCCATCACGCCTAGTGGCGTCTTGTAGGGCAACAACAAATTGATTCCACTTTGCACGGTCGGTGGCCATCCTTCGTACAGTGCCCCAACTCTCGTTCATTCTTTGCATCTCAGCCTCCACAGTCCTCCGCCAAGTTGTTTTTGGTCGGCCTTTCTTTCGCTTTCCTTCAGGGGTCCAAAACATAGCTGTTCTTGTGATGGCATCGGGGTCTCTTCTGAGGACATGACCAACCCAGCTCCAGCGTCTGCCAGCTATGATGGTGTGCATGTCCTCTTGCTTGCTACGAGTAAGCAGATCTTGGTTGGTGATGGTATTCGGCCAAAAGATGCGGTGAATTTTTCTTAGGCATGTTGTGTGAAAAGAGGACAATTTTGACATTTCCTTCTCTGTGACTCTCCAGCATTCCGCACCATAGAGAAGCACAGAAAGCACGCAACTATGGTATAATCTTAATTTTGTGCTTGTGCTGTATTGGGAGGACTTCCAGATGTTATTTAGGCTAAAGAAGGCTGTTCTTGCCTTATTCATTCTGATGTTGATGTCTTTGCCTGCCCCACCGTCTGGTGTTACTATGCTTCCTAGGTATGTGAAGGTATCTGTCTGTACCAGTTGCTGATTCCTTACTGATATGGGCTCAGGGTTGCTCACATTGAGCGTCCTGACCTCAGACTTCTTTAAATTGATGTTCAAGCCCACCTGCTGGCTAATTTTATTAAGTCTATCCGTTTTTTCCTGGATGTGTTGATGTGAATGTGCTAGTAGTGCAATGTCATCTGCATATTCCAGATCTTCCAATGTAGAAAATGTAGTCCATCTTATTCCTCTTGGACTGTCCTCTGTTGTCTGGCGCATCACCCAGTCTATGACTGTTAAAAATAGAGTGGTTGATAAGGGGCATCCCTGTCGTACTCCTGTCTTCACCTCAAAGGTTAGGTTGCTCTGCCCAACACTACACGGAAAGTTGGCATAGAGGCTTTTTATGATTGACACTATGCAGCTTGGAATTCCATAAGCCCTCAGTATTTTCCATAAAATGTCCCTATGTATGCTGTCAAAAGCCTTTTCAAAATCAACAAAATTTATGTAAAGCTGTCTTTGCCATTCTGAGCACTGCCTCTTTAATTGTCCCTG
>JAMPIV010011514.1:0-40677 GCA_024509875.1 Oreohelix idahoensis | reverse complement strand
CCCGTATATATCGGCTTGATCAGTCCAAGATCAGCTGCTACACATGAGAACCCATTGCTAAGCGGTTCAATATTATTATATGGAAAAATATGTGCTGAACATTATGTTGAAGAATCGTCGCTAGACGAGATTAGGTTTAGAAGCCATCTGAAATATTGTTTATAAGCTGACTGCTCAGTCAGTGAAGTCAGATGATATATGTATGGGCGATACTGAGTGCTTGGCTACTGACAGTCCATTATACACTTATTCTACATGAGTGCCCATGTAACATTGCAAGACCATTTATCCACTGTACTATGATGTATTATGGCAACCTGTGATTTGTCACTATCTGTGCTGTCGAGTGTGTACGTCCAATTAAACTTTAGAAAAGGTACACAGTCGTTGGTGTCGATGACTTCCAGCCATACATGAGTGTGAGAAAAGAACATTTTTTTGTCAACACCACGAACCTTTATCATCATTCGCACCTTATACACTCAATCCATGTCTACACACCACTGCGTAGGTCAAGTTGACATTCCATACACTACAGTGGAGCAAACAACACCATAGAGATCTTATCAACTGATGATGATGATGATGTCTGCTTCCATCCACTTATATCTATCTTTTGGTGGATATCATTAACGGGAATAAAAATCCAACTTTATCAACCTTATCACCCTCCTATGCTCAGCGATGATTCTGCCCTTTACTCTAGCAGAGAAGTCCCACCATGATTTCTCACCACGGATTACAGACCCATCAGCGCACACAATGGCATCATCATCCCCAGAATGATCATTTATCAGCTGATCTATTTCCAGCTCCGCCTTCCCATTGGCCCTAGTTCTGCACTGTCTGCTAAGGCTAATGATGACTTGCTGGTAGTTCGTCCAGTTCTCACCTGACTTATTCCACTCTTCCCCCTTGAATACATTTTCAACTGTGGTCACCTATCTAATAGTTGCTTCTGCCTGTGCCATCCACTTACATGGAATAATAAATCTACTGATTTATCAAATAAATAAAGAGAGAACCCTGAGGCCTGGGAACATTAAATAAATACACATAAACGGGTAATTGCAAGCACTCATAGGAATTAACGTAGAAAACTAGATAAGTCCATCACTTCTGCTGTCTTTCTGGTGTCTAGTTTTCTACTTCTTTATTTCTTACAAGTGCCTGCAATTACCCGTTTATGTGTAATAATTTATTTATTTAATGATTTATCAAAGTAGATAAATCTACTTTACGCTTGAAGATACATCCCTCCAAGTTATGAATTCATAATTATGGTAGTATTACACTTTCAGTCATAAATGACTGTTTGGAATGCGCCCTGAGGTGATAAGTCCTCAAATGCTTTTTTTCCTGGTGTTAATTTCAGTGTGTTCTTCTGCTTGTTGTGAGGGCTTCTTTGTGCCGAATATGAGGTGGCAGCAATACAGACACAAGTCAGAGGAAACATTCAGAAATATATCTTGGCAGCAATACAGACACAAGTCAGAGGAACAGACGACATAAAATTAAGAAGACAAAAGGGCAAGAAAAACTTTTCACTGAATAGAGAAAAAATATGGAAATCAGAAGAAATCAAGCAAAATATTTAAAAAAATCAGAATCTTCAACTCAAAGGTCATGATGCTTTAAAACCTTTAGCACGCTGGAGGCGGCAATTGCCGCCTGAGCTATCCTATGTTCTCCCAGCTGCAGGCGGTTTAAGTCGACATTCGGATATCGTCGGCTAACCTGGCTTAGAATCTGTGTGCACGTGATCTTAACCCCGGATGTTAAAATTGAATCTTATGTGAAAGAGATTTGACTTCCTTTTCTGACTTTCAGTTGAAACGGGTGTGCTAGCGAAATTTTTCTGTGCAATTTTCAATTCGAAAACATTCGGCATGGATCAAGCCTCCATTTTAGCAGAAATTTTCATGGATTCTGATTCCGATGAGGACGAGATTGCTGGGTCTAGTACTGCTAATGTGGTCCGTGCTCAGAATTGGGGTGATGGTGGTGATGGGGAAAATAGTGATGTGTCGAGTGTTGATGATGATTTTGAAGAAGTGAATATTGTTAGGGCACCTGCTGGCTACAACCACGACTGGCTCCGCAACTTCGATCAAGTTGTGGGACCTGTGGGCGTTGACGATGACATCTCTGAGGTAGATGTATTCCGTTTGTTCATCACAGATGATGTTGTGAACATATTAGTTACGGAAACTAATCGTTACGCCAGTCAGGTTAGTGAAAAGAAAGGGCAAGATGCAGGTGCCTCATCCCTTGTGAAGTTGTGGACCAATGTCACAGCTGACGAGATGAAGGCGTTTCCTGCTTTGCTACTGTTGATGGGTCTAACTAAAAGAGTGTCATTTGATTTGTATTGGTCAAATGACTGTTTCCTTGACATGGCAGGGTTCAAGAAAGTGATGAGCAGGGACAGGTTTCTGGCCATCTTATCTTTTCTACACCTCGTGGAAAATACAACTGCAGCACCACGAGGGCACCCTGACCACAACAAAGCCTTCAAAATCAAATCGTTTGTCGACACTCTTCTCCCTCTATGGCAAAGGCATTACATACCCTCAAAAGAGCTTAGTGTTGATGAAAGTATGATTGCTTTCAAAGGTAGGACCAGCCTTATGCAATACATGCCTAACAAACCCTCTAAGTGGGGTATGAAAGCCTGGGGCCTAGCTGACTCCAAGACAGGCTACCTCTGAAATTGGCAGCTCTACCTTGGGAAGGAAGACAATATGGACCCCACTAGAGGGGTTGCTCACCACGTTGTCACCTCCCTTGTTGCTCCCCTGTATGGGCAGGGCTATGTTGTGTACATGGACAACTTTTTCTCTTCTCCTGCCCTGTTCATGGAGCTTGGGGATAATCAGACAGGAGCTTGCGGCACACTGCGGACGAACTGCCGAGGGGTCCCCCAAGAAGTAAAGCTGGCGAAACCCAAAGCTGGTGACCCTCCCATCACTAAAAGAGATGGCAACATCCTCTATATCTCATGGTTTGACAAGAGGCCAGTGAATCTAATGACAACTGCACACGATGCGCAGACCTTCAGGAAGGAGGTCAGATCCAAACATCATGCTGACAATGTGCGGATCGTGGACAAACCATGCGCTGTCCAAGCCTATTCCTGTCACATGGGAGGTATTGATCGTGTGGACAAACAGTTGACACACTACATGGTTCTGCACAAGAGCAGCAAATGGTGGAAGAAAATTTTCTTCTACCTATTGGAAGTTTGCTATGTCAATTCGCTTGTCCTGTGGAGGGCCAAGCATCCGTATCGTATCAAGGCGGAAACATTCCGTTTGCGGATTGCTCACGGGCTGCTTGATGGGTACCAGTCTAGGGTCACAAACCGCAGAGGAAGGGTATCCGACAATGCACCAGAGAGAATGGTTATGGGGGAACATTACATCATCTTCTTCTTCTTCTTCTTTGATCCTTAGCCGCCGACCGTCAAAGCAGTCAGTGGCCATCACGCCTAGTGGCGTCTTGTAGGGCAACAACAAATTGATTCCACTTTGCTCGGTCGGTGGCCATCCTTCGTACAGTGCCCCAACTATGGTTCATTCTTTGCATCTCAGCCTCCACAGTCCTCCGCCAGGTTGTTTTGGTCGGCCTCTCTTTCGTTTTCCTTCAGGGGTCCAAAGCATAGCTGTTCTTGTGATGGCATCGGGGTCTCTTCTGAGGACATGACCAACCCAGCTCCAGCGTCTGCCAGCTATGATGGTGTGCATGTCCTCTTGCTTGCTACGAGTAAGCAGATCTTGGTTAGTGATGGTACATTACATCATGCCTAATACTAAACGTCTGGCTAGCGGCAGGCCTTCGCAGCCAGACTGCATTTTGTGTTCTGACAGGAAAAAGCAGCGCCACCAGACCCAGTTCGTGTGCCGCAGGTGTTTGGTACCTCTCTGTACATATCCTGCTGTTGCGCACATATTCTTTTGTGTGGTAGTATGTGACGCACAGATTACTGTTGGTAGGCATACAAATGTAAAGTATAACTATTTGTCTGATAAATAATAATAATAATAAATTCTTTAAGCGCCAAACACGGCGCATAAGGCAGAAACCAGTGCTCTCCAGGTTGTTCGTTGTGACGCCACTCCTCTTAGCTCTTGCACATTATTTAGGCCCAACGTTCTTCCTTCTCTTATTATTGTTCTTCTGAGTGTTTCTTTTGGTCTTCCTTTTTTCCGCTTACCCTCAGGAACCCAAGTGAGCGCCTGTAGTGGTATTCTGTTGTTTTGCATTCGTAGGACATGACCGATATATGACCATCGTCTTTTCCTTATATAGTCGGAGACATATTTCTGCCTAGAGTCTTCTCTTATTTGTCGATTAGTCTTGAATTCTTTCCAACTGATGTTCATGAGTTTTCTAAGACATTTGTTCTCGAATGTATTCAGCTTGTTCTCCAATGATTTTGTTATTTTCCAACTCTCACAGCCGTATGTTAACACTGAGATAACATTTGAATTAAACACAGACGAAGCTTGGTATGTATATTCAATGATCGTAATTTCCAAATGTTAGATAATCTATTGAAGGCGCTAGCTGCCAAAGCAATTCTAGTATGGATTTCTCTTGTTGTGTCACCATCCTGAGTCATTTTACTGCCTAAATAATTGAAACTTTCAACTTTCTGTAGTTTTTCCCCGTTCAAGATGATATCAAAGGTCTCGTTAGAAAAGTTCATAGCTTTAGTTTTAGAGGCATTTATTTGGAGACCAATTTTAACCGAGAGATGACACAAATTATTTATTGCTTCTTGGGATTGTCTTGGTGTTGAACTTAAGAATGCTACATCATCTGCGAAATCCAGGTCCCCCAGGAATTTTCCATTTGTCCATTTTATACCCAATTGTTCATTGTGGGTATAGTTTCTCATAACCCAATCAATAGCTATTCCAAAAAGTAGTGGTGACATAATACAGCCTTGTTTCACCCCTGTTTCTACTGTAAACCATTCTGTATTCCCTTTATTTGTTCTAACACACATCTTGCATTGTCATATAGCGCTTTGATTATATTCACATATTTTGTTGGAAAACCATAGATTGTAAGTATCTTCCACAATGATGGGCGGTGTAGACTATCAAAGGCTTTTTGAAAATCGACGAAGGTGATAATAAGTGGCGATTGCCTTTCCACTGATTCTTCTATAATTGTTCTTAGTGTGAATATTTGATCAATACATGATCGTTTCGGCCTGAAACCCGCTTGTTCTTCTCTGGTCTTTTCGTCAGCATGCAATTTAAGTCTTTCTAACATCATGGAACATAATAATTTTCCAGGTACTGATAATAGAGATATACCACGCCAGTTATTACAGTCTGATAGATCACCTTTCTTCGGTAACTTTACAATAATACTGTCTTTCCATTGTTGTGGTGGTTGTTCTTCTCTCCATACTTCATTTATAATATCTAAAATTCTCAAGAGGTTGTTGTCATTAACTGCTTTAATCATTTCCCCTGAAATTTCGTCAACTCCAGCAGCTTTAAAATTTTTTAATCTTTTAACGGCTTGTTTGATCTCGTCCAGCGTGAATTCATCGCAAGTTATTGGCAAGGTGGTTGTGGATGTTTCATTATTAAAATCAGGTGTTACTGTTGGTGGTGGTCTGTTTAGCACCTCCATGAAGTGCTCAGCCCATCTCTTCATTTGTTCTTTTTCTGTTGGTATTGAATTCCCTAATTTACCTTTAACAGGTGTTTCCATAGCAGTAGGCTGGTGACATAGTTGTTTTGTAATTTGATAAAGGCACCTACTATTACCAGTTCTTGCAGCATTTTCAGCTTCTACGGCCAGTTCATTGATGAAATGTCTTTTATCTCTTCGAGTTTTTGTCTTCACTTCTTTATTTAACAAGTTATAAGTTAGTTTGCAAGATTCAACTGCATTATGTGTACTTGCTGCTAGTAGTTTAAGTTTTGCTGTTTTCCTTTCTTGTATTTTATCCCAAGTATCTTCTCTCATCCATTTTTTCTTTTTTATGTACTAGGTATCCGGTGGTCGCTACAGCTGCTTCTGTCATTGCTGTTCTCAGTTGTTCCCATTTAGTATCGATTGTCTTGGTGGTGATATCGTTGTCAATTTTGCCTAAAGCATCGAAATAGTTGTTCATTTTGACATTATATTCCTTCTTTATATCATTTGATTGCAGTCTGTGTACATCTATTCTTCTATTTTTATTCGGTTGGTATAACTTCTTCAGTTTAATTCTCATTTTAGCTATGCAGAGGTTATGATCGCTTCCGATCTCTGCACCTCTGTATGCTCTGACGTCTTGAACTGATGAGCGAAATTTAGCGCTTATGCAGAAGTGATCTATCTGGTTCTTAGTTCTGCCATCAGGTGAATTCCATGTTATCTTGTGGATATTCTTATGTGGAAAGATGGTGTCTGCCACAACGAGGTTTGATATTTCACAAAGTTCTAGAAGTCTTTCGCCATTTTGATTCAAACAGCCTATGCCATGAGTACCGAGATATCTTTGTACTCCATCGTTGTTGTCACCTACTTTGGCGTTAAAATCACCCATGACTGCTATTATGTCATGCTTGGGTATTGTGTTGATGGTACTTAGAAGTGCTTCATAGAAGTCATCTTTTGTGGTATCAAGAGCGTCGTTAGTTGGTGCATAACATTGTACAATTGAGAGCTTGAAAAATCGTGTCTGAAATCTAGCTAATATTAGCCTCTCATTGATAGGTACCCAGCTGATAAGCGATGCTGCTGCTTTCTGTGTCATTAGGATGGCTACTCCCTCTGTGTGACGATTATCATTACTACCAGAGTATATAATTTGCTTTTTTTCTTCTGAAATATATTTTATGCCCTTCCCCGTCCATCTACACTCGCTGACACCCAATAAGTCCAACTTATAATTATCCATTTCTTTAATTACTTCTTCCAATTTTCCGTCTTGATACATAGTTCTTACATTCCAGTATCCAATTTTAGAAATCTCCTTAGCCCCCAAGATATTAGAGTGAGTCATGTTTACTGTCGAGCCTGGTTCTGTTTCGGTAACAATAGCTTGTTTTACGATAGTGAATTGTTAACTCACTGATCAACCCTCCGATCCAACCGACCGATTCGAGGGTTTCGAGGTCAGTTATAGGAAAATATCTACACCACTAGATACTCTGGTGTATCTTTTATTCTATAATTTAACATAACATGGTGATATCCATCGAAATATACACATTCCTGATGTTTTTCTTTCGGCGTCTAAGGTGAGAAACGAATTTCACCTCCATCTTGGAAGGGTAGATAACTCTATCTGATGAAAAGTATTTATTTGAAAGTATGATTCTCAGTCTGAGGGACAGAACCCTGATTGATCGATGTTATATTCGGTTATATGGGTTATCTGTTCTTGTGTCACAATCTGGCGTATGAATACTAGATTTACGTCATTTTTCATCTGGTATGTCCAGAAACAGATCGGTCTTGCTTAAAATGTTTATGGCCCGAATCTATATTTATTCCTTGACTATTTAAGGTGATTCGGTCTTATATCTTTGTATCTTTGTATTTCTATGTCGGACTATTTTGTTAGCTGAACTCTGGGGTGAAAGGCATTTCTGCGCATGCGTCGATTTGGGGGTGTGTGGACAGAGAAGGCTGTCATGTCGTCGCTACTATGGGCTGGTCGATTAGAAAGTTTGAAGATTGATCTCTGTGATTTATTCTAGGAAGGAGATTGTTTCTCTGTATGATTGTATTATCAGAGATTCTCCTAATGTCCATTATTAACGCCTAGGAATGGCATGCGTTATTCGCTTGTATGTGTTTTCCTAAGCCAGGTAAAACCAGAACATTTTTTGCTGAACTTTTTTGCTAAGCCTAGATGGGAGACGTATTATCGTACATTTAGGATTGTTGATTACAGATGAAGATGACATGTTATCTAGCAGCACTAGATCACTTGATGTAACCAGCCTTATTGATAGCAGATATGTCTAGAAGCCCAATGAGGACATTTACGTAAGAATAACGAAGTAATTCTGCTTCATAATTTTTTCATCCTGGGTGAGCGAAGCTCGCGGAGGAGAGCCATTTTGGATTCCCGCCATTGTAAGCGGATCATTGTCGGAGAACAGAAAAGGTCTTATTATCTGATGATGGTACAGAGATCTACATATTATGAAAACCCACTACTGTGGTTTAACATTGCTGCTATAAACATTTGATGAATTTACGGCTTGAGAAACTTAGCCAGGAGAAGGTTCTGTCAGTGAACCATTGTTGATGATTATGTATCCACCTTAACTGACGCGATTAGTCAGTTGAAGCATGAGACGATAGACAACCAGAATATTGAGTGCTTGTCTACTATCGTTCCATTTTAACCTTTAGCACGCTGCATAAAAATTCAAAAAACTTGCCCAACCACTGCATTCTTTTTCACAACGCCCCATTTTTATAGTGGGTGACTTGTAAATTCTATAGTTTTTTTGTTTTTTGGTCAATTGCTCTAATTTTTAGATTGTATAGAAATGAATGAATGATGAATCTGATGATATAAAATTTGTTTGTGTACATGTTAGATGTGATAGGAAGAGAGGAAAGGAAAGATGAAAAAAACGAAAAAAATTAAAAAAAAATTAAAAAAAATTTTTTTTTAAATTTTAAAATTAAAAAAAAAATTTAAAAAATGACCAACGAACGAAGAGTCCATATCCCTTGCATCTCAATGAAAGTCATTTGACCAATAGAGCAATACAAATCAAATGACGATCTTTTCGTTACACCCATCATCAGTAGCAAAGCAACAAACTCCCTAGTAATCCTATTTTTTTCCGATATTCCTAATCCTAACCCCGAAAATTATACATACTTGAAAGGATATTTTACTTTCGTTTCCATCTCAGCCATCAAACATATTCTGAGAACCAATTTCAGCGCTTATAAAGACAAAAATTTCATCCCCACCGCATGGCGTCAGAATACAATAAAATTAGAGCGAAATGGCCGCGTGTCTGATGCCGATTCATTTTGATTTAAAAAATTTACAAAAAATAAACGCGGATACACCCATCACTTTTTTAAGATCGGAAACGGAAGCTAACTCTCTTGCAAATAAAATTACAACTTAACATCCGGGGCTGAAAATCACGTGTACACAAGTCATGTGCTAGAAACGATGATATCCGTAAGGCGACACATGGCAGCTCCAGCGTGCAGAGCATAGGTTATCTTCGGCGACATGTGTCGCCCGCAGCGTGCTAAAGGATATTTACCACTACATAAATGTACATCTGATATTGTCACCCATTTTTCAAGTATACAATGATTTTTTGCCAACCTGTTCAAATGACTGTAATCGTGATGTCGGAGTGTACGTCCATTATTAAATGTATGAAACGTCATCAGCAGTCTACCCTTTATTGACTTCTAACTATGATTGAGTGAGTGACTTGTCAACTCAACAGAACTGTACACACATTCGCGTCTATTACATCTACATTCTCACTCGATGTCAGCACTGTGTCGGAACGAGTTGACCATTCATCTACGTGTCCAGTATGACCTTATGAAAGCAGTAACATCATCCATCACTACAACAAATAAAACAGCGTTTATCAATGTGGTGGCCAGATTTCTGGGTCTAACCTGCACAGTGGACATTGCCAGAAGTCAGCTACTGATACCAGATCGTTTCCTGTGGGACGCATACGACACACATAAAGACGAGCATTAAAAGTCTACAGTCGATGTCAGCTAGTCAGCAGTTTTGTTATGTGACCTGACCTGTCAAGCAGAGGCAGTAACTAGGTCAGCGCTTGTTGACATTTGCGACAGAACAGACATCAGTGCACAGGAGGGTATTAGCAAATATTAACTGTGTTAGCGAGAAGTGCTTATATTTCAACGGTGGATCTTCTGGTGTTTTGCTCAAAATTGAACTTTGTAATCTCAATGTTTTGTCATATTGTCTTTATTGATTGTCCTTTGTTTATGTTGTTGGTTGACATATGTTATAAGGTATATTTGATCATACACCATATGTAGTGCACTTGTGGTATAGAATAAACTGGTACTTCATTACTATTATTATTATTATTATACAAGTGAGTATACAAGACCTTATTAAAGGCTTGTCTCCCACAGAGATTGGGATAAAGGGAGCTGGTTATTCAAGTTTATTAAAACTTGCTCTCATTCACGATGGAATAAATTTCATTGACTTTTTCAGGTAACTAGTCACATATTGTTAAACATTATGTCGACTTTAGATTACTTTATTGAGATAGGGAAATCCCTAGGCAAGTCTGGTAAGGAATTGGAAGAATACTCGACGGCTCAATGGGCCATGGCATTGAAGTCAGAAGAAAAGAAACAAAAAGATGAAAATAAGTGGAAAGCAGAAGCTGAACAAAAGAAAATAGATGCTGAGAATTTAAGATGCAAATTCAAGCAGAGGAAAGAAAACTTCAAGCAGAGGAAAGAAAACTTCAAGCGGAGGAAAGAAAACTTCAGACTGAAGAAAAAAGACTTGAGGCTGAAGAAAAAAGATTAGAAAGAGAAGCTGAACAGAAAAGATTAGAATCAGAAGAAAGAAAGATGCAAATGCAGCTAAACAAAGAGGCTGAGGAGAGAAAAATAAAGATGGGACATGAACATAAGGAAAACCTTTTAGCATTTGAGTTAGAAAAATTGAAATTGACAAATATGAGTAATGTTAATCAGTCATCTGGTGGTAATGGCAAACCTTTTATTTACAAGATCAAGCTACCAGCATTTAATCCATCCAGTGACGATATAACAGTTTGGCTAGATAGGTTTGAACGTTCTTGTCGAAATCATAATGTGGATAGATCACAATATGCTAATCAGTTATCAGAGATACTGAAAGGTGACACTCTGACTAGTTTAAGCTTGGTAGAAGAGGCTGACCAGGATAATTATGATGTTATCAGAGCAGCCTTGTTAAAAAAATATCAATTGACAGAGGAAGGTTACCGTCTTTTGTTTAAGAGAATGGTACCTGAAACAGGGGTAGAATTCTCAGAATTCATTGCAAGGACACGTCTTACATTTAATCGTTGGATTGAGCTGTCCAAAACAGAAAAGACATATGAAGCCCTTATGGACTTGTTGCTCAGAGACAAGATTATGTCAAGTGTAAATAAACCATTCCTTGAATTCCTACATGAGCGTAAACCCAAGACACTAAAAGAAATGGAACAATATTGTACCCAATACGTCACTGCACATCCGGACATAGCTATTAGCAATGCTAAGGTTAAGGAAAGTATGCCAGTTGCTTCAGCAACACCATACAACCCTAATTACTCACACAAATTTCAAGGACTACAAAACAGGTTTGATAAAAAGGGTAACTCGAATAATTATCAAAATCAAGGTAATCAATCATTTCAAGGTTCTTCTTCGAAGAACTGGAGACGAGCTGACAGCCCTCGATACAGGGGTTGCTACAATTATAGGAATTTCCACAGAGGAAGTCATTATAGGAACTATCCAAGTCATCCGTCATGGAGACAACAAGACCATAATTACAGAGATACTCAATATAATGAACATAATTTTTTTTATTTTTTTTTTATTTTTTTACGCCCGCTAATACTCGAGGCGAAATCTCAGGTTATTGTTAATGTCTAACCTGACATTGATTTTATGTGAGTATCCCTTTTCTTGTACAGAGACAGGTGTCCCTCGCCATTCAGGCAGATACTCGCCGATTTCGGAGGTACCCATTAGAGCTGGGTCGGCTCAGGAGCCGCCAATCCCTGGTCGACGACACTCCTTCAAATGTGCTCGCCAGGTCTCGAGTTAATCCAGTCCAATTCCCGGTCGACAAAAAATCCTCAAATGCCGTCGCCCGGGTTTGATCCTGAATCACCCGGTCGCCAGAGCAGTGTTATAACCACTACGCTAGCGCAGCTCCTATGAACATAATAATTGTAACCATGAAAACTATGACTCAACCCAAATAGGGGTTACAATAGAGGAAACAATAATAATTGGAGAGGCAATAATAATCGAGGTAGATCTCAACACAGAGGACATAAATCTCATTATCAGGCAAACTCTGCACAACAAGAGTCCCATGAAGCCTGTGATCAGACTAATGATAATAAAAACTCTAATAATATGGCATGTTCTGCTTTTGATTTTGGGAGAGCATCTCAATGCCCCCAATGCAAAACATTATTCGAACCAACTACGGTGTCTACTTTGAGTTGTGGTCACCCTCTCCCTGCTCTTCCTGCATCAGTCGCGCATGATGGGAGAGGATCTCTTGTCTTACATAAAGGTCTAGTAAATGATAGCCCAGTCTCAATTCTTTTTGATTCTGGATGCACCACCATTGGTGTTAGGCAGTCACTCGTAGATCCTTCCCATGCCACCGGCAAGGAAGTCAAATGTGTAACATTTGGCGGCACCTTAGAGAAGTACTCTACTGCTATCATCAATATTGCTACTCCTTTCTTTACGGGAGATGTGCATGCATGTCTTCTACCGAATCTGATCACTGATCTCATCATTGGTCATATTCACGGAGTCAGAGAATGCACTCCGCAACAAATTGCTGCTTGGGAAGATCAAAATATGCAAACTGCTAATGCAGTCACAACAGCACAAGCTCTCAATATGCCTCAAACTTCATCTACTGAAGATACTGAAGTGCATAACCAAGATGATCCCTTGGTAAATTCTCGTGACTCATTTATAAAACAGCAAGAAGATGATCCCACTCTAAAGAAATTCTTCACTCTTGCAACAAAAGGTGATCCAAATAAAGATACAAATCGAAAATCTTGGATTACAATGAAGAATGGCGTACTTGTGCGTATGGTCCAAGACTCTACTACGTCAATGCATTCTCAGATTCTTGTCCCCAAGAATTTGAGAGTTAAAGTTTTGCAGCACGCTCATGACTCTCAGTGTGCTGGACATATGGGTTTTTCCCGTACTAAGTCAAGAGTTCTTGCGGCTTTCTTTTGGCCTTTCGTAAACAAAGACATACGGATTTATTGCAGATCTTGTAAGGTATGTCAAGAAGTCAAATCCAAAGGTCCACGCCATGCTGCACCTATTCAGGCTGCAGATATTCCTATTCGGCCGTTTCAGAAAATGGCAATCGACATTATTGGTCCGTTTAAGATCAAATCTGCCAGAGGACATCAGTTTATCTTAACGTGTGTTGACATGTGCACACGTTGGCCAGAGGCTATACCTCTGAAGAGCATTTCCACTGCCGATATTGCAGACGCTCTTTGGCTTATATTTTCTCGTCTGGGATTCCCCGGAGAAATATTATCAGAGCATGGCACCCAATTGATATCGGATACCATGTCTCAAGTGATGTCTACTCTGAAGATAGATAGATCATTGAGTAGTATCTATCATCCTATGTCTAATGGGATGGTGGAACGTCTAAACAGAACACTCAAAAACTTACTAGGGAAGATAACTGAGGATCATCCTCAAGATTGGGATAGGGTTTTGCCCGCGGCCCTCTTTGCGTACAGAGAGGTTCCCAATGAACATACAGGATTTTCTCCCTTTGAACTTGTCTTTGGCGCGCGACCGTGCGGCCCTATGTCTTTGCTTCATGATCTTATAACAGCTGATAACATTGATAATGACACAAAATCTTCTTACGAATATGTCATTGCGCTTAGACACAAGATTATCGAAGCATGCAGATTAGCAACTTCTTCTTCTGAATTTGCCAAACAGAAGGCAAGGCAATTTGCCAATAAGAAGAGAACCTTACGACAACTTTGTCCTGGGGACAAAGCGTATGTTCTGCTACCTTGTAGGGAAAACAGACTTCTTATCTCATGGAAAGGTCCGTTCGATATAATCTCAAAAATTTCCGATGTTGACTACATTGTGGATATTGATGGGAAGCATAAAACCTTCCACATCAATATGCTTACGGAATACCATGAACGTCCTGATTATTTGCTGCCTATTTTTCAGGCAACGTACGATTCTCCAGTACCACATGGTCATTTCTCATCCTTGTCGGTAATACAGGATGAAGAAACAAGTTTCTCGGATGTGAATCTCCCTCTTCCAGTGATTCCACTCCATTCTAGTGAATCATGGAAAAACGTTACTGTTTCTCCTAATTTATCTCTAGAGGAACAGCGACAAGTTTCTTCTATGTTACAAACATTTCAGGATGTCCTTACTGACATTCCTGGACACACCAATGTCATTAAACATGACATTATTCTAACTGACCATAATCCTATTAGGGTCAGACCATATCCTATACCTATACATTTTCAGACACAGGTCGAGAAAGAATTGGATGAGATGATAGAATTAAAAATAGTTGAACCATCCAGTTCAGCATATTCTTCGGCGATGGTTATTGTTCGAAAAAAAGACAATAACATACGTCTTTGCGTTGATTATCGCAAATTGAATCAGGTTACGAAGTTCGATGCTGAACCTATGCCTATACTAGAAGAGCTACTTACTAGGCTTTCTAAATCTCATTTCTTCACTAAACTTGATTTGTCAAAAGGATATTGGCAAGTCCCATTAAGTGAATGAGCCAAACCTCTTACTGCTTTTTCTACACCAAGGGGTTTGTTTCAATGGAATTTCATGCCTTTCGGCCTTATGAACGCCCCAGCTACATTCGTACGCATGATGCGTCGAATCCTATCTCATCGGTCAGATGTCATTGCATACTTAGACGACATCTGTCTTTTCAGTGATACTTGGGAAGATCACTATTTGGGATTAGGTGAATTACTGTCTACCTTACGCGAGCATAAGTTGACAGCGAAACCCTCTAAAGCATGTATTGGTTTTAGCGAAATTTCTTTCCTAGGTCACCGTGTCGGTCATGGTTTCCTAAAGACAGAGGACCATAATACCAGTAAAATACTTAACATCTCTATTCCTAAGACTAAAAAGCAAGTGAGAAGTCTCTTAGGTCTTATACAATTTTATGGACGATTCATTCAGAATCTATCCTCTATCATGGCACCTCTTTCTTCGTTACTAAAGAAAGGGTCTCCTAATATGGTCCACTGGTCTCAGGAATGCCAATCCTCTTTGGATAAGATTAAAAATTTGTTTTCAACTACACCTATCTTAATGTTACCTACTACAGATAAGACATTTGTTCTTCGTAGTGACGCTTCATCCACTGGGATCAGAGCGGCACTAATGCAAGAGTACTCAGAAACTCTGCATCCTGTAATGTATATCTCACGAAAACTTAATGCGGCAGAGAGGAATTACTCGGTTTTAGACCGGGAACTTTTGGCGGTGGTTTGGTCAATTCTCAAACTTCAAAGATTCCTTCTTGGCGCGCATTTCATAGTGGAAACTGACCAGAAAGCTCTTACGGCTATTCAAAGTAAAAATTTGAAGAGCTCGAGATCAACTCGATACGCCTTTGCTCTTCAACCTTTTCATTTCTCTGTGCGAGCTATCCGTGGTTCAGAAAATGTGATGGCAGACATTCTATCTAGATGCCCACATGATTCCACCTAACTGTTAAATCTTGGACTTTCTAATATGTCTAGCTTTACAACAGTTATTTTTTCTATATCAAAATATGTACACATTTGTAATATATGATATGGTGATGGTATAAACACCATGCGGGTCACTAATGTATATTCACCGCTACTCGTTTGATGATTTTTCTTTTGTCAATCATGAACTTATGGTGCTTAATATAAAATTGTAATTGAAATTATTGTATGCATTGTGTCATTGCCAGTATTGTAGTATGCGTTGGTGACACCTCCCTGGAAATATTTATACTTAGAGAAATACTTTCTCTGAGATGTTGAGATATATTCTCACCGGTCGAGCTATACTTCGACTTTGCCTTAATTTGGCGTTATAAGTTGCTGATATTCTTAATCTGCGCATTATACATGCGTCGTGAGCCTATTGTATGTTGATCTCAGATGGAAAAAAAAAATGATTTTCATTTTTTTTCCCGGGGGGTGTGGTAGTCTGTTACGCACATATTCTTTTGTGTGGTAGTATGTGACGCACAGATTACTGTTGGTAGGCATACAAATGTAAAGTATAACTATTTGTCTGATGAAAAGTATTTATTTGAAAGTATGATTCTCAGTCTGAGGGACAGAACCCTGATTGATCGATGTTATATTCGGTTATATGGGTTATCTGTTCTTGTGTCACAATCTGGCGTATGAATACTAGATTTACGTCATTTTTCGTCTGGTATGTCCAGAAACAGATTGGTCTTGCTTAAAATGTTTATGGCCCGAATCTATATTTATTCCTTGACTATTTAAGGTGATTCGGTCTTATATCTTTGTATCTTTGTATTTCTATGTCGGACTATTTTGTGAGCTGAACTCTGGGGTGAAAGGCATTTCTGCGCATGCGTCGATTTGGGGGTGTGTGGACAGAGAAGGCTGTCATGTCGTCGCTACTATGGGCTGGTCGATTAGAAAGTTTGAAGATTGATCTCTGTGATTTATTCTAGGAAGGAGATTGTTTCTCTGTATGATTGTATTATCAGAGATTCTCCTGATTACAGATGCAATAACGAAGTAATTCTGCTTCATAATTTTTTCATCCTGGGTGAGCGAAGCTCGCGGAGGAGAGCCATTTTGGATTCCCGCCATTGTAAGCGGATCATTGTCGGAGAACAGAAAAGGTCTTATTATCTGATGATGGTACAGAGATCTACATATTATGAAAACCCACTACTGTGGTTTAACATTGCTGCTATAAACATTTGATGAATTTACGGCTTGAGAAACTTAGCCAGGAGAAGGTTCTGTCAGTGAACCATTGTTGATGATTATGTATCCACCTTAACTGATGCGATTAGTCAGTTGAAGCATGAGACGATAGACAACCAGAATATTGAGTGCTTGTCTACTATCGTTCCATTATATTTACCACTACATAAATGTACATCTGATATTGTCACCCATTTTTCAAGTATACAATGATTTTTTGCCAACCTGGCAATGACTGTAATCGTGATGTCGGAGTGTACGTCCATTATTAAATGTATGAAACGTCATCAGCAGTCTACCCTTTATTGACTTCTAACTATGATTGAGTGAGTGACTTGTCAACTCAACAGAACTGTACACACATTCGCGTCTATTACATCTACATTCTCACTCGATGTCAGCACTGTGTCGGAACGAGTTGACCATTCATCTACGTGTCCAGTATGACCTTATGAAAGCAGTAACATCATCCATCACTACAACAAATAAAACAGCGTTTATCACCTGCTTTGAACGTTATCATACCCTGCTCAATTTTAAGGCGGAATGCACTTCAGAGTTTCACCAGCAGTGAGGTGAGTCTCTTCGTTTGTTGATTTTTATTTTTTTCACCAGTCCTCTTCTCCTATCACAGCAACAAAATTTACATCATCAGATTCATCATTCATTTATTTCTTTACAGTCCAAAAATTAGAGCAATTGACCAAAAAACAAACAAGATATAGAATTTACAAGTCATCCACTATAAAAAAGGGGGTTTTGTGAAAAAGAATGCAGCTGCAGGGCAAATTTTCAGGAAAAGAACACAGCGTGCTAAAGGTTAACAATCCTATTGTATGGCTCTGAAACATGGAGAACAATAACAATGACAACCACGATGTTGCAGGCTTTTATAAATGGGAGCTTGCACAGAATACAAGGACTGAAGTGTTCTGACAAGATCACTTATGTAGAACTGATGACAAGATCACTTATGTAGAACTGATGACAAGATCACTTAGGTGGAACTGATGACAAGATCACTTATGTGGAACTGATGACAAGATCACTTATGTGGAACTGATGACAAGATCACTTATGTGGAACTGATGACAAGATCACTTATGTAGAACTGATGACAAGATCACTTATGAAGAACTGATGACAAGATCACTTATGTAGAACTGATGACAAGATCACTTATGTAGAACTGATGACAAGATCACTAATTTGGAACTGATGACAAGATCACTTATGTGAAACTGATGAATGAAATTACTTTAGTTTCACTGCATTGAAAGAGAACTTAGAATTGTGACTGAAATTACCTCAGTTTCATTGATTTGAAAGAGAGCTTAGAATCTTGACTGAAATGACCTCAGTTTCATTGCAATGACAAAGAGAATCTTTATTGAAATGACTTTAGTTTCATTGCATTGACAGAGAGCTCTTAGAATTTTGACTGAGCTGATCTTAACTTCACTGCATTGACTGGAAGCTATTGGAATCTTGACTGGGCTGACCTTCGCTTCATTGCACTGACAGCTCTTAGAATCTTGACTGAACTGAACTTAGCTTTATTGTAAGGACAAAGAGCTCTTAGAATTTTGACTGAACTGACCTTAGTGTTAATGCACTAACAGACAGCTCTTAGAATGTTGACTGAACTGACCTTTGTTTTAATGCAGTAACAGACAGCTCTTAGAATGTTGACTGTTGAATTAGTTTTAATGCAGTAACAGACAGCTCTTAGCATTTAGACTAAACTGACCTTACTTTTAATGCACTTACAGACAGCTCTTAGAATGTTGACTGAACTGAAGTTTTAATGCTATTGTTATTGTTGTTCAGAATTGACATCGTTGCACTCCAGGCAAACCCATAGGTGCTCAGTCTCCCTCAGCAAATGTCAAAGGGTATGAATGCTAACAGTTCCTGTTGCACGCTGATTGTACATACGCCAGATGCATCCTCTCATACATTCATTCCTGCCAGTCCCATGCCAAATGCCAAACTTCAGCAATCTCAGCTGTGATGATTCATCGATTGCAGTGTCATTCTCTAACAGGTGATCATTAATTGTCTTCAGTATCTCTTCCTTATCCATATCTTATGCACCCACTATAGGTGCTCTTGAAGCAAGTCTATCAGCTCTCTCATTGCCGCATACACCTGCATGACCAGGACAGTAGATCCCCACCAGTTTCTGAAGATTTGAGGTTGCTATGGAGGTTTTCCATTCATGCCGTAGCCATCCATTTTGGATCTTCCGAAGCATGGACTGAGAGTCTGACACAATAACTGCTCTTGTCAATGAAGTTTCAGAAAACCACCTTAACGCAGCAGTAGCTACCTCTACCTCCATTCTCATGCTGGAGGTTGTTGTCATGTAGGCCCCGCTATGTTCAGCGACGATCATGCCCTTAATTCTAGCCAAGAAGCTCGATCCTGATTTCCCACCACAGGCTACAGACCCATCAGTGTACACATCGGCATCATTATTCCCAACATTTTCATTTATCAGTTGATCAATTTCCAGTTCTGCTTTTCCATTGCCCCAAGCTCTGCATTCTCTACCAAGGCTGATGATGACCTGTTGGTAGGTCGCCAAGTTCTCACTAGATCTACTCCACTCCTCTCCTGTGAATATGTTTTCAACTGTGATCACTTGTCGAATAGTTGACTCAGCCTGCGCCATCCATGACATCCCCCTCTTTATTTGTACTCCCTTGATGTCAGCTATGTTCATGTGTAGGGGATGACTTTTATCTGTGGTTACTCGTATATAGGCTTTTACCTGAGCCATCGCATATCTGGATTTAAAAGACAGCAAGCCAAGCATATACCGTATCATCACAATGGGGGTCTCTCGCGTACAGCCCAAGACTAAACGCATCCCTTCATTTTGAATGCGTTCCAGTCATTCACATTGCGATACTGACAGCTTGAGTATTCCCAGGCCATACTCAGCTACTGACAAGACCAGATGATGATATAGAAGAAACAGTAGTCTCTGCTCGAGGTGCGCAGCAGCCATTGTTTTCAGGGCTGCTAGGCCTCTTTTGCATTTCTTTTAATGCACTAACTGATAACTCTTAGAATGTTGACTGAACTGACTTTAGTTTTAATGCATTAACTGACAGCTCTTAGAATGTTAACTGAACTGACTTAGCTTCATTGCATTGACAAGCAGCACTTAGAATGCTGACTGAACTGACCTTAGGTTCATTGCATTGACAGAGAGCTCTTAGAATCTTGACCTTCAGATCAATGAGTGTGTTCATTCCAAGTCTGGGCACAAGGTCTTTACCAACCACAACAGAACAGACAAAGTCTTGGGTATACCGGCTGGCACTTGCGCTGGAAACAAGATAATGTTAAAAAAAATACCTTAGGTTGAACTGAAGATCTAGCAGCAGAACGAAACAAAACAGATAATGATAGAAGAAAAGAGATAAGATAATCTTCTTTTTCAAGTACCATGCCTATGAGCGCTGACAATCATGTCTCTCCACAACTTCCTGTCTCCATTACTATTAATCAATTCTAATGTTGACTTCTTTCCATGCCATAATACCAAAGTGTTCAGTGCCTTCTCTCTTTGTCTTCCTCTATCCTTTTTCCTTCAATCTATCCTATTGTCATGATATACTCCAGTTTTCTTCTTCTTATAACATGCCTAACGATAATTGATTGCTTTATTCTAACATGAAGAATGAGCTTCCTTTACATATTAACCTCTTTCAGGACATCATCATTACTATATTTAGCTATACGTGATATTTTTAACACTCTGTGAAACATCTCTTTGGCCTCTAGTGTTTTTCCTAATAATAATAGCCCCTTCAGTCATAACTGACTATGGAAATGTGCCCCTGAGGTGACAGCCCTCAGCTGCTTATTTTCCTGATGTTCCTTTCGACATGTTCTCCTCTCTTCTGCTTGCTGTGAGAGCTTCTTTTTGCCTAATCTGAGGTGGCGCCGTAGAGAGCATCACCACTTGATGTGATCTGCAGCTGCATCCTCCCAGGTTGCTGGATTTAAGACCAGTGCCCTCATGTCTCTCTTGCACACATCTTGGAACCTCAGCTGCGGTCGCCTGACTGTTCTTTTGCTATCTGCCAGTTGTCCATAGAAGATCTTTCAGGATGCGAACAGTGTTTTTCCTTCTTGTTTACTAACTGTCCATAACTCAAAGATAAGATGTGAAGAAAACAGCAATAACAAAAACAGTTAGGCAGGAATATCTTCTTCTTCGTTCACCCTCAGATGTCAACTTGAATAAGTTCAAAGAAAGCAGTGGTCAGCCTGAGGCTGTTGATATCTCCGTAGATTTTCTTCAGGAATGGTACTGGTGATGGCCATATGCGTTTTCTCTGTTCCTCATATGTTGGGTACCTTTGAAGTAGATGTTCGGCAGTCATTTTATCGGTGCCACAGTCACACTCATCAGTAGTTCCTATCTTTAATTGGTGAATAGATGGTATCTCAATCTGTTATGACCTGTGCGAAGTCTGAAGATTACCACTTGTTCACTTCTGCTGAGCTGGTAATATGGATCATTTTTTTGATGGCCTGGATGCTCTGCTTCCCACTTGTGCCTGTATCTGCGCTTGATGAAACTCTTGGCCTCCTCATAAGTTATATTTGTAGTCAGGAATATAGTTCATTCACTTTCAACAGCCATGCAGCCAGTATACTTGTGAAATCAATAATCTGATGTCTAGCCAATATGCCTTGTTGGCGCTTCACGTCGTTCCCGGGGGAGGGGGGGGGGGGGGGGGGGGGGGGGGGGGGGGGGTCCCTAGAAAGACAAAGAAAGAATACTGTTCCCTTGGGCATGTCACATGACGCAACTCAAATGAGGTTGTGCATGGAGCTGGCAACATCATCTTGTCAAATAAATTGCAACTGAAACCACTGGTGCAGCAGCACAAGAATGTTTTTATGCAGGCTTCCTACAAGGAAACCAGCTGCAATGTTGGCTCTGTGCTCCAGAGAGGAGTGAAAAGGAAAATTAACGAGTGATATTTAAAAGAAAGTGTCTAGTCAGGATACTTGTACACTTCATATTTTTTTTTTATTTTTATTTAGGTGTTTGAAACTTTTGTTTGTAGCACGCCCTTTCAACCATCTACCATACACATGGAGCTGTTGGTTATATCTGGACATGTTTCCTTTATTGTAATATGTTTTTGTTTGTATTTATTTTATACTATATTATCTCCAGTAGATATTTTTCCTTTTGTAGTTATATTTCAATATGGTTTTATTATCCAAAATAAAGCACTTAATCACTGTAACAACTTTTTAAAAGGTAACTGGAGAGAGAGTAGGCAAGCATCAGATGATCTTCATTTGCCTCCGTTCATCCACCATCTTAGTCTACTCTGTTCAACCTAACTAATATGAGGATGTGGGCTGGTAATCTCTTTATATAAAACAAATTGCCAAACAACCACTTGCTTAATCAAAATACATAATTGCCGCCGTAAGTACTTGGTCGGTCGTCGGTCGGTCAGTCACATTTTGCACACCGTCATTTCCGCACTTTTTTCTATTTTCGAGACAGTACATTAACTTTCAAGCACAGCTAAGGGGGTGCAACTGTGGTTGAAAGTTAGACAATAATTGTATTGTTTCCCCTTATATGTACTCTCCCAAAAATAGGAAAAAAATGTGCAAATGAAAGTGTGCATGAACAGTTTGATTATGGAAAGAAGCCAACAACACGATTGATACATGAACTGGAGTTTCGTCAACTTCAAACATTGTTCTCAGAAGCAGTAAGTCGACCAAGGCGTCTCAGAGGCGGTAAGTCGACCAGGGCAAGATTTTAAAAGATGCACGAACAATTACGAGACATGTTGTCATAAAAGAAATGTTAGTTATTTAGTCAATTTACTGTCCATTAGACCATTATCACTGCTCTACATATCATTTAGGTTGGGTTACTCCATGTCTTCATATTTAATACATCTATATAATTTTCACTACAAATATCTAAAGACAGTCGTCTGCAAAGAAATGACTACAGTAGTGATAGTACCGTCTGTAATACATGTAACAGAAACAACACACTATTATTAAAAACCTGCCAATTTTGGCGGGTTGTTGCTAGTATGCTAAGAATTGTAAAAGGTAAAGGATGGGGGGGGGGGGGGGGGGGGGGGGGGGGGCAGTACCAAAATCGCAATAACAAGTAGCTAGGGCACACAAACACATTTAACTAAAATTCAGTACACAATTTCACAGTACCCTTTACAACCAAAAAAACAAGACTTTCATAAACGGGTGCGTCCTTAGCATATTAGCCTCTTTCATGATGCCACCTCCACAGATGGATCAGACACAACCAAGAAAAATATCACACTAAAATGAAAGAAAATGAAAAAAAAATCTTGATATAACTAGAGCCCCTTTATCATATAAGAGTTACGCCAACTAAAATTTGGCCGCCATTTTCGTCTGTACCCGTATTGCAGGAAAATGGAACCAATCGCGAGTTTCAGACCCAATTTGCATTTTCCTTCAGGTTAACTAATAATTTGAAATAAAATTAGATGCAAATACAGTAGCACATATTTGTACTATTCTTTGTATTTCAACTAACAAAACAAAAAGAAGAAAACTTATTTACTTACCGGTTTATTGTAATAGAAATCAGTAGCGTGAATTTTTAACACATACTCCGTTGAATTTTATATTCCGTTAGAATTCCACTATTTAGCAACAATATTCCATTAGGAATTGCAAACACTTAGCAAAACATACTACCTTATAAAATAATATAATAAAAATTAATTATAATTTTATTATAGTTTTATTATATAATTTTTATATATTAATATATATATATATATAGATTATCTAACATTTGGAAATTACGATCATTGAATATACATACCAAGCTTCGTCTGTTTAATTCAAATGTTATCTCAGTGTTAACATACGGCTGTGAGAGTTGGAAAATAACAAAATCATTGGAGAACAAGCTGAATACATTCGAGAACAAATGTCTTAGAGAAAACTCATGAACATCAGTTGGAAAGAATTCAAGACTAATCGACAAATAAGAGAAGACTCTAGGCAGAAATATGTCTCCGACTATATAAGGAAAAGACGATGGTCATATATCGGTCATGTCCTACGAATGCAAAACAACAGAATACCACTACAGGCGCTCACTTGGGTTCCTGAGGGTAAGCGGAAAAAAAGGAAGACCAAAAGAAACACTCAGAAGAACAATAATAAGAGAAGGAAGAACGTTGGGCCTAAATAATGTGCAAGAGCTAAGAGGAGTGGCGTCACAACGAACAACCTGGAGAGCACTGGTTTCTGCCTTATGCGCCGTGTTTGGCGCTAAAGAATTTATTATTATTTTTTTATTATATATATATATATATATATATATATATATATATATATATATATATATATATATATATATATATAATATATATATTATATATATATATATATATATATATATATATATATATAACTTGTATATAAATATAATCTTATAAATATAGAAGAGGTGTTAAGAATAGGACAGTCCTAGGGAACTGCATAATATAGTTCATACAATATTTAACACGAGCAAATGTTAATATATAGTGGCTAGGAATGTGAAGGTCTGATGCTGTTCTTACAATATATATGACTTTTAATGGCGAAAGTCAATTAAATATCTGTTAAAGTCAGTTATATAACTGGAACCACCAGGCCTTTACACCCCTCCACTTTAATATTATTCTTGTTCAGAGTTTCTTCTTTATTTTTATTTATTTATTTAACGTATAAGCATAATTGTGATCGTCCCTATTTACAATGATTTGACAAATGTGATGCCACTTTCTCATATCGGCAGTTTTTAATATTATTTGGAATTTAAAACAATATATATCCTAATTATAACCCATCAGAGGTTGAACGGGATACTTTTCTTCATTAATTAAAAAAAAAAAAAAAAAATCTTACTCGATGCTTATTCTCACTACTAGCCCTGGTATTGTCCAGCCGAAAATGGTGTCTACGTCGTTCAGCCTCGTTTTCGATTCTGACATAGTTGGCGTAACTCTTATATGATAAAGGGGCTCTAGATATAACCAACAGTTCCATGTACATGGTAGATGGCTGAAAGGAGTGTGCTACACAAAAGGAAGCAGCAAACATTTTTTTTTTAAATGGGTGCTTGTGCAGAATAGAAGCACTGAAGTGGTGTGACAAGGTCACCAATGTGGAACTGATGACAAGCTCACCAATGTGGAACTGATGACAAGATCACCAATGTGGAACTGATGACAAGGTCACCAATGTGGAACTGATGACAAGGTCACCAATGTGGAACTGATGACAAGGTCACCAATGTGGAACTGATGACAAGATCACCAATGTGGAACTGATGACAAGGTCACCAATGTGCAACTGATGACAAGATCACCAATGTGGAACTGATGACAAGATCACCAATGTGCAACTGATGACAAGGTCACCAATGTGGAACTGATGACAAGATCACCAATGTGGAACTGATGACAAGATCTTCAATGTGGAAGTGATGACAAGATCACCAACGTGGAACTGATGACAAGGAAACCAACGTGGAACTGATGACAAGGAAACCAACATGGAACTGACGACAAGAACACCAACATGAGACTGATGACAAGATCCCCAATGTGGAACTGATGACAAGAACACCAGTGTGGAACTGATGAAAAGGTCTCCAATGTGGAAGTGATGACAAGATCACCAATGTGGGACTGATGACAAGAACACCAACGTGGACTGATGACAAGAACACCAATGTGGAACTGATGACAAGATCACCAACGTGGAACTGATGAAAAGATCTCCAATGTGGAAGTGATGACAAGATCACCAACATGGAACTGATGACAAGATCACCAACGTGGAACTGATGACAAGTACCAGACATGAGCCAGTGAGATGAGAAGATGCTGGGGCTGGATAGCGAACAGGACACACACTGAGGAAAACTGTTGATAGCATTACAAGGCACTTCTTGTTCTGGAATCCTCAGGGTAAGAGAGGCCGAGGAAGACCAAAAAAAAAACACAAGCTAAGAGAGGCAGATCAGCAACCAAGAACTACTTATTCGGAGTAACCAGGAGGACATGCACACCATCATAGCTGGCAGATGCTGGAGTTGGGTTGCCCACGTCCTCAGAAAGGACCCTGATACCACTACAAGAACAGCTATGCTGTGGACTCCCAAAGGAGAGCGAAAGAGAGGCCGACCAAAAACAACCTAGCGGAGAACTGTGGAAGCCGAGATGCAAAGAATGAACCAGAGTTGGGGCACTGTACGAAGGATGGCCGCCGACCAAACAAAGTGGAGTAAATTTGTTGCTGCCCTACAAAATGCCACCAGGCGTGATGGCCACTGACTGCTTTGATGGTTGGCGGCTAAGGATCAAAGAAGAAGAAGAGAGGCAGAGGGAGACCACAAACACATGGAGAAGAGAACTGGAGTCAGAAATGTAAGGAATAAAGAAGACATGGAAAGTCTTTGAACTTATGGAATGGTACTGGAATACTTGGCATAAGTTTGTTGAAGGCCTATGCTTCTTGGGTAGCTAAACAGTAATGATGACGCTGAAGAGTAATTAAACCTGGACCTTTTGACCTCCAGCAGTAATGATCTTTTAGCATAAACAAAGCTGGATGTATTCATTTGCACAAGCCCGAGGTTAAACCCGAGAAAACTCACAAACTGAGTAGAGCAATAAGCATTTTTCTGCCTTCTCTTTCCTTTTTTTTTTCCCCCTTCCCAAACTCTCTCCAGAATTAGAGACCTACTTCAGAGAAGTATAATAAATACCTCATGAGTCCCACCAGGCGGGGGTTGGAGAACGAAAAACAGATCAGATCTGGATAACGATGTCGGGGGTCAGCAACACGGCCAAAATAGCTGCCACTCCAGCTCCTAAACTGTGGCCAGTTATAACCAGTTTGCTTCTGCCTGGAATGTGGAATCATTAAATTAGTTATTTTTAAAATTTTTTGATAAAAAACATGCTTGAGATTCAGTCTGATTGATTACACACAAATTGAAACAATACCAGTTATTTCGGCAACCAAAAACTTATCACAAGCTGCAAAAATAAACACATATAAAACAATTAATATCCACAGTAACTGGATAGTAGTGTTGTTGTTTCAGACGCAACATCACTGCACTCCAGGGCAAACCCATAGGTGCTCAGTCTCCTTCAGCAAACTGTTATGAAGGGTATGAATGCTGATTGTTCCTGCTGATTGTTCCTACAGCACACTGGTTGTATACACACGTGGATGCATCCTCTCATACATCCATCCTTGCTTGTCTTACGTCTGAATTCAAATTCCAGCAATCTTAGCTTGTTGATTCATACCAGCTGCAATGTTGTTCTCTAACCGGTGATGTGTTAAATGTCCTTGGTATCTCTCCCTTATCCATATCAAATGTCCCCACTATGGGTGCTTTTGAGGGCTAGTCTGTCGGCTCTCTCATTGCTGCACACCTGGCTTCAACATTAGATCCACACCAGTTCCTGAAGGTTTGAGGGGACCTATATGTATGTTCTCCATTTCATGTCATTGCCATCCATTTTGGGACTTCTGAATCATGGAGTGAGAGTCCAACACAATAATAATTGCCCTGGTTAAAGGAGATTCAGAGAACCACCTTAGTGCTGACATGCTGGAAGTTATTGTCATGTAACTCTGCTCCGTTCCGTGACGATCATGCCCTTTACTCTAATCGAGAAGCTCCCTCCTGATGGCACCTTACTGTAAAAACTGTATATAACTTTCCTGAGGGACTGACACAATACTACAAATTATACTCCACCACAATAAAGGAACAGATGCATTGATGGCTCTGAAAAGGGTAGTGATGATGTTAAGACCTTCCAATATACTGCAAACTAACTATATATCTAGGTAACTGATCTAATCTGTTACAACACTATAAAGGTTTAAATTAAATTTAAACTGAGAATTCATCAAAAGGGCTACATACATTCTTCATGGTGTATAACATAAAGGAGAGAAAACCTGAGGCCTGTAAATTCAGTAAATAAATATTAAACAAACCATAAAGGTATGTTTTCAGGCAATGTTATAAATGTTTATACAATATCAAAACCTACCCTCTGTTCTATACTTACTGTTCTTAAGTCTACTATCTTCTTCTTCTTCTTCTTCTCGTTCGCTGTTGTTTAGAAATGTCTACACAAGAAGTCCGGTTTTCTGGATGTATGTTGCTGTGGTTGAAAGTTCTTCCAGACTCCCAAACAGCTTTGTGTGGATGTGCGTCTCTGTGGGCCAATGTTCAGTTCGCAATTGACTAAGCATGTGGCAGTCTTGCAGGATGTGTTCGGCTGTCTGTGCTGCCTGTCCACACGTACAGAGGGGTGATGGGACCAATCTCAGTCTGTATAAGTGACTGTTCAGTCTGTTATATCCTGTTCTCTTATTCGGAACAGGATCACCTGTTTTGCTCGATCAAGATATTTGATAGTTGTCTCTTTGTTGATCAATTTTCCTGATGGCCTTGATAAGGGTCTTCTTTTCCTGGAATGTGATTGTTTGTTCTTTTTGTTCCTGTGTTGCTCCCTCTTTTGCTAACATATCTGCTCTCTCATTTCCTGGTATGCCACAGTGTGATGGTATCCACTGTAGCACTACCCTTCTTTTGATATTTACTTCGCATAGGACTTTGTTAATTCTGGCAGTTTATCACTGTTGAGGGCTTGCAGAACTGACATTGCATCGGTAAGGAATACAACCTGCTGACATTGGCTTATTGTGTTATTTATTATTCCTGCAGCAATGCTTATGGGCCGTGTACTTCAGCAGCATAGTTTGAACAGAATATTACAGTAGGTGAACAGGTGGATTCATTTTCTTTGTCTGGATAGACCACATAAACTCCTGCGCCTCCGTTCTTCACTGCTCTCGTTGCAGATCCATCAGTATATACTTGGATCCATGCTTCTCTGGGGTATAGTTCTTCAATCATGTCACATGCTGCTATTTTCCTTTGGAGAGTATTTAGCTCTCCCATGGGGCAGGTGGTAGTTATGGAGGTCTTAATACTGAAATTTTGATGTTGTTCCCATGGGGTTGGGAGGAGTGTGGGAGTTATTTCCTTAGTGATGTCTGGTAGTTCATCCTTGTATGTTCTAATTAGTTTTTTGGACCGATGCACAAAACTGCTTCTCTTCAACCTCCCACTGGCTAAATCTCCAAATCTAGTTTTCATTGGATGTGCAGGCATGTTCTTGTACTTTTCTGCTTGGATCAGGGTCTTAGTGTCTCGTCTGTATAATAAAGGTGGAATGCCTGTGATTTTTTCCATTTCATTTATTGGTGTGGTCTTCATGGCACCCGTGATTCAACCGAAGCGCTTGATTTTGTACTTTATCTAAGGCTTGTAGGTGTGATTTGGCTGCTGTAGAGACCATGCAGCTGATCCGTACTCTAAATATAGGTCTTACTGCACTTGTTATACACTTTCTTTAGTGTTGTTTCGTTAGCTCCCCAACTTGATCGAGCTATTTGCCTCAGTATGGAGAGTTTTCTTCTCGCTTTAGCCTCTGTTCTCTCGATGTGGTGCCTCCATGTCATTCTCTTATCTAATGTAATGCCAAAGTACACCGGTTCCTCATCTCTTCCGACATTTATATTTCCTAGTCGTATCGCTCCTGCTTTGTCTGTGTTGGAGAGCGTCAAAAGTCTTGTTGATGATTTTTCCGCGTTGAGCTGCACCACCATTTCGCTTCCCCTGCTGCTATGTTGTCTGCGGCCCTTATGTATTCGCTTATTAGCGATAGTTAGATGTTCTTCTACACACCACACACCACCAAGTCGTCAGCGTATAGGGCAGCTATCACGCCTTGTGGCAGATCGTGGATGAGGTCATTGATGAATACAAGGAACAGGGTGGGAGACAATACTGAGCCTTGAGGAACTCCATGTCTTAGGAGGATTTTCTTGCTGTTGTGACCTTCCATAGTGACTCTTGCTTTCCGATTGTGTAGGAACGACTGGATCCATTTTCTCATATTACCCTTGATTCCGTTCCTTTGCAGTTTTACTATTAACCCGTCTTTCCATTACTTTGTCAAAAGCTTTTTGGAGATCTATCCCATAGGGTAAAGACTTTTCTCTTTTTCTTGGGAAGGCATCTTCAACGATCTGTGACAGGTATGTGATTTGGTCGTTTATCTGTGCTGCTGCACTCTCCTAAACCACTGCTTGTTCTAGGCACTAAAATTTTCTCGGATTCCAAGTACCATTTCAATCTTCTGTTGATCATCCTCTCCATTGTCCTTACATTACACAGCTTGTTAGGGCTTATTGGTCTGTAGCTGGTGGCCTTCCTGTTGTCTTTTCCTTTCTTTATTTATGATGGGACACATGAGCGCCTCTCTCCATATCTGTGGCACACACTGCCTGTCATCCAACTGTAGTTGTATATTTGCAACAGTTTGCTCATTGCTGTATATCCTAGGTGTTTTAGCATTTCGTTGGTTATACCATCCGGGCCTGGTGATTTCCATGTCTTTAAGTTTGCCACACGGCTGTTTTAACTCGTACCTTATTGAAAGGTTTGGAACATAACGTCCAGGACTGTTTCCAATTAGTTCATCAAAAGTGTGGATTATTTTTTGACGAATGTCTTTTATGTTGTCTGCGTAAATTGACGGAGTCATGTATACTTTCATTTCTGTAGGATTCCGCAAAATATGTCTGCTGCTTGATTGCCAGGTATATAGTGTCCCTGCATCGTCTAGTGTCCTGGTTTGTCGTTGAGAATTTGCTATCGTCATTCAATTGTTTAGTGAGTTTCCACAAACTTTCTCCCTTCTTTTTCAAGGTTTAGTTTATATGTTTTTTTCCTCCAGTTCTCCTCTGGGCTTCTATCTTTCCTTATAATGAAAATTTTGGCTTTTTGCCTTTTGCTAGCATGATATGGTTCTGTTGGGATGGATTGTACCTCTGCAGTGTGCCTTGCTTCATTCATATCTTCATTGTAGGTTTTGTAGTGTGTTGGACCAATATGGTTACATAGATTCATACTCGCTCCTCTCGGTTTTATTATTGTTCTCCTTTGCTGCCTTGAGTACTCCCTTATTAAATTCCCAGGTGACTCTGTTAATGTCTCTGTCTAGTACCTTTAATATCTTCTTGTAAAGCAGAATTTGCTCTGTGTTGATAAATGGGACCTATTTGCTTTTTTATTAATTCCATCTTGGCTGACTTGGACTTGTATCTAGATTGTTCTATTTATTTTTGATGAATACAGGACGATGATCACTTCCACCGAGTTGTTTTCTCCTAATTTCCCTTTCCCACTATTCCAGCCAAATCCAGGTGTCTGCAGAATGCCAGGTCTGGAGTAGAGGGGGAGGATGTGCTATGCCATATTCTGGAGTAAAAAGGTCTGGAGGATCATTAGGGGTTGTTTAGGAAGGGGTTTAGGTTATTGTCGTCTTGCCAGTTTTCTATCTCTTCGCCCCTTCTATCTAGGCTGGTTGTATCCCCAGCTTGTTGGGAATGGCTGTTTGAAGTCTCCCACGCTAGGAAGTTGCCCCAATGGGGGGACATCTATGCTAGTCATGTTCAGTGGTATAGTCATTGGGGCAGTCGAAGTTTAGGAGGATCCAGTTCCAGAGTGTTATGTTTTTAGATGGATTACTTGGTATTTGCACTCTTCTTTATTATGTCTTGGATTCTATAAGCGTTGAGGTTATTCCTTATCAGTGTTTCGTATGCCCACCCTTCTTCCGATCTTTTCTTGTCAAGCTCTGAAGCATTGATAGGCCCCGTATCTTAAAATGGTTTTTCTTCCTGTAGGTGGGTTCTTGTATTGCAGCATATGCTAATTTCTTTCCGAAATAGGGTATTCTCAGTTCAGTCTCTTTTGTTGTTTGACTCCCTCTGCATTCCAAATGCATGACATTCAGGAGGGCCAGGCGTCTTATCTGGTTGGCCAGTTAACTTTCTCCTTCCGCCTCCTGGCTCCATTTGGGCGGACTAAGGAGACCTACCAAGTAGCTGGGGTTGGATTCTTTGTCGAGGCTCAGGAATTCGGGCACTGCTGCCTGCCTGGAGGGACTTTCACAGGGCGAGCCCCATACCGATAATTTTTTGACATCTGTTGTGTTGACATATTTTAAACCAAAGCGGGTGTGGCATGGTACCCATGGTTGCTGGTGCGCCTCCTGGCCTGGTACAATCTGACCTTCAAGCACCTGTTATTTCTTAAGGGCAGAGTGTGCTAATGCCTCCCCCTCTGACTGGGGCGATTTGATTTTGCCTTTACCTCGTTTTGCTGTCCCTATCTTGCCTCCCGCTGGGGCTGGATACCCAACCTTCGGCAAGATTTACTGGGTATAACGGGGTTCCACCACGGAGTAGGTGATGGTAGACTTGGGCAGGAGAGTGGCTACGAGACATCTGTTGAGTCTTGTATTGCGCATCACTGCCCCATTTGAGACACCAGGTCTACTATTCATTTACTAGACACAGTCATTAAGGGTCTTTATGTTGTGTGGCTGACTTATACTGTATAATAGGTGGAACAAAACAGAAGTGAATTGCGTCGTTAATAAGCTGGGGCTGCCCATTGTATAAAACTTCGGGTGTTGTGTCTTGCGGTTCGCACTAATGACCTGTCATCGAAGCATAATGTTTTTGGTGATGCCTAGATGGACCGGGAGGATAGGGATAGTAGTAATTCGCTTGCGTGGTCTAGGAGGGGTTGTCGCACGGGAAAGGGTCCGGTGGTTCGTAGTCCTGGGTAAGCCACTCACGTCTGTTGTTTTTCTGTTGTCTAGTGTTCTACTTCTTTTTATTTCTTACGAGTGCCTGATAACATAACTTTACGTATGTTTTTAATATTTATTTATTCTTCATGGTGTTTATGGTTGTGGAAACAATGGACAATGAACCAAAGCAATTTAGAAGACAGTAACTGAGGCATTTGAGATGTGGATATAAAGAAAAATAGGGTTGCATCTTATGGAGAAAGAGACGAAAACACATAAAGGAGGTTCCTAGAAATCCTAGGAGAGAAAATAAAACTTATTTGAAGGAGATCAAAATTTACACTATAAAAATATTTTGGCCACGTAAAAAAGACAAACATCTTACTGAAGGACCATAATAGATATGCAGAGTTGATGGCAAATGTTGCAAGAGGAAGACAGCCATACATGCCACATGCTATGGTATTACCCCCTAAATCTGACAAGGTGTTTTGCATTTTCAGATGTGTGTACGCCCCTCGTACATAATGTCTGTACAGGTTTTTTCACCTAATTATTAAATATATTAAATCGACCGTCTTGCGCTACACCATAGTCGAATTTGCATCGTGGAGATTTGGCAAGATGTTAGGCCTCGTGAGCAAAACATCAACCAACAAAATCAAGTTGGCCTATTTTTCAATTGATGCGGGGATTTGCGAGGGTCCAAGTGGTTTTGTATCGTTTCATTCATCACTTTTCGCTAATGCTGCGGCAGCCAGCACGTCACTGATTATTTTACGATTACGTCGCATTGAGCATAAATTTTATTATTTACCACTGCTTTATAAGCAACAACAACAAAAAGTGGAATAACACTATATATTACTTGATTTCAACTCGCCTATGCCAAGGTCCCAAGCCCGGATGAAAAAGGAGGAGGGCGGCCTGCATGGAGGCCGTAAGGAGGCAGCCCCTCCCACCATGCAAAGGCACAACAGGCCAATCACCTGTTTGTCTTAAATCTGATTACAAGCAATATAAGAGAGAAAACCGGACTGATTCTAAAGGCGACAAACTGGAACGGACTACGGACTACGACTTATGGAACATGGAACACAAGAAGTATAAATGGGAAAGAAGAGGAGCTGATGGAAGAGAGATGAGGAAAGCAAAAACTAGAAATCCTGGCTATAACGGAAACAAAGAAAAAGGACAAGGAGTCATGGATCTCGATGGCAACACGCTGCTCTACAGTGGTGGACCCACATCTGAAAGAGCGAAAGGGGGCGTGGGTTGCATTGTGGCCAAAAAAACCAGAAAGATAGTATCAAGGGATGGAACTTTGTCTCGGAGCGCATTATGGTTGTAAAACTAAAAGAAGGAGAAACCATAGTCAACCTGGTCATAGTGTATGGGCCAAATGAGGATGAGAGAGCAGAGGTCAAGGACGAATTCTTCGAGCTGCTTCAAAGGACAGTGGATGACTGCCTAGATGAAATTATCATGCTCGGAGATTTCAATGCCAGAGTTGGAAATGACCATGCTAGATGGGGTGGAGTTATCGGACGATATGGAGAAGATACTCTCAATGACAATGGAAAGCGACTCCTTAGATTCTGCAGTGAGCAGAATCTGATCATTACAAACACAAAGTTCCCCCATAAGCGCATACATGCATACACTAGATGTGAACCAACAAAGAAATGAGAAGTCAGAGATCGGACTATGCCATGTGTTAGGTGGAGGCTTCATTCAAATATGTCGGGATGTAGAAATGCTAGAGTATTCTGGAGGGGGGCCAGAGATTGGACGTGATCACTACCTGCTTACAATCAAAAGAACAACTGAAAGGGTTGCTCAGTCTAGGAAAAACCTGCCCAGCACACGCCATAGAAACAAGTAAACGAACGGGAAGAAATGAGTCATTAAGGACCTACAAGCGAAAGAGCCAGAAATTAAGACCAGATATCAGGGGCTTATTGCTGCAGCGGTTGAAGAAAACACAGACGAAACAACCCTTGGGGGATGAATTGGAAAAACCCAGTGGCCTTAAATTCAAGGACATCATAAAGGAACAGCTGCTGCCAGAGCATGTGGGTGAAAGTCCGACCTTGGGGAACCAGAGAAAGAGGACACCTTGGTGGACAGAGGAAGTCAAAGAGAAAATAAGAGAGAAAAAAAATGGCATGGAAACAATACTTAGGAGCTAAAAAACACAGTCCGGGACAATTAGAGAAATATAGAGAAATATGGTGGATACTCAGCAACAGAAGCACAAGACCAAGGTGTTAGCAGCAAAAACATGAAGTCCTGGGAAGAATTTGGAGAAAAGCTAGAAAAAGATGCGCAAGAAAACCAGAAATTGTTCTATAAGACCCTAAAGAACATGAGGAAGGAAAAACAATGCCCTCTCAAATTTATAAAGGACAAAAGCAAGGCAAAATGCTTACTGCCCCGAAGGATAGTAATGGAAAGATGGAAAGAATATTTGCTTCGGAAACCTTCCTTGATGTGTGAGCACGGTATTAGGCATCAGAAAAAATGATAACCACTAGCACAGGAAGAGGATTACAAATGGTGATGATGATGACATAAAGATGGAAGAACTGAGGGCAGCACTAGAGAAAATCAAGATGGGCAAAGCAGCAGGGCATGATGGTGTAACACCAGGAATGGTTAAGTACAAGGGAGCATCAAGGCGGGAACTATTACTCCTAAGGGGTCCTACAGGCAGCATGGTGCAACAAGACCATACCAAAGGATTGGGAGATTGCAATCATAACCCCAATTTTCAAAAAGGGTGACAATCGACAATGTGGAAACCATAGAGGCATATCCCTTCTCAGTGTCCCTGGTAAAATCTACTCTAGAATCCTAGAGCAGAGACTCTGGTTGCCTAGCTGAGCCACAATTGGATGAAGCCCAAGTGCGGATACCGGAGGCAAAACGAACGTACTCAAAGACCTAATTCTTCACCACTCAGGGCAGCTGATGTGAAAAAGGCCCTTGAGTACAACGAGTGGGGATTCCATCTTTGTTTTCATAGATCTGGAAAAAGGCGTTTGGGACAGGGGTTCCCTGGTAGCAAAACTTTGGGAACTTTGTTTGGCAAGGATGAACATTCCAGCATCCTCTGCTTTCATGCTATAACAGAGCTTATACAAGGTCTTGCAGAAAATTATTGTGAGGGACAGCAAACATAAGTCGGAAGTGTTCAGGGGACCACCACTTGGTGTTAAAGACAATGTGATATCCTATTAACCTTACCTCTTCTTACTCTTATATGGACGATGTCATCAAGGCTTGTAAGGAAGAGAGAAACAAGGAAAGTATTTCAGTGGGGGACTGGGAAGATGGAGACAGGTCTATATTTCCGAGGAGGCTAGCATTTGCTGATGATGTTGTCCTGGATCGCTTAAATCAGCGACACATCTCCAATCCAAGTCTGGAAGGACGAGCTGGAGGAAGAGAGAGGTGATGGTCTATTAAGAGCTCTTAAACAAAATCATGATGATATTCACGAGAAGAAAGAAAAACATCAGATTACGTTTGGGGGGAGATCAGGTTCCTGGAGCAGGGTCGACCACTTTAAATATCTCGGAGCTATTATAGACCGACAAGGGGTGGCATCAAAGAAAGAGTTGGCCAACTCGAAACGCAGCAGTTGGGAGAAGTTATCAGGCCATAAATCGAGGAATCCTCAGCAAGAAAGAGGTTGGTAAGAAAACGAAGATGGCTGTATACCGCTCCACCTATGTCCCAGTCTTGACATATGGATGCGAGTCATGGGCAATGACTACAACCCACAAAAGCCAGATTCAAACCGCAGAAATGAGGTATCTGAGGAAGGTGGTTGAAGTAACAAGAAGAGACATGGTCCGCAACCAGACGATACGTCAAGGCCTAAAATCCCACCCGCTGCAGACCCAAATAGAACAGTCCCAACCTAAGATGGTTTGGCCATGTCTGCCAGAATGGGAGAAGCTCGGCTACCACGGACAAGGCATGGGAAACAAAGAGCCAGGGGATCCAGACCTCCAGGACGGGAACCAGAGGTCCGATGGTGAGGGAACAAAAACATTAGGGACAATCTTTGAAGGGACCGAGGGAATAGAATGGAACCAGGCCTGGAAGAAGACAGTTCCAGATCGGGATAGTCTGGCGCTCTTCTTCTTCCAAACACCTCTACACCTCACGGTAGAAGAGGCAAGACTAAGTAATAAGTATTACTTGATTCATACTTCTGTAGAATCTGCGTAAGAAATGTACAATTTAATTATAATAAAAAAGAAATATGAAACTGGGAAAACAAAAAAAATAAGAAAGCAGGACAAATTTGTACCTAACCGTCAGAGCCCTGGAAAGAAAATGTACATTTTAATTATAATATTAAAAAGAAATTATGAAATGGAAAAAAAAAATCACGAAGCAAGGCAAATTTGTACCTTACCCGATCAGAGCCCTGGGACGGTTTACTGGAGTTACTTCTCTTTCTAAGTTTTAATTCTTTCTTTAGAGTCATTTCAGATTTTCATCTTTGGTGGATATATATCATTATTTTGATTCATTCCAGTGATTTATTTTTTATTAAAATAATTAATTACTATCAATGATTTGTTCGTCATTGACGATTGAAAACTAGAACATTATGGGTTATTTTAAAAACTGACACTTCAGCTAAAACGGCAATTTTTTCATTTTTTGAAAGTTCGGTAGAAAATAACATTACGCTTTGGCACCAGCTTATTATTTTTCGTTATCAAGCATGAGCTGTTATTTTTCTTTTTATAATTTAATTTGATAACGTGATTTTATTAATTTTTAAAATTACATCAAATATTTATTGAACTATTCTAACCCGCCCTAGAAACTCTCCCATTCCATTTTCTTATAACATGATAATTATAGGTTTAGTTTCAAATTTCTCTCTTTGCAATAATACTAATAACGAAGGTAGTAAAATTAGTTGTTTGAGAACAGTAGAACGTCTCTTCGATGTTCATTCTTGAACGTCGTTTAGAGTTGAGATTAATGTTTGGGTTTTATCAATTTCTAAACCCATAACCCTTAATTACGTGTCTCTGAATTCTGTTATTAAGGTCCTATCAAACACAGGATTCCCGGTCTGTTAGTGATTAATTTAAGCGCAGAAATAGACTACATGATGACACGGTCACATCATTTTTACAGTATAAAATAAACTCAGACATTTATTGTTTGAGTTTTAAAATAAGTGAAGACTTGCTTTAAAAGGCAAAGTCCCTATGCCTCAATTATAATGAAGCCCACTGTAATTGAAAATATTTTAAAACGAATTAACTCTTTTGATACGTTTTTTTTTCAGTCTTTTTTTTGGTACAGGTTTTGTGGGTCTTGTACAGGGTTTTTGAATTTTTTGTACAGGTTTTTCATCTCTGAGATGTGGCATGTATGATTCTGACAGTGCTTTAAGTGGCAAGATAACATCAAGAGATGGACAGAAAAGAGTCTCTCAGAGTGCACCATTAAGACGGAAGAGGCTGGAGAGCCAAAGCAGCTGACCTTTGATGTGGAGACGGCAGCTGATGATGATGAAAGAGCCTACTTCTTAATAACAGTTACATCATTTTACTAGAACCAAGCTTTAACAGTACCAAAACTCATCATCTAGGAGTACAATACTAAACTTATCTCCAGTCTAAGCTCTATACTCTCATTGATTTAACAAACCTCAAGCTGGGAAAAAGCGGTGTCCAAAATTCGCAGGGACTGCAACTCTCCCATAATATAATTGGCACAGTCTAACATAGCACCATGGCAGTAGCTGTCCTCGATGCCAGGGATGTCAAGTTTGGCTCCAACAGCAGATAAGTCAGCAAGGGCATCCTGACAGAATTGAATCTACAAGCATGAACTTCTATTTCCTAAGCACAGTTTAAAAACTTGCTTAAGTCATGGGTTACAAACCTGGGGTACAAGCATCCAAAGGAGGAATCAGCTAATCTAGGGCTATGGGGAATATTTGGTAAATACTATATTATCTGTGCTACAATAATCCAAAAGTAGTTATGCTAGTAAAATAAAAGGCTGTGGACTAGAGAGAAAAAGGCTGTGGACTGGAGAGAGAAAAGCTGTGGGCCGGAAAGAGAAAAATGCTGTGGACTAGAGAGAGAAATACAATTCCAGTTCTCAGTCAAATCCAAGGCAAGAAACAAAATGCAGGCTGTATATGATCCACAGATATCTCTTTCAAAAACTGTACCAAGAATAAAACAGTTAGTTGACAAGAAGAGAAGAATATTAGAAATGTTGTTGTTGGTGTTGTTTTACTAAGACTGCTGAGGGCTTTCTCGGCATCTATGTGCAGCCAAAAACACCAAGTTGAAGGACTCCTTGGTATTATCTACATTGTAGTTCTCTGGGCTTTTCCCGGGGATTTTCTGCCATTTCCGAAATATGCCGAGTTAAAGTCCATGAGCTTAAGTTTCTCCAGCTTGGCTTGACATTTAAGGCACGGTCACATTCCTGATATCCAAAGCTAGGAGTAAATCTAAGCGCGTGGTATACTGTTTGCCATCTCCCCGCCATTCCAAGGGGGCTATCCCGCAATGCAGAGCTTTAAAAACAACCAATTCCCTTCCCCGCTGAACTAGGCAAGTAGAAAACGGAAAAGCTTGAAGTAAAATACAATATAAGAAAAACAATTAGAATCCCATAAAACAAATGGGGGTAGGGAAGGGACGGAAGCCCAGTGTAGTTTCCACCTGTGGTCTCTGAGAGAATCAAAGAAAAACACAGGGACTACTGTGCCTTAATGCATGTCATACACGAACTAGGGGGGTGGTGGCAACCGCATGTGAAAACAAAAATTTCACAGAAAAAAACCACTGCTGGGAAGGAGCAATGTGACTGTTTGGTGCAGGACATCCTGTTGCTGGTGGTGGCTCTATGCTCATGTAAGCAGCACAAAGAGGAAAATGATGAGTGATGAAAAAGAAGGGAAGAGAAAAGGAGGTAGGACCAGTGTTAAAGTAAACATGCTACCTGGAAGGTGGACAAAACATTAATTTCAATGGCACGGGTCCATTCAAAAGCTTTTCATTCCTTCACTTTTGCTTTAATTGGGATTACCGCCGTTCTTGACAGAAGCTAGGTATCCCTAGCATCGATAACTATTCTGATGACAAGTCACAGATTCGCTGGGGCAGGTCCATGTCGTCCGCATGCCAGCCATACGGCTGCCAAAATTTTATCTTTTATTGGTGAGATTGCAGAAGGGTAAAACGCTCCCATGGTGGCCAAAAGAAAGCACTTCAAAGACATGCTTAGACTTTCTTTTAAAAAACCTTTGGCATTAAACCTGAACACTTGGGAAGCTGCAGCGCTAAGACTCCGAAGGTCCGCTTAGCGCACATCTCTTTGTAATGGTGCAGCAGCATATGAGGCATCCAGAAAAGCAGCAGCAGAACAGCGGAGACAGGCTAGAAAGGCCCGTGAAATAAAACCTTCACCTGAAGCGAACATTCCCTCCCCACAATGCCCAAGATCTTTTCCAGGCACCCGCATTTCAAGTGCTCATCAGTCACCTTCGTACCCATTGACAAACTTAACATATTCCTAATAATTGGATGAACAGAGTGGTCCTCATCACCCGTGATGGACAAACAACATACTGGGGCTCTGGGAGGGGAGCAAAGAATAGAAACACTGTACCCTACCAGGCAATTCTAAAAAAAGTGACTAGGCAGGGTTAGGCATGGAGATAGTTACTCCATCCTGTAAAAAAAAAAAATGTTTACTACAAAAAACTTCACCAAACAATGTGGACATTCAAACCATTAGAGAAAAGACAGCCCATTAAAAACATCATCCAATTCACCAAAGAAAAATAAGTTCTGTCGTGGGAGTTAATTTAGTAGATAGCAGTGACTTCAATACAGAAAATTTCCTGAATGAATTAAACAGCAGCAGGTTTAATATCCGTGGGAGAAATGTTTGCCAGATACTCTCTAAATTTGTCAAATACAACCAGCCCTGTGTCCTAGTCGTAACATCTTATACTAAGGTGGGAGTGAAGGGAAAAACATTGTTATAAAGGTAATACATCATATAGGACAAAAGATGAAGAAAAAAATCCTTATGTTGCGACCACAAGATCTTCATCAGGGAAGATGAACAAAAAGAGAAAGGAA
>JAMPIV010011513.1:0-21206 GCA_024509875.1 Oreohelix idahoensis | reverse complement strand
GAGAGGTTCTCGGAGTCAGACTATATAACTGATTTGGTTTGGTTATTAAATTTTGCCTACTTTTGGCGAGGCCCTCTCGTTCAACCTAGACACTTGGTCCGTCGATTATATTAGCGCGCATGCCCAAAAATAAGAGACGCGGTAGCACAGTGGTTAGTGCGCTGGTTTCCTAGCTCGGAGGTTCATGGTTCGATCCCCAGTTGAGGTGGGATTTTGTAGACCGCAAACGGCTCTGGGGTCGACCCTGCCTCTTGAATTGGGTACCAGAACAACTCTGGGAAGGTTAAGGCGGCCGGCGTGATGCTGACCACATCACCTCTAGTTTGCCGAAATGTCACAAAATATGGACCTAACACCAAATTCGCAATACGCCTCAATGAGCGTGTAACGGCATCCTTTACCTTACCAAATATTAAAGACCTTACGGTCTGCAATAAGTATATTAGTAGTTATAGAACAGACGTATATTATTCCTTGCCACAAAGTAGTTTAGTCGCAAAAAATTGTACAATTGTGAACGCGCTAAATACCTTTATCGTAAATTATCACAACTGCAAAATAATTGTATATGAAACAAAAGTCTATAAAGACAGTGCAATACAAACTTGGGCAACAGCACTCCGTTCGGTATGGTATATCAAATAAGAATATACAAAGAAATCTTCATATTGCAACATGAAACAGGGCTACACAAAATCAGCAAATAATCATTTGTCCTGAATTTAAAACGTTTCTGGCTCGCGCTCTGCCCGCACGTGCAGTGTACACTAGAATCCATGCAGAGCGTGACCCGCAGTTGTTAGAAAATGTGTGGGGTGGTTTTTGCGATGTTGAGTTAGCTGGTGGCACATGCATCCAACAAATGAGTGATTGTGTAATGGATTGATTTAAAAAAGGATCGATCGCTGTGAGCTGGTTGGACAAGCTTACTGTTTTCTTCTTGAGGTCGTCTTTAATATCTTCGCCCTTTTATCGTTAAATTGACGCTACCACAACGAGGAAAATGTCTCCTTCGTGAGTTTCATTCTATTTCAGTTGCAGATGGAAAACAGATGTTCAATAAATACACGCGAAGGTTTATTGACGGGAGCTGTCCGCTCAAGATGTTTCTGTGTCTTATCACTTTCGTGTCAGCCAGCCAGCCAGCCAGCCAGCCAGCCAGACAGACAGACAGAGAGATAGATAGACGAAGAGACAGATAGACGAAGAGACAGATCTAACTCCGAGCGACCAACCGACCGACAGACGGGCTGACAGATAGACGAACGGACGGACAGACAGAAGGACGGACAGACAGATAGATAGATAGATACATATAAGATAGACATAAGACAGACCGACTCACCGACCGAATAATTGATAGATAGACAGACAAACAGACAACTGACAGAGAGACAGACCGACATAAATAATAGGAAAAGAGAAAGCCTTGCGATAAATGAGCACCCCCACAATAGAGCTCACTGCGTACAGTAAACATTAGCAAACATTCACAAACACGCACATACACAAACACGCACATACACAAACACACACAAACATACACAAACACGCACATACAAAGAAGCCACTTATTTTCCCAATCCGAAATCGAAATTTCACTTACAATTAAACAGCTTGGATACCGCCTCGTCACAACAACTACTTCATGTGGAACAACGGTTCCCAACCTGTTGTCAGTCGCGGCCTCCCTTAGCAATCATGCCAGATAAATGAGGCTCATATAGGGAGACAACATAATTTACAGGATTCGTTTTACTTCCGTTATATTTATATGTATATTACAGATCTGAGCATTTATTATAGCGGCACAAAGAAATCCGCCCATGTGTTACCGGGGCCTAAAGGGGAGCAAAGAATAGTAACACTGTACCCTACCAGGCATGTCGTAGAAAGCGATTGAGAAAGTTTGGACATGGTGCTGATTACCCCATTTTAAACAAATGAAGAGAGGACACCCGAGGCCTATCAACAGTAAATAAATAAATATTACACACATACTGTAAAATAAGGTCCTGGGTTCGATTCTCCGGTAAGCCACTCACTTCTGTTGTTTTTCTGGTGTCTAGTTTTTTACTTCTTTATGTCTCACGTGTGACTGAAACATATCTTTGTGTGTGTAATATTTATTTATTTACTGTTTACAGGCTTCGGGTTTCCCCGTTTTATGTGTTTAAATGTGTATACAATATCAAACCTACCCTCTGTCCTGTACTGTTTTCAGTCTTCTATCATTTACTAGACACAGTGTTAGGGTCTTTGTCTTGTGTAATCTGACCTATACTGTATAATAGGGAAAATCCGCTAATGGCCCATGTCTACGAAGCACTATGTTTGTGGTGCCTAGTTGGCGGGAAGAATAGTGTGATTCGCTTCCGTAGGTAGGAGGGGATGCCGTTCGGAAGGTCCTGGTGTCGATTCTCCGGTAAGCCACGCACTTCTGTTTTTCTGTTGTCTAGTTTTCTACTTCTATATTTTCATACTAGTGCCTCAGACATACCTTTATGAGTGTAATATTTATTTATTTACCACATCTTGTTAAAAATGTTTACTACATAAACTTTGCCCTTCTGCCATAACCGTAATCACTGTGGTGAACTTCTAAATACAATATCTAAATTAGAATATAAACCCGCCGACGTCTTTTCTGTTTATCAAAATATCGAAGTATAGTGCATAAAGTCAAAGATAGGATAGTACTACAAAATTTCGGCGAGAATGGTAGTCGTCGCCTACGCCTTCAGCGTATTATTTGATAACGCTTTGGCCGAACCAAAAAGGGTACCCTATTTTTCAAATTCGTCCTTGAGACAAACGTACCACTTTTCCAAGTTCAAAAGAAGTATTTGCCTAAAATACATTGTAGAAGGGAGGGGGACGGATAGATAACCAACGCAAATCACGTCTCACATTGTTTCTAAAAATAAAGCCAACTTGCTAGCCTTGCCCTTAGGCGGTTTTCAAATTACGATGTAAACGTTAGAAAATGTGGACACTACGGTCATGAAAACACGCTTAGCTCTTATTGCGAATGACGATAATTCTCACGTACTACGAGAGACTCTCGTATTTAGCTTGAAAGTACATGGAAAAAGAAGTGAACAGGAGGTAGTTTAAAAATAAACAACTAACATAGAAAAATGATAGAATTTTGAACCAAGCCACTTAGCCCCATAAAAATCATATATTCGTGTACCTGAAGACTTGTTGACCAAGAATATGTTGTTAGTTATCTAAATAGTCCATTAAATAATCAAATATTGGTAATAATACATAGAGAATCGGAGATACTGTCAGGTCAAGTCATGTTTGCTTAGATTGGATAGCATATTTTTGGGGAAAAAATTAGGTGAAAGAAAGGCTAAGATAGTACGATGAAGTGCATTGGATGAAATTTGAAGGAAGCCGAAATATTATTGGCTAACCTAAATATACAAATCTAGTTGGTACTAGTAACACATAGAGGTTTGAGATTTTTTTTAGAAATAAAGTTTCATTCTAAAAAAGAGATGCTTGGTCTCATTGGCCAAAGCCTTTTACTTTAACGAAATAGTAGGCTTGCTCGCTGCCATTTTTTCCAAATATTCTGAGGAACAAGCAGCGATGAGCAGACTTGTGCTTTGTTTTAAAATAACTAAATAACAACAGAAAGCAGTCTGAACAGAGGCAGTGATGAAAGTGTGCCATATTCTATTGCCTAATTCATCGTTACTTGTTCATATTTCCTTGATATGTGGTAAGATTAATTTTATTGACTTTTTAATTAAAAAGGGTTGTGTGAAAAAAGAAAAGGCCATTGTTACGTGCAGTCTTTGATATCTTACAATATAATACATTTGTATGCTTGTTATGTTCGCAAATATTTTGTAAACAAAATAGATACTTTTTAGTGCTTAAGGAAAAGTCATTATTGAGTTACTTCCCTTGAAAGGAGTGTCGTCACTTTCAATCGAACTCCGCGGATGAATCCAGTTTTACTGCGATTTATTCTTTGTTTGGGTAGAAATAGGTTGTTCTTGCTTCAGTGTATCTATGGCCTGAATTTATGTGTATTGTTTGTCTGGGTAAGACGAGTCTGTCTTATATCTGTATATCTTTACATATCTAAGTCGAACTATATGGTCTTTTGTCGTTAGAAAGGTCAAAGGGCTGTTCGGCGGATGTGTCGCTAGAGAGGTGTGATTTGGCTTCGTCCTGATGGGGCTGTGATTTTTGTGTAGCGGCTTGTCGCCGGAAAAAGTGATCTCAGTATTTATGGGGAAAGTGATAGTCGTCTAGACCTATCGTGTATGCTTTACCCCAGTGTTTATTCTTATTGCCAAGGAATGGCAGAATCATATTTCTGATACCAAGGTAACAAAAGATTCTCCTTATGAACTCTCTTACGAAGCCACCGTTTTTCGATAGGCACGATTTGTACGTCTGAGAGAATATATTTAACTAGATGAAGATGACATTCACTCCTAGCAGCACTATATCTTGTATGATGAAGTCAATTGTATCATGATAGAATCTACAGAGCTATGAGAACATTTAATGAATGACTAACTTTAATACAGATTTTTTATCTGTATCCAAACGTGAGTGACAGCTCACGAGAGAAGCCATCTTGTATCCAAATATTTTGTGACTTTCAAGAAGAGAAAGGGATACCCCGTATTATCGCTTGATGAGTCCAGAGATCACTGCTACACATGAGAACCCAGTACTAGCGGTTCAATATGATTATATGAAAAATATGTGCTGAATATTATTTCAAGGAATCTTCGCTAGACGAGGTTAGGTCTAGAAGCCATCTTGAATGTTGTTTATAATCTGACGTGCTTTGTCAGTAAACTCAGATGATATATATATATATATGGGCAATACTGAGTGCTTGTCTACTGACAGTCCATTATGCTATTATTCTACATGAGTGCCCATGTATCATTGCAAGACCATTTATCCACTGTACTATGATGTATTATGCCAACCTGTGATTTGTCACTATTCGTGCTGTCGAGTGTGTACGTCCAATTAAACTGTAGCAAAGGTACACAGTCGTTGGTGTCGATGACTTCCAGCCATACATGAGTGTGAGAAAAAGACCATTTGTCAACACCACGAACTCTTCTTATCATTCGCATATTATACTCACAATCTATGTCTACACACCACTGCGTAGGTCGAGTTGACATTCCATACTCAAACCACAAGCAACACAACAACACAGCATGTAGCTCTGGTGATGTTCTAGTGAGCTTATATTTATCAACTGATGATGAGCAAAGAAAATAGAGTTATCAACTAGAGAGACTTTATCAACTGGTGGACCAGCTTTCTGGGTTTGACCTCGCAGAAGTTAAGAAGTCAACAGACTACCGATACCAGACCGTTTCCTGTGGCTGATACGACACACTTGCAGTATTAGTTTGCTCTTTGTCAACACTTCGTCACGTGACCTGTCAAGTGAATGCAGTATGTAGGTCAGCGTTGTTGACATTTTTACATTAGACATTACAGAGTTTCACAGAACAGTTGGATCAATTCTTGTCAATATTAACAGGAAGACAGTATTATTGAACTAAGAAGTCCTATTTTCATCGATGGATCTTCTTGTTTTCTATATATGAACTTTAATATTTAAGGCCAGAATTTGTAATTCAATAAAGTGGCAGTTTATTTATTTTTACAAGAATAACTTTGCCATTACTGTAAAACTGAGCCTATTTTGCAACACATACTATCATACACATAATTTATATATATTTATGTTTACATGTTATTTGTTTGTATAGTATGTTAGTTTATATGTCAGCGGGTTGTGTTTAGGTTGGGCGGTGTCCTCACAACAGAATATCCCACGTCATAGAGGGTCCGTTGTGGGCGTTTTCTTTAGGTGCAATTTCCTTAATTGGAAATTTGCTTGCAACAACTAGTTGCTATTTGTGTTAGCTGTGAAGACTGTAATTATTGTTATTTTTGTAATATTTCTTTGTTCTTTAGTTTTGTTTTGAATTGTTTGTAATTTGTTGGTCTACCCTTTTCTATCTTTCAGTTCTATTCACAATTTATATTCATATACTGTGACGTCATTTGTGTTGTTATTCCTTGCAGATTCAGTGATTACTTTCATTGATTTCCCTATTTGATTTATTTGATTTCTGCAAACGTTTTCGTATTGTCAGTCTTATTTGTACTTTATGTATTCTGTTGGTTGACATATGTTTTATATAGGTATATTTCATAAGACACTATTGCTTGTGCACTGCACTTGGATTATGGTATAAACCAGTACTTGATTATTATTACTGTTATACAAGACCTTATTAAGGCTTGTGACCCACAGATATTGGGATAGTGTGCTGATTAATCAAGTCATTAAGAACTTGTGGTATTATTATTATTTCAGGTGATTAGTATTATTGTTAGACATCATGTCTACATTAGAATACTTCATTATACAAGGGAAAGCCCTTGATAAGACTGGTCAACAATTAGAAGAATGGGCAGTTGCTCAATATGACAAAGCATTAGCTGCAGAAGAGAAAAAAGCTGCTGCTGCTGCTGAAGAGAAAAAAGCTGCTGCAGAAGAGAGAAAAGCTCTGGCTGAAGAGAAAAGATTAGAAAAAGAAGCTGATGCTGCTGCTGAACTAAAGAAATTGCAGATGCAGGTGGAGGAAAGGAGATTTGAAGCTGAACAAAAAAAATTAGAAAGAGAAGCTGCTGCTGAACAAAAAAGATTAGACAGTAGGGAAGCTGAACTAAAAAGATTAGACAGAGAAGCTGAAGAAAAAAAAGCAATAAGAGAACATGAATTTGAGTTAGAGAAATTGAGATTGACAAGTATGAGTAATGTTAATCAGGCATCTAGTGGTAATGGTAAACCTTCTACTTACAAGGTTAAGGTTCCACCGTTCAATCAGTCCAGTGACGATATTACATTCTGGCTGGATAGATTTGAACGTTCTTGTCGTACACATAATGTGGATAAATCACAATATGCTAACCAATTAGCAGAAAACTTGAAAGGTGAATCTCTGACTAGGTTATGCCTTGTAGGAGAAGCAGATAAGGATAATTATGATGTCATTAGGGCGGCTTTGATAAAAAAATACCAGCTAAGTGAGGAAGGCTATCGCCTTTTGTTTAAGACGATGGTGCCTGAGACAGGTGTAGAATTCTCAGAATTCATTGCAAAGGCACGTCTCACAGTTGATCGTTGGATTGAGCTTTCCAAAACAGAAAAAACGTATGAAGGACTTATGGATTTGTTGCTCAGAGATAAGATTATGTCATGTGTTAACAAACCATTCCTTGAATTTATACATGAGCGTAAACCCAAATCTCTAAAGGAAATGGAAGAATATTGTTCCCAATATGTCACTGCACACCCCGACGTGACTTTTGGCAACACTAAGATTAAGGAGAGTATGCCAGTTGCTTCAGCAACACCATACAATCCCAATTATTCACACAGATTTCAGGGACCTCAAAAACAGATTTGATAAAAAAAGGTAACCATAATAGTTATCAAAACCAAGGTAACCAATCATTTCAGGGTTCTTCTTCAAAGAACTGGAGACGAGCTGATAGCTCTCGACACAGGGGTGGTCACAATTATAGTAATTTCCATAGAGGAAGTAATTATAGAAACTATCCGAGGTATCCGTCTTGGAGTCAACAAGATCGCAATTACAGAGATACTCATTATAATGAATATGATAATGGTAACCAAGAGAACTATGACTCAAACCCAAATAGGGGTTACAATAGAGGTAACAATAACTACAGAGGTAATAATAACCGAGGTAGATCTCAAAACAGAAGACATAAACCACATTTTCAGGCAAACTCTGCACAACAAGAGTCCCATGAAGCCTATAAACAAAGTAAAGACAATAATGACGCTAATAATATGGCATGTGCCGCTTTTGATTTTGGGAGAGCATCTCAGTGCCCCCAATGCAAAACATTATTTGAGCCAACCACAGTGTCTACTTTAAGCTGCGGCCATCCTCTTCCTGCTCTTCCTGCATCAGTCGCGCATGATGGAAGAGGTTCTCTTGTCTTACATAAGGGTTTAGTAAATAACAATCCAGTCTCCGTGCTATTTGATTCTGGGTGCACCACAATTGGTGTTAGGCAGTCACTCGTAGATCCTTCCCGTGCCACTGGACAAGTAGTCAAATGTGTAACATTTGGCGGCACATTAGAGAAATACTCTACTGCTATCATTAGGATTGCTACTCCTTTCTTTACAGGAGATGTACACGCATGTCTTCTTCCGAATCCGATCGCTGACCTCATCATCGGTCGCATTCATGGAGTCAAAGAATGCACTCCGCAACAAATTTCCGCGTGGGAAAGGCAAAACATGCAGATTGCTAACGCTGTAGTCACTAGAGCTCAGGCTCTTAATATGCCTCAAACTTCATCTACTGAAGATAATGAAGTGCATAACCAAGATGATCCCTTGGTAATTTCTCGTGACTCGTTTATAAAACAGCAAGAAGATGACCCCACTCTGAAGAAATTCTTCATTCTTGCAACTGAAGGTGATCCGAATAAAGACACAAGTCGTAAATCGTGGATTACAAAGAAGAATGGCGTACTTGTACGTATGGTTTAAGACTCCATTACGTCAAGTCATTCTCAAATCCTGGTTCCCAAGAATTTGAGAGTTAAAATTTTGCAGCACGCTCACGACTCTCAGTGTGCTGGACACATGGGTTTTTCCCGTACTAAGTCAAGAGTCCTTGCGGCTTTCTTTTGGCCATTGGTAAACAAGGACATACGGATTTATTGTCGATCTTGTAAAGTATGTCAGGAAGTTAAATCCAAAGGTCCACGGCATGCTGCACCCATTCAGGCGGCGGACATTCCTATTCGGCCGTTTCAAAAAATGGCCATAGACATTATTGGTCCATTTAAGATCAAGTCTGCCAGAGGACATCAGTTTATCTTGACGTGTGTTGATATGTGCACACGTTGGCCAGAGGCTATTCCTCTGAAGAGCATTACTACTGCTGATATTGCAGATGCTCTTTGGCTTATATTTTCTCGTCTGGGGTTCCCCGGAGAGATATTGTCAGACCATGGCACCCAACTAATATCAGATACCATGTCTCAAGTAATGTCTACTCTGCAGATAGATAGATCTTTAAGTAGTATCTATCATCCAATGTCAAATGGGATGGTCGAACGCCTTAATAGAACACTTAAAAACTTACTAGGGAAGATAACTGAGGATCATCCTCAAGACTGGGACAGAGTTTTACCTGCGGCCCTCTTCACTTACAGAGAGGTCCCCAATGAACATACAGGATTTTCCCCCTTTGAACTCGTCTTTGGCGCGCGTCCGCGTGGCCCTATGTCGTTGCTTCATGATCTCATAACAGCTGACAATATTGACGATGACACAAAGTCATCCTACGAATATGTCATCGCGTTGAGACAAAAGATTATCGAAGCATGCAAATTAGCAACTTCTTCTTCTGAATTTGCGAAACAGAAGGCAAGGCAATTTGCCAATAAGAAGAGATGCTTACGACAACTTTGTCCTGGGGACAAAGCATTTGTATTACTACCTTGTAGGGAAAACAGACTACTTATTTCTTGGAAAGGTCCGTACGATATAATATCGAAAATTTCCGATGTCGACTATATTGTCGATATTGATGGGAAGCATAAAACCTTCCACATCAATATGCTTACTGAATTCCATGAACGTCCGGATTATTTGCAACCCATTTTCCAAGCAACGGACAATTCTCCAGTACAACATGGTCATTACTCATCACTGTCCGTGATACAGGATGAGGAAACAAGTTTTTCAGATGTAAATCTTCCTCTTCCAATGATCCCACTTCATTCTAGTGAATCATGGAAGAACGTTACTGTCTCTCCTGATTTGTCTCTAGGAGAACAGCGACAAGTTTCAACTATGTTGCAAACATTTCAGGATGTACTCACTGACATCCCTGGACAAACTCATGTCATTGAACATGACATTGTTCTAACTGACCATACTCCTATTAGGGTTAGACCTTATCCTATACCTATACATTTTCAAACACAAGTCGAGAAAGAGTTGGATGAGATGATAGATTTGAAAATAATCGAACCATCCACCTCTGCATATTCTTCGCCGATGGTTATTGTTCGGAAAAAAGACAATAACATACGTCTTTGCGTGGACTATCGCAAATTGAATCAAGTAACGAAGTTCGATGCCGAACCTATGCCTTTACTGGAAGAGCTACTTACTCGACTCTCCAAATCTCATTTTTTCACTAAACTTGATTTGTCTAAAGGATATTGGCAAGTTCCTTTATCTGAATGCGCCAAACCTCTCACGGCTTTTTCAACACCTAGAGGTTTGTTCCAATGGAATTTTATGCCTTTTGGTTTTATGAACGCACCAGCTACGTTCGTACGCATGATGCGCCGAATCCTATCTTATCGGTCAGATGTTATTGCATATCTAGACGACATCTGTCTTTTCAGCGATACTTGGGAAGATCACTATTCAGGGTTAGATGAATTGCTGTCTACTTTGCGCGAGCACAACCTGACAGCGAAACCCTCTAAAGCCTATATTGGTTTTAGCGAAATTTCTTTCCTAGGCCACCGAGTTGGTCATGGTTTCCTAAAGACAGAGGACCATAATACTAGTAAGATACTTAACATCTCTATCCCTAAGACTAAAAAACAGGTGAGAAGTCTGTTAGGTCTTATTCAATTTTATGGCAGATTCATTCAGAATATATCCTCTATCATGGCACCTCTTTCTACACTTTTAAAGAAAGGTTCGCCTAATATGGTCCACTGGTCTCAGGAATGCCAATGCTCTTTGGATAAGATTAAAACATTGTTTTCAACACCACCTATTTTAGTGTTACCTACTAAAGATAAGACATTTGTTCTTCGTAGTGATGCTTCATCCACTGGGATTGGAGCGGCACTAATGCAAGAGTACTCTGGAACTCTGCATCCTGTAATGTATATTTCCAGAAAACTTAATGCGGCAGAAAGGAATTATTCTTTTAGACCGTGAGCTATTAGCTATGGTTTGGTCGATCCTCAAACTACAGAGATTCCTTCTAGGCGCACATTTCATAGTAGAAACCGACCAAAAAGCTCTTACTGCTATACAGAGTAAGAATTTGAAGAGCTCGAGGTCTACTCGATATGCAATTGCTCTTCAACCTTTTCATTTCTCTGTGCGAGCTATTCGTGGATCAGATAATGTGATGGCAGACATTCTGTCAAGATGCCCACATGATTCCACATAACTATTAGGTCTTAGACTTCTTGATATGTCTAGTTTATAATAGTTCCTTTCTATGTAAAGATAGATACACATTTGTAATTTAATAATATAATGATTGTATCACTACTTAGCGGTTCATTGATGTTTATTCACCGCTGTGCTTTGATGATTTTTCTTCATAAATCATAAATTTAAGATATCTAATACGAAATTATGGTATGAAATTTTTTAGGCATTGTGTAATTGCCAGAATTGTATTATACTTTGATGACACCTTCCTGGAAAAATTTACTTGTAGAGAAATAATTTCTCTCAGTTTATGAGATACCTTCTCACCAGTCGCTCCATAAGTCGACTTAGCCTCATATTAGGCGTTATATTTATTCCTGATATTTTCATCTGCGCATTATTCATGCGTTGTGAGCCTATTGTACGTTGCTCCTAGATGTATTTCAAAAAAAAAAAAATGTTCCATTTTTTTTTTTCCCGGGAGGTGTGGTAAGACTGTTACGTGCAGTCTTTGATATCTTACAATATAATACATTTGTATGCTTGTTATGTTCGCAAATATTTTGTAAACAAAACAGATACTTTTTAGTGCTTAAGGAAAAGTCATTATTGAGTTACTTCCCTTGAAAGGAGTGTCGTCACTTTCAATCGAACTCCGCGGATGAATCCAGTTTTACTGCGATTTATTCTTTGTTTGGGTAGAAGTAGGTTGTTCTTGCTTCAGTGTATCTATGGCCTGAATTTATGTGTATTGTTTGTCTGGGTAGGACGAGTCTGTCTTATATCTGTATATCTTTACATATCTAAGTCGAACTATATGGTCTTTTGTCGTTAGAAAGGTCAAAGGGCTGTTCGGCGGATGTGTCGCTAGAGAGGTGTGATTTGGCTTCGTCCTGATGGGGCTGTGATTTTTGTGTAGCGGCTTGTCGCCGGAAAAAGTGATCTCAGTATTTATGGGGAAAGTGATAGTCGTCTAGACCTATCGTGTATGCTTTACCCCAGTGTTTATTCTTATTGCCAAGGAATGGCAGAATCATATTTCTGATACCAAGGTAACAAAAGATTCTCCTTATGTACTCTCTTACGAAGCCACCGTTTTTCGATAGGCACGATTTGTACGTCTGAGAGAATATATTTAACTAGATGAAGATGACATTCACTCCTAGCAGCACTATATCTTGTATGATGAAGTCAATTGTATCATGATAGAATCTACAGAGCTATGAGAACATTTAATGAATGACTAACTTTAATACAGATTCTTTATCTGTATCCAAACGTGAGTGACAGCTCACGAGAGAAGCCATCTTGTATCCAAATATTTTGTGACTTTCAAGAAGAGAAAGGGATACCCCGTATTATCGCTTGATGAGTCCAGAGATCACTGCTACACATGAGAACCCAGTACTAGCGGTTCAATATGATTATATGAAAAATATGTGCTGAATATTATTTCAAGGAATCTTCGCTAGACCAGGTTAGGTCTAGAAGCCATCTTGAATGTTGTTTATAATCTGACGTGCTTTGTCAGTAAACTCAGATGATATATATATATGGGCAATACTGAGTGCTTGTCTACTGACAGTCCATTATGCTATTATTCTACATGAGTGCCCATGTATCATTGCAAGACCATTTATCCACTGTACTATGATGTATTATGCCAACCTGTGATTTGTCACTATTCGTGCTGTCGAGTGTGTACGTCCAATTAAACTGTAGCAAAGGTACACAGTCGTTGGTGTCGATGACTTCCAGCCATACATGAGTGTGAGAAAAAGACCATTTGTCAACACCACGAACTCTTCTTATCATTCGCATATTATACTCACAATCTATGTCTACACACCACTGCGTAGGTCGAGTTGACATTCCATACTCAAACCACAAGCAACACAACAACACAGCATGTAGCTCTGGTGATGTTCTAGTGAGCTTATATTTATCAACTGATGATGAGCAAAGAAAATAGAGTTATCAACTAGAGAGACTTTATCAGCCATGTAAAAGATTGTAATTAAATGGTTCCATGGCAGACTTAGGCATGCCTAGATGTTGATCCATCATATAAGGGACTATCTAAGAAGTTTAAAACTACAGGACTATATATATGATGGTCATACAGGAACATTACACCTATCTTATTGCATGGAAAAGATTACTGCAGGAATGACAGAGGCGTAGCATCCATTAGGGAAGAGAAAAGAATACTGATGCGAATTTGTTCCATCAAACTGAAGTGGAGAAGCAGAGTTGTCAGAGAGAGCTGACCATGTTCTTTTGTATTGAATGTATGTTTACATGTAAATCAGGAGGAATTAGTTTGATATTAAGACAGAACCATAACTTGCATTGACAGGGGTTCCTGCTGGCACTTGTCTGGTGCTGGTACTCGATGATAGAGAAATTCAGCACGATTTCTAAGAGTCTCTGGTACCTGCTGGTATTAAAGAAGTTCAAGACCAGAGGAGACTGAAGAGTTTGGCCAAACCAACTACAACTGCTGTGATTCCAGGATCCAGATAAGTGCAATATCTGGCCTGGGACAACTTATCACGACTAAAGAAAAATCTCCTGTATAGACAAAAACGTTCCTCCAAAAGACTAACATAAACAATCCTAGTGAAACAAAAGAACATTGTGATGATGATAATCCCCAGCCTGCCTTCTAGTACCAGTAGTTAATTAGAGTAATTAACATCAACTTGAAAATGTGTAACAATGTACTATGGACATATTGTCTGTTGTATGTAAATATCTTTATATATATTTGTAAATATATCTATCCATCTAAATTGATTCTCATTGAACTGTAGTCCTGACCAAAACAACTTTAGGCTCAGGACCAATAAAGTTTAACAAAAGAATTTTTAAATATAAAATTTAACAGCTGGAGTTAGTTGAGTTTATTATATTAATTAGTATATGTTTGTATATGTTTTTGTATTAAGATTCTTTAACAACACTATTACAATACCCTAGACACTTTATGTAGCTTTCAGTCACGCTAGTCAATAAAGAATATAACTTAGAGTGAGATCGTAGGGTGGTAACAAGAAAGGTACTCTGTAACACAGTTGTCCATTGTTTACCTCAGAGACCTTCACAGTTGATCTCACTCAAGTACAACTATACGCACACCATTCTTCTTAACATCAAATCCCACCACAATCACATACAAGACAAAATGAAAATACTCGATGACAGGTCACAGCACGTAGATCTGAAATTACACAAGATAAAGACAAAGATAATGAGAATACATATAAACAATGATAACAAGGTCAAACTTGAGGAAACAACACAACACGTAGAATCAAACTCATATCTTGGCAGCAATATAGACAAAATTGGAGGGACAAACAATGATTTGAAAATAAGACCACAAAAAGCTAGAGGAGCTTTCATTGCATTTAGAAACATTTGGAGATCAAGAGAAATCCAGCCCAGAACAAAAATAAGAGCGTTCAATTCAAATGTCAAGTCAGTCCTATTGTATGGCTCTGAAACATGGAGAACAACAAAAACAACAACCAAAAAGCTACAGACTTTCATAAATGGGTGCTTGCATAGAATAGAAGGATTGAAGCGTAATGACAAAGTCACTAATGTAGATCTGATGACAAGATCACTAATGTAGATTTGATGACAAAGTCACTAATGTAGATCTGTTGACAAGATCACTAATGTAGATCTGATGAGAAAGTCACTAATGTAGATCTGATGACAGGAACCAGGCATGCGCCAGTGGAACAAGATATGAGAATAAATCGCTGACGATGGATGGGACATGCATTGAGTGTCAAGTCATCTAAAATTGTGAACAGTAATAAAATGTTGAGTATGGACCTATTTACAGGTCTTTAGTTATCACATTAAACCAGTTAATAGTTCATTGGAATGTTGAATGTTTTGCTGCCGTAAGCTTCCGAATGCCTGGTCCCAAAGACCATATTTTTAAGTCGTAGGTCTGACTCCAAATTAATTCTGTTAAGTTATTCATTTTTCATGTTTGCGAGAGCTAAACATGCAGCGCTTGCGTTTGTTGTTGCTGCTCGGTCGATTTTGTATCAGTTTATTTTTAACATTTTATACAATATTCCTTCAGTACATTGTGAACCACCTCGGTCATGCTCTCAACCCGCCGTGGTCTGCAGAAATCAGCCAGGTTAAGAACCACTGCTCTGGCATCTTCTAGGGAAAACAAGACAGCACCAACAAGTGGAGATAATTAGCCTCACACTAGACGAGCTCAGTTTCTCATTATTACGTTGGTCTAAAACAGGTACCGTCTCAACGATGAAACCAACCTCCACTGTCAAGTAGTCCACCATTCACCATAAATTGAAAGAGATCTTGAATGGTCACGCTGGTCAAGATCACATTGCATGCCCGGTACGATCGGCAGAAAAATGAAACCTAATTAACACTCAACAGAGGCAGCAAATGAAATTCAGTGTTTCTCATCTTTCAGAAAGTGCGCACCCCTTGAGGCGTAGTCACAAACATCTGAACCCCTTTTCGTATTTAATTTTTGACGTATTGTATAAAATATAGAGCAGTAGACTCGCCCGTGTGTTACCGGGACACGACACGGGATAAAGTATATTAACCCCCCTGCCGATGGGCGCTTGGATGATTAATAGTTACTGTCTGTGAAGAGATAAAGATAGAATATGCCTACTGTATGCTCAGTCATGTCGTATAAGAGGATTATTGAGAAGTCTGCATGGTCCTGACATCCTCATCATGTGAAAGAAATTGTCACAGAAACCATCGCTGGAGGATCATGTAACTGCCTTGTGCAAGCTTCTTGCAGCACTATCTGCACTTTTGTCTCCATGGTCCATAGAGAGCGTACAAGAAAACGCTAATGATGAATATAGTCTACCGTTCACTAGGTTCTTTCACATATCCCCTTAAGCTGGAAACGGTATGGTCTGTTCCACATATCCCCTTTAGCTAGAAACGGTATGGTCTGTTCCACATATCCCCTTTAGCTAGAAACGGTATGGTCTGTTCCACATATCCTCTTTAGCTGGAAACTGTATGGTCTGTTCCACATATGCCCTTTCGCTGAAAACTGTATAGTCTGTTTCACATATGCCCTTTCGCTGAAAACTGTATAGTCTGTTCCACATATGCCCTTTCGCTGAAAACTGTATAGTCTGTTCCACATATGCTCTTTCGCTGAAAACTGTATAATCTGTTCCACATATGCCCTTTCGCTGAAAACTGTATAGTCTGTTCCACATATGCCCTTTCGCTGAAAACTGTATAGTCTGTTCCACATATGCCCTTTCGCTGAAAACTGTATGGTCTGTTCCACATATCCTCTTTAGCGGGAAAGTGTATGGTCTGTTCCACATATGCTCCTTACGTGGAAACTGTATGGTCTGTTCCACATATCATCTTTAGCTGAAAACTGTATGGTCTGTTCCACATATCCTCTTTAGCGGGAAATTATGGTCTGTTCCTCATATTCTCTTTAGCTGAAAACTGTATGGTCTGTTCCACATATACCGTGTAGCTGGAATGTGTATGGTCTGTTCCACATATGACCTTTAGCGGGAAACTATGAACTATTCCTCATATTCTATTTAGCTGAAAACTGTATAGTCTGTTCCACACATCCCCTTTAGCTGGAAACTGTATGGTCATACGTGGATTTAACACAAACGTGTTGGACTGGACATGAAGAAGGACAACGGACAACAGAAAAAAATAATATAATTGATAGGCATACCGGGAATCGAACCGGAGAACTATCCAAAAAAATGACTGCGCCCTTTCACGATTTTTTTTACAGCAATGAAATGGCGTCCATTTGGATGGTACTTGGTTCGATTCCCGGTAAGACTATCACTAATATTTCTTTTCTGTTGTCTGTTGTCTGTTGTCTGATGTACTTATTTATATCCAACGAGTGCCTGTTTGGTTTCAGTTTTAAGTACTATCTTCATTGCATACGGGCAACTCTATCAGTGCTCCGATCTACTTCCTTAGATCGCACAAGGAGGATATCAGCACAGTACACGAACTCCGTAGCACCGGTCAGAATCCCAATGATATGTATATAAAGGACTCAAACATTCTATAAATATTTTTGCGCTGGATAGGTTTCTAATTTTTTAATTTTGCCAGGGCAGCGGACTGATAGGCCTACTTTTTACGATTTCCAACTACCGTGGGATTTTTAACATGCGCACTTGCACACGGCACCTCCTATATCTTTCGCCCTTATCCGAGAAGGCTAGGCATCCGTTAGCCATTTATTACACATAAGGGAGGGAAACCCGAGGCCTGTAAACAGCAAATTAATATGAAACAGATATAAAGGTATGTTATCAGGCACTCGCAGAAAATAAAGAAGTAGAACACCAGACAACAGAAAAACAACAGACATGAGTGGCTTATCCTTGTCTTGTTGGATTCGGCCTATACTGCTTGATAGAAATACAACAGAAGTGATTGCGTCATTCATAGGCTGAACTGCCCATGGTGGACTTCTGGTGTCGTGTATTGTGGTTCGCACTGTTGACCTGCAATTGAAACATCATTTTTTGATGATGCGTAGATGGCAGGGCGGATAGTGTGATTCGCTTGCATGGCTAGGCGGGGTTGTCGCACGGAAGGTCCAGTGTTCAAATCCTGGGTAAGCCACTCATGTCTGTTGTTTTTCTGTTGTCTGGTGTTCTACTTCTTTATTTCCTGCGAGTGCCTGATAACATACCTTTATATTTGTTTCATATTAATTTGCTGTTTACAGGCCTCGGGTTTCCCTCCCTTATGTGTAATAAATGTTTATACAATACCAAACCTACCCACTATCCTGTTCTCACTGTTTTAGTCTACTATCATTTACTGGACACAGTATTAAGGTCCTTGTCTTGTTGGATTCGGCCTATACTGCTTGATAGAAATACAACAGAAGTGATTGCGTCATTAATAGGCTGAACTGCCCATGGTGGACTTCTGGTGTCGTGTATTGTGGTTCGCACTGTTGACCTGCCATTCAAACATCATTTTTTGATGATGCGTAGATGGCAGGGCGGATAGTGTGATTCGCTTGCATGGCTAGGCGGGGTTGTCGCACGGAAGGTCCAGTGTTCAAATCATGGGTAAGCCACTCATGTCTGTTGTTTTTCTGTTGCCTGGTGTTCTACTTCTTTATTTCCTGCGAGTGCCTGATAACATACCTTTATATTTGTTTCATATTAATCCGTTAGCCAAGAGACCGGGATGGAGTATGACATCATTGGGATCACTTGCTCTGAAAAAAATGTCCATAAACTATATTTCCTCTCCTTGGAATCGAACCCGGTACCTCCAGAATTCGAGGCGGACGCCATACCTCTTAGCCACTCCTACCCCCGGTGCCTTTTAATTACCTATACGTATTTAGTTACTATTCATAGCACTTGTGTTTCCTTTATTATTCATTTATAGTTATACCAGAGCCCTGAGAGGACTGCCTTGTAATGTTATTAACAGGTCATTTCAGTGTGCGGGTCATATCTATCGGCAGAGTCGTCAACAGTCCAGAAGGAAAAGTGAGAATGACAAGTGGGCGAAACCCACTTTGTTGTTGTTGCTGTTGTTGTTGTTGCTGTTGATGTTGTTGTTGTTGATCGAGCTGCACTTGGGCTCTCACCCTTCAGCTCAATGCCATGTTTTCGCAAGTTGTTTTGTTTCTCCGTACAAGGTGTTACACTTATCTGGCATCGGAGGAAGGGGCCTTTTCCTTACGTCATCGAGTGCTGGGCACTCAACGAGGTGGTGGTCAACAGTTTCGTAGGGGTGGTTGAATAGCTGGCACTCTGGAGGGTGTTGTTGGATTCTGTACAAGTGAGTGTTGAGTGGTATATGTTGTGTTCTGAGCCGAAAAATGGTGCTCTGATCCCTCCTTGTAAGATGGCTAATGTTGTCATTAGGATCAGTGTAGCGGGAGGTTATTAAAATTATTTATTTAGGTAAGAATAGGGTTGGTAGATGGATCACCAGGTATCTCATATGCTACCAGAATAGTATGCCAGTAAAGAGTTCTGGTATTACAAGTAATACCCCAGTCTTAGAAATAAGCACTGGTATATTGATATCATAGGAATAGTCAGACTGTGAAAACCCTGGCCAGTTGGTAAGAAGTTGTACCAGGATTTAAGGTGTCTCCTCCCTGTGACTATCTTATGATTACTAAATGTCTAGGGGATAAATAAAATGAACATTCACTTTAACCACAAATGTAAGAAGTGAATAATTCCTCAGGTACAGTCAAAATATTTTAATATGTACACTAATATTCTATTTCTGCTAGTTGGAAAAGAGCATTAAAATATATACAAAATATTTACACAATTACTATTATTGTCTGTTTAGACTTCAAGATCTTGAATAATAAAGTTACTGAAAACTGGAATCACTTTTACTGTATCACTGTTATTAGTCCTCTGACTTTACACATTACTGTCATCATGTGACTGAAGTTTCTAATGATTTGAATCCACTATCGCTGTTGTTTCATATATATTGGTAGTCAGTGTCATAACTAGACACTTATCTGTGACTCGTGATCCTGCTGACACGGACTGTCTGTTGTATATATATATATCAGTATTGGTAGACCCAGCCTGGGGATGTCAATGACCAGTTGAAGTTCACTCGTTGGGGTCCTGCACTCTTGTGGGATTGCCTCTGATGAACAACACAGGCTTCTGATACTGGACAGTCTGGTCTGAGTTATTTGATGGAACCTGAAACATCAGTTCAGCCTTGGCTAGTACCTGGCTAGACTTGTAACTGACTAGCACAGATGTCAGACCAGTCAGTCATCAGATGTCACCGTTATACAATCATAGTAAGTAAGGACCTCATTTCAGTGATACAGAAGTATTAACATTTCAATTAATTGTAACTGACTAGCACATATGTCAGACTAGTCAGTCATCAGATGTCACAGTTATACAGTCATAGCAAATAACATCATTTCAATGATACAGGATTCGTATTTACATTCTCAGTAATAATTATCATCTGGTTTATTCCTCTCCTGTACATACTGTAATTTTTTATAACTTGATCTTTCCAACTACATCAGGTACAAATTTAAATACTGATGCCACTCTTAGCATCTACACCAAATTAATACACAACTAGATAAAGTGAGTGACCAACTGACCAAGCGATCAAGTTGCTTTCTTCGGTAGCACAATTACATAGTTTTGGAATTGAGACCTGGCTGTGGAACACTCCAGTTTACCAGCTGTAAATAGGCACTCAGTTGTGCGCTCGAACTAGGGAAAGAAAAGGCAGTGAGGAAGGAGACTGGTCACCTAACCTCGTAAAAGCGATATCTTCCATGATGAAGCTTTTAACACTTCATTTGCCTATGACAATCTCTGCCATGGGACTGCCTTTCTCTTCGTAAGAGATACAGCAATTAATATTATAGACGTTATCTACATTTGACTGTGGGGCTAGTTGTGATTAATTTTTGTATAAGCAACAATCATCCACATTGCACATGTTTAGATCATACTAAAATTAACATTACATATATCAATGAATATTCTACGTGCATATATTTTGTGAAGTCTATACGAACCTGAAATAACAAAAAAAAAATTATTATACATGATAGTTTCGTAATTTCGCTTACCCTCAGACTCCAGACCCTTGACTTAAAAACTTCTGGCGATTCGCTCACAATTCAGATTGTATTAGCGTAGTGGCGATCTCTGCCGTCAGTATGTCTCAAACCTAATTTCAGTGTGCGTCCTTTCAGTTTACGATCCGCTCTTTATAAGCCTCTGGCGGACGTATCGGAGAGCACTGATGTCACAGCCTATACTCCGGCTGAAATTTTTTTCCTGAGGCAGCGATTTCACATGATTTGTGCGTTGTCTGAAACTTTCCCTTGTTATTCCTCGGCTTATATATTATCTAT
>JAMPIV010011512.1:0-40678 GCA_024509875.1 Oreohelix idahoensis | reverse complement strand
CATTATAAAAAATTAAAAGTGTCCCTGAAAATAAAAGTTGGTGAATCTTCACAGCCAGTGGTAGTTAATTAATTAATTAGAATTATTTTAGACTAGAGTAATTAGAATTACTTTAGTGGTTGGAAATTTACTTTGCTCATTGCTAGAATTGTTAAAAAGTATGGCGGAGCTAGCCTAATTCAGATCAGCTGCTGTGCTGACGGCAAAGGATATGGGAATGGATGGTCAGATTTTAATTCAATATGTAACGGCTGAATGTGATAAGTATATTGAACGGGAAGAAAGAAGATTAGAAAAAGAGGCTGAAAGAAAATTAGAGTCTGAAAGGTTGGCTGAAGAGAAGAGGTTACAAATTGAGGCTGAGACTAAGAGGTTGCAGATTGAGGCTGTCAAAGAGGCTAAAGCATTGGAGGCAGAAGAAAAACGACAGCAAAGGGAGGCAGAAGAAAAAAGATTGACTGCCGAAAGGGAGGCAGAAGATAGAAAGTTGCAAAGGGAGCACGAATTACGACTAAGGGAGCTGGAATTACAAGGCCAGGCTCCTGAAAATGGTGCCAGCCTTTTTGCCTCAGATGCTACGCCCAGTCTGGGAGCCTCAACATCAGCTATGGGGTTTCATTTAGACCATTTTGTTGAAAAAGACGATGACATAGAGGGGTACCTAGGACGTTTTGAGTTATTAGCTACTACATATGGGTTAGAGAGAGAGAGGTGGAGTTTAAAGCTATCACAGGGACTGAGAGGTACTTCTTATGAAGTCTTCGCAAGAATGAACAGAGAAGACCAAGACAATTATGATATGTTAAAGCAGGCTTTGTTATTGAGTTGAGGTACGAAAAAAAATGGTGAATTTTATCGTAAGAAATTTAGAAATGCCAAACTGTTGTCTGGGGAGACATACCACCAATTCTCTGCCAGACTGGAAACCTATTTGGAGAAATGGACTGCTCTGGGGAAGACCCAAGATCTTAAAGAAATGATCATGATTGAGCAATTGAGAGAGTCCATTGCTCCAGACATGAGAAAATTTCTCATGGAACAAGGTGCAGAGAAGTTGGGGGAGGTTTTAAAGGTCGCTGAGAGGTATCAGGCAGCCCAGGCAGAGGTAAGTGGTGCTAAAAAGAAGCACATAGACAATTTTAAAGCTCCACAGCAATTTAATAAATTTGATAATAGAGAGCAGGGAAATAAAGGTAGGACAAACTTTGAACGGCCAAGAAATGACTACCGAGACAGAAACTCACAGTTCAATGACCAAAAATTCAATGAAAGAAAACCGTTGAACCAAGGAAAAAGATGGTGTAAATGGTGCAAGAAAGATAACCATAACACCGAATTTTGTAGAAGGAAACCTTCAAACATTGCTGCAATGAAGTCGGGGACGCAAAGATTAAAGGTAAATCCTAATGGACAGCAGGAACCTTATCACCCCCCAGTTTGTGAGGATGTTATTTGTAATGGGGTCACCATAAGGTGCCTTTATGATACAGGTTTGGATTATGATTCAGTTGTGAAGTCTCTCCTAGTGGACCCAAGTCAGTATACCACAGAAACAGTGGAAATACAAGGGGCAACTAAGGATATACCACTCATGACACTTCCCATCGCAAGGATAACGGTGAAAACTCGCTATGTGGAAGGAGAAATCAGAGCAGCAGTGATAGATGAACCAATCTACCCTCTGATATTGGGGTGTAGATACGTCTTCTTGGGGAATCCCGAGAGGCCTGTGATCATGGCGACAGTGCAGACCAGGTCACAGAAGAAGGAGGAAGAAGGTGAACCTATAAATGCTCATCCAGAGGAGATGAGGAAGGCGCAGGCTGAGGATAGGACACTCAAGCCATGTTTTTAAAAATTGCCCAAATGCCACACACCTCCGAGCAAGGGGGAATATTTTATGAAGAACAAACTATTATACAGGAAGGCCGGAACTGGAACAAATGGTCACAACCAGCTGGTTCTTCCCACTTCATATAGAGATAAAGTGATGGAACTCGGGCATGCGATTCCCTTCAGTGGTCACATGGGGATCAGCACCACAGGACAGCGTATAGCTTGTCATTACTTCTGGCCAGGGATAACGGAGGATATAAAAAGATATGTCAAATCCTGCCCAGAATGTCAAAGGGTAGCTCCAAAGCATTGGACTGCTCCTGCAACTCTAGGGGAAATGCCCATAGTGGGAACACCTTTTGAGAGGGTTGCAGTGGATATTGTGGGACCTCTCACTCGGACCAAGAGGAGGAACAGTTACATCCTTACTCTGGGGGACACTTGTTCTATGTGGGGAGAGGCGGTAGCCCTGCCATCAATTGATTCAAAACATGTAGCAGAGGCACTACTTACAATATTTACCCGATTAGGATTCCCGCATCAAATCTTGACGGATAATGGTTCTCAGTTCAAGGGGAAACTAACGGAAGAAGTTTTTAAGCTATTTCAAGCCAGACACTTTCATTGTAGTCCGTACCATCCGCAAGGGAACGGCCAGGTAGAGAGGTTCAACGGGACTCTCATTTCTATCCTGAGAAAGCTGGCACACGAAAAACCGGATCTGTGGGATCAATTCCTGCCCGCCGCATTGTTTGCGTATCGGGAGGTACCACATAGTTCAACCGGGATGGCTCCCGCAACTCTGCTATTTGGGAGGCCAATAAAAGGTCCATTAGAAGCCTTATTAAGGACCTGGACAGATGAGAAGGCGGAAGAGACTGTTACCTCATCTTATCAATACGTGAACGAACTGACCACTCGTTTGAAAGCTGGATGGAAACTGGCAAATGATAATTTGAAACAAGCCAGGAAGAAACATGCAGCATATTTTAATAGGAAGGCAAAGGACAGAGAACTAGCTGTGGGAGAGAAGATGCTGCTTCTACTACCCGGCAGCCAGAATAAATTACAAATTGGATGGCAAGGTCCATATACGGTTCTAGAGAAGGTGTCTAGAACAAACTATAAAATTGACAAAAAGGGGAAGGAGAAAGTTTATCACGTAAACCTGTAAAAGAAGTATCTGGACAGACCACTCCAGGAAAGCACCCCCTTACTGACCTTAGCTATCGCAACTCAAATGCAAAAGGAACCACTCACCTCACATGAATACCCATTACATCCTTGTGAAACAGCAGCACAGGTAAAAGTCAGTAAGCACCTGACTAAAAACCAGAGGGAGAGAGTTCAACAGGTTCTGGAGGAACATACAGATGTATTAACAGATAAACCAGGCCATACAAATTTGCTACAGTATGACATGAAACTGGTAGACTCAAACCCAATCTGTATGAGAGCCTATTCTATTCCGTTCGCGAAGGAGAAGGCATTGAAGGAAGAAATAGATTATTTGTTGAAGGAGGGGATTATTTCACACAGTGAATCATCTTTTAGCTCTAGTGTCGTTTTGTTGAGAAAACCGTCTGGGGAACACAGACTGTGCATAGATTACAGGAAACTGAATGCTGTCACAGAAGGACAAGTGGATCCATTACCAGACACAAAACAGTTATTTGCCAGACTGAACAAGGCAAAATACTTTTCAAAGGTGGATCTTAGTAAAGGCTATTACCAGATTCCAGTGAAGCCTGAAGTGAGACCTTATTTGGCTTTTAGCACTTCGGATGGACATTATGAATTCAACATGCTACCATTCGGACTGAAAAAATGCTCCGAGTGTATTTTCAAGGATGATGCGCAAATTGTTGGATCCCCTGAATAACCCATGTATCACGAATTTCATGGATGATATTCTCGTCGCCACAGAGACATTTGAAGAACACATTGAAGATCTAGAAATGTTATTTAATAGGCTTAGGGAGGCGAACTTAACTGCTAGGCCAACAAAATGTTGTATTGGATGCAAAGAGTTGGAATTCTTGGGACACACTGTATATCAGGGTAACATGACCCCTGATCCCAAGAACTTGGAAAAACTGCAGAGAGCACCTAGACCACAAACAAAAAAGGACGTGCGATCATTCGTGTCGTTATGCGGATTTTATCAAAAATATATCAAAGATTTTAACTCTATTTGTGCTCCTCTGACTGATCTGACTCGCAAGGGACTTCCAGATAAAATTATTTGGACTGCGCAAAGTGAATTAGCGTTCCAAGACTTAAAGGAAAAACTCACTAGCAAGCCTATTCTCAAACTGCCTGATTTGACACAGGACTTTGTCTTAAGAACCGATGCAAGTAATGTAGGACTCGGAGCGGCTTTGTTGCAAAGAACATCTTCACCTGATGGGGAACTGAAACCAGTCGCTTATGCAAGCCGCAAATTGAATAAGGCGGAACAAGGATACTCCACAAGCGAAAAAGAATGTTTAGCGTTAATCTGGGCAATAAAGAAGTTTCAAATCTATCTGTATGGTAGGACTTTTGTGGTCGAGACGGATCATCAGCCTCTCGTATTCTTATCTCAGGCTAAGCATGAAAACGCAAGATTGCTGAGGTGGTCTTTATTGCTTCAACCTTATCAGTTTAGTATCCAATATATCCCAGGCAAATTGAATGTCGGTGCAGATTTCCTCAGTCGGCACCCCTGTGATCAAAATTAGAGTAATGGCTGGCGTGAGGAGAGATTTTATCTATGTGTATCACTGGGTTTAGAACTTGCCGTAGGCATGTTTTCAAGTGGGGAGATGTGTCATAAAATTAACAGTGATACAACGTAAAAATATCTCCAGAGGATAAAATGTAAGGATAAAAAGAATGCGTAAGTTACTGGAAGGCATGATCGCCCACGCCGCGGGTCATCACCCGCCATGGAAATTAAATTGCTAGAACGTTTACCCTTGGAACGGAATGAGAACGAAGATCAAAAGGGAAAAATCTGACTGAACATGTGCTTGAAACTAGCAAGGCTAAAAAGATGCAATTGGGGGGGGGGGGGGGGGGAAGGGGGGAAAAGTCACGTCCCCAAGTTGACACAAGGTAAAGAAATCGACAAAAGGGACCATAGTTATTATACGCAACAGTCATTTCTTGGACGCTTTTGCGATATTTTGTCCTTTATTTGAATTCAGCGGCAAACGCAGTACGGAAGATTCTAGAAAATATTTCGAAAAAACCAACTAACCTTGAAAAGTAACTTTTTCTTAATAATGATGTTAGGAATATAAAACCTAGCTGGCCGGATGGCCCATCTTGAGCAGTGAAATAATATGCTTTCATTTATACAGTCGGATAGATAATAAGAAAGATATTGACAAAAGACTGTGTTGTTCATATCAACGAACGACTGCATTGAAACAATAATGTCACTAATTTTCAAAAAAAATTGTGGCCTTGAAGACGCAAGTGCTAAAATCTAGTTAGAATGAAAGAGAGAGGGTGTTAAGGAGAATTGTGGCTAAAAATAACTTCACAGGCAAAATTGTGTAGGGGAGGGCAGAGTTGGTTCAAAAAACAAGTGTGTTTTTTTTGTGAAAACGCAAGTAGAGACAGACGGACCAACAGACAATAATGCATACTTGACTGAGGTATGACTGAATTGACTTTTTGGTAGGATGTTTGAATTTGAAAAAAGAAAAGGCGGTGATTGGCCATAGATGAATATATTATCGGCGCTCAGACGCGCATTTTTGCCATTCGTCATAAGTTGTCCTAGTAGACACAGTAAAATATTAAGTGGTGATTTCCCAGAAGCAAATTGAAGTAGTTAGAGGGACGCCATCCTAAAGCCAGCAGCTCAGCTGAGTTTTGCTAGCATATACTGTGTTCTATGTTCATAATTCTGGTAAGACTGAAATTATTTCTTTGTACATTTTAATTTTTGTTTAAGGTTTCGAGTGATTTGATACTGCCATATCAAAATCTATCCCTTACAACAAGTAAGGATTCGCTCTAGACCCCCCGCCCTAGTTCAGGGTCTAGAGACAAATAAAATACATAAACTCCAGCAAGGATTATGAAGGACCGATCAAGTGTTGAGATCAGTGGAACATATCACCTATCCTATTCTATGGCAGGAAGCTAATAAACATATTTCGGAATATGTAGTCTGGGAGAACTTATCCTATGTGAAACCAACTTGGTAAGATGTGCTGTATGGTCAGAGAGATCTGACCCGTCTATATGGTGTTGTTGTTGTGTAGTGTTGTGTCCAGAAATGGTTTAGAGGATGGAATTCTGACACATGACTAATACTTTGATTGCAGAACTGTGAGTTTTTATTTGGCACCAATGTGGTGTCAAATGAGGTGTTGAATATTACAAGAGGGACCCGTGCAGTAACATTTTGTCAGAGCAGCCTGATATAGCCCCCAAGCACGGAGAGGTGGGGCCACCAGACTTCTGATATTGCCCCCAAGCACGGAGAGGTGGGGCCACCTGATTCCAGCACCAGACTTACTCCTTCAAGTTACGTGAGAGTCTGGCCTGCTGAATACTCACCAACTTGATTTCTAACACACCAATTATAATACCCGCAATAAATGGGCAATGTGTAGTCGCTATAGATCGGGAGTGACGAGGCCACCCCAACAGCACATCCATAAATAGTTCTTCCCCATAAAGTACAACTATAAACAGTAGTAATATTAACTAGTCTTGTAACATACCTATGTACACACTTTTCATTTATTATGCCATATATTCATGCATATCATTAATACTTTCAAAACCTTTCATATGTTCTGACCAAAATAAAACCTTGGTTCAGAACAAATAAATTTAAAGAAAATTTACTATCAAAATTTTACACAGCTTGAGTTAGTTCAGTGTGTTTTAAATTTTATTAATATTATTAGACTTATTAAATATCTGTGTGTGTGTGTTTGTATATATTAATACAACACCTTACATTCAGTACCCTAGATTTTTTAACGTAGCCACATTCATTAGTAAAAAAAGATAGGTGTGAGGTCGTAGTGGTAGCAAGAAGGGCCTTCTGAAAATTCACAGCTATTTTTATCTCAGGAGCCTTCACAGCTGACCTCATGCAGCACACTAAGTAATATCACCATCATACAATACCATCAAATCCACTACACTGACAAGTACCAATGGAGCAAGGGATGAGAACAAGACGATGGCGATGGATAGGACCCACAATGAGGAAACCTGTTGATAGCATTAGTGGACAGTCCTCGCTCTGGACTCTCTAGGGTACGAGAAATAGAGACAGATCAATGAAGACATGGAGAAGAGAAATAGAGGCAGACCAATGAACACATGGAGAAGAGAAATAGAGGGAGATCAATGAACACATAGAGAAGAGAAATAGAGGGAGATCAATGAACACATGGAGAAGAGAAATAGAGGGAGACCAATGAACACATGGAGAAGAGAAATAGAGGGAGGTCAATGAACACATGGAGAAGAGAAATAGAGGGAGATCAATGAACACATAGAGAAGAGAAATAGAGACAGATCAATGAACACATGGGGAAGAGAAATAGAGACAGATCAATGAACACATGGAGAAGAGAAATAGAGACAGATAAATGAACACATAGAGAAGAGAAATAGAGACAGATCAATGAACACATGGAGAAGAGAAATAGAGGGAGATCAATGAACACATGGAGAAGAGAAATAGAGACAGATCAATGAACACATAGAGAAGAGAAATAGAGGGAGATCAATGAACACATGGAGAAGAGAAATAGAGACAGATCAATGAACACATAGAGAAGAGAAATAGAGACAGATCAATGAACACATAGAGAAGAGAAATAGAGACAGATCAATGAACACATAGAGAAGAGAAATAGAGACAGATCAATGAACACATGAAGAAGAGAAATAGAGGGAGATCAATGAACACATGGAGAAGAGAAATAGAGACAGATCAATGAACACATGGAGAAGAGAAATAGAGACAGATCAATGAACACATGGAGAAGAGAAATAGAGACAGATCAATGAACACATGGAGAAGAGAAATAGAGACAGATCAATGAACACACGGAGAAGAGAAATAGAGACAGATCAATGAACACAGAGAAGAGAAATAGAGACAGATCAATGAACACATGGAGAAGAGAAATAGAGGGAGATCAATGAACACATGGAGAAGAGAAATAGAGACAGATCAATGAACACATAGAGAAGAGAAATAGAGGGAGATCAGTGAACACATAGAGAAGAGAAATAGAGACAGATCAATGAACACATGGAGAAGAGAAATAGAGGCAGATCAATGAACACATAGAGAAGAGAAATAGAGGGAGATCAAAGAACACATAGAGAAGAGAAATAGAGACAGATCAATGAACACATGGAGAAGAGAAATAGAGGCAGATCAATGAACACATGGAGAGGAGAAATAGAGGCAGATCAATGAACACATGGAGAGGAGAAATAGAGGCAGATCAATGAACACATGGAGAAGAGAAATAGAGACAGATCAATGAACACATGGAGAAGAGAAATAGAGACAGATCAATGAACACATAGAGAAGAGAAATAGAGACAGATCAATGAACACATAGAGAAGAGAAATAGAGGCAGATCAATGAACACATGGAGAAGAGAAATAGAGACAGATCAATGAACACACAGAGGAGAGAAATAGAGACAGATCAGTGAACACATAGAGAAGAGAAATAGAGACAGATCAATGAACACATAGAGAAGAGAAATAGAGGCAGATCAATGAACACATGAAGAAGAGAAATAGAGGGAGATCAATGAACACATGGAGAAGAGAAATAGAGACAGATCAATGAACACATGGAGAAGAGAAATAGAGACAGATCAATGAACACATAGAGAAGAGAAAGAGAGGGAGATCAATGAACAGATAGAGAAGAGAAATAGAGACAGATCAATGAACACATGGAGAAGAGAAATAGAGGGAGATCAATGAACACATAGAGAAGAGAAATAGAGACAGATCAATGAACACATAGAGAAGAGAAATAGAGGGAGATCAATGAACACACAGAGAAGAGAAATAGAGGGAGATCAATGAACACATAGAGAAGAGAAATAGAGGGAGATCAATGAACACACAGAGAAGAGAAATAGAGGGAGATCAATGAACACATAGAGAAGAGAAATAGAGGCAGATCAATGAACACATGGAGAAGAGAAATAGAGACAGATCAATGAACACATAGAGAAGAGAAATAGAGACAGATCAATGAACACATAGAGAAGAGAAATAGAGGGAGATCAATGAACACATAGAGAAGAGAAATAGAGACAGATCAATGAACACATGGAGAAGAGAAATAGAGGGAGATCAATGAACACATAGAGAAGAGAAATAGAGACAGATCAATGAACACATGGAGAAGAGAAATATAGACAGATCAATGAACACATAGAGAAGAGAAATAGAGGGAGATCAATGAACACATAGAGAAGAGAAATAGAGACAGATCAATGAACACATAGAGAAGAGAAATAGAGGGAGATCAATGAACACATAGAGAAGAGAAATAGAGACAGATCACTGAACACATAGAGAAGAGAAATAGAGACAGATCAATGAACACATAGAGAAGAGACATAGAGGCAGATCAATGAACACATATAGAAGAGAAATAGAGACAGATCAATGAACACACGGAGAAGAGACATAGAGACAGATCAATGAACACATAGAGAAGAGAAATAGAGACAGATCAATGAACACACGGAGAAGAGACATAGAGACAGATCAATGAACACATAGAGAAGAGAAATAGAGACAGATCAATGAACACACGGAGAAGAGACATAGAGACAGATCAATGAACACATAGAGAAGAGAAATAGAGACAGATCAATGAACACACGGAGAAGAGACATAGAGACAGATCAATGAACACATAGAGAAGAGAAATAGAGACAGATCAATGAACACATGGAGAAGAGACATAGAGACAGATCAATGAACACATAGAGAAGAGAAATAGAGACAGATCAATGAACACATAGAGAAGAGAAATAGAGGGAGATCAATGAACACACAGAGAAGAGAAATAGAGGCAGATCAATGAACACATAGAGAAGAGAAATAGAGGGAGATCAATGAACACACAGAGAAGAGAAATAGAGGCAGATCAATGAACACATAGAGAAGAGAAATAGAGACAGATCAATGAACACATAGAGAAGAGAAATAGAGACAGATCAATGAACACATAGAGAAGAGAAATAGAGGGAGATCAATGAACACATGGAGAAGAGAAATAGAGACAGATCAATGAACACATAGAGAAGAGAAATAGAGACAGATCAATGAACACATAGAGAAGAGAAATAGAGACAGATCAATGAACACATAGAGAAGAGAAATAGAGACAGATCAATGAACACATAGAGAAGAGAAATAGAGACAGATCAATGAACACATAGAGAAGAGAAATAGAGACAGATCAATGAACACATAGAGAAGAGAAATAGAGACAGATCAATGAACACATAAAGAAGAGAAATAGAGGGAGATCAATGAACACATAGAGAAGAGAAATAGAGACAGATCAATGAACACATGGAGAAGAGAAATAGAGGGAGATCAATGAACACATAGAGAAGAGAAATAGAGACAGATCAATGAACACATAGAGAAGAGAAATAGAGGGAGATCAATGAACACATAGAGAAGAGAAATAGAGGGAGATCAATGAACACACAGAGAAGAGAAATAGAGGGAGATCAATGAACACACAGAGAAGAGAAATAGAGGGAGATCAATGAACACATAGAGAAGAGAAATAGAGGGAGATCAATGAACACATAGAGAAGAGAAATAGAGACAGATCAATGAACACATGTGTCGTGAAACGAAGTGTAACCCACTACTTTGTTAATCACTATGTCTAGATTCAGATTTGCTTCAACCAATCAACTTGCACCGTTCACCAGTCTCTGAGACGGAATAAATTATACTGTTCACGCAGTTCACGCAAGATGGCGGCTAAAAACTGAATAAAATTAGGCTGTATGAGCAAAAGACGAAACCGGAGGAAACCAATCAACTTGCTCCGCCAGGAACCAACCGAAAGCTTTCCTTACGTATTTACCTGCCTATATATTCGGGCGGAATTTTATGCTAAACACGCAACACCAAAAACGAAGCCAGCCTGACCGACTGAAGAGGAAGAACCTGTCACTTTGATTTAGTGCTTATCTGAGGGCATCGACCTGCAACCTACTTCACTAAGTCGCATCAAAACCTGGCCAGTTTAAAATCTTAGGAGGGTAAATATATTTGCGATAACCTTTAGAAAAATAGGCCTTCAGCAGGTATATAATGTTGGTATTTGTTGTGTGTCATTATACTACCTACACCTGTATATATTTAATATATTTTGGGTTCACTATGAATGTATATGATTGATATAGACAAAGACTAATAGGGCTCATACCTCAATCTATTGTCTCCTATAACTCAATCTATTGTCTCACACGACTTCAATCTATTATCTCAGACCAACTGCAAATATAACCAAAACAGTCCTTGTTAGGACTCAACCTATTGTCTTCTATAACTTCAGTCTATTGTCTCAGATAAAACCAACTGCAAATATAACCATAACAGTCCTTGTTAGGACTCAACCTATTGTCTTCTATAACTTCAGTCTATTGTCTCAGATAAAACCAACTGCAAATATAACCATAACAGTCCTTGTTAGGACTCAATCTATTGTCAGTCTATAACTTCAATCTATTGTCTCAGATAAGACCAACTGCAATATAACCAAAACAGTCCTTGTCAGGACTCAATCTATTGTCGCATCTAACTCCAATCTATTGTCTCCTATAACTCCCACCTGATATATCACCAAACAGTCCTCGTCTCATATACTCCTATCATAAGAACATAACAATATTATTAGGATATATGTTACCAGCTAGTATAGCACTTGTCAGAGAGGGCGTGGTATATTATAGGGGGAAGGACATTGTTGTATCACACCTAGGTGTACATATTATTGGATTTATTCATGTATTGATTTATATTATGGGATGTATTCATGTATTAAATGTATTCATGTATTGAATCTATATTATTGAATGTATCCATGTATTAGTTTATCAGAAAGAATGTTTTGCAAGTAGACACCTGTCTTGTCTCGCTATTGCTAAATCATACTGAGCCATGTTGTCATTCATCCCACATGCAGACACTGAGACACGCTCATATCATATACAATAGAAATAGGTGGGCTTGAGGACAGAAATTAGCCCCTATTTTTGCTTTGTTACAGGTTTATTTGTGACCTAAAAACCTGAGGTCGTATGTTCGAGTCAATCCCGCTGCCTGGAACTTCGCAGGAGCATAGAGATTGTACAGAAGCTACATCTTTAGTCCCCCTCAGTCTTGGGTGGGCTAAAGTAACGAGCCTCAGCAGGAGTTGTGTGAACAAAACTACGGAGAACAGAACTGTTTTAAGAGATGAGTACACATTCGTACCATTTCTGTCAGCATTGTGAGCATAGAAACTGTCAGTGATGAGAAAGTGACTTAGCACAGCAAGAGACAAAAATAACAGCATAGCTGATAAATGTTATATCCTTAATTAACAGCACAGCTGATATAATTTTTGTTCCTATAAGTGGAAAACTTGTTGTCTATATAAATATAAATATTTGTAAAATATATGTAAACTTACAAATTCATTACGTTCCATTTTTTTCAACATTCACCCTTCAGCACAAGAGTAGATAGTGTATATACTAAATAAATAATAAGGAAATTGTATTTGAACGACTTGTCAATTTTATCATTGTTAAGCAAAATCTGTTTCCTTGTTTTTTTAATATCACAGTTAGTTACACAGCGGAGGTGGCGCTTTATGTCGGTCTCCTCTCTACTATTGTTTCGAGATCAGAACATTCACAGCCGTAACTAATTTGTGATACCAGTAGTCCTCTCAGACACTGGGACTTCACCATTTTCTGCAGAAATTCTATTTCTGTAATTGTCAGTACTATACTGATCCTACCGCCAAATAAAACCTCTCGCCACACTGGGGGCTCGTTCCTGGGATATTTCTGTATATCTTGAGCCATACTTAGTCTATTCATCTATCTACACTCTATCTTGTGCCACCCATAGATAACATAAGAAATATATATATTTTTTTTTAAAGAAAAAAAAATATTCTATAATAGGATTTTTTTATATTTTCTTAGGAGGAGTACCATTTAGTACTCAGTAAATAGTTGATGCTCACAAAGTTGCACGGAAATTTTTTGTTCATTTAAATTAATTAAGTTTAATTACAATAATTTGGTTATAGTAGATATACATACCCTATCTAAGTAACGCCATGGCTGATCTAGTGAAGTTCAGGACTGCAATCATGCAGATGGGTAAGGAATTAAATATTACAGGTGATGCTCTCACTCAGTATATCACAACAGAAGTGGACAAACACATGGATAGGGAAGAAAGAAAGTTGCAATTAGAGACTGAAGCAAGGAAATTAGAGGCTGATAGAGAAGCAAAGAAATTAGAGGCTGAAGAAAGGCGGTTGCAAGCGGAAGCTGAGAGAGAAGCCAAAAGACTGGAAGCTGAGAGAGAAGCCAAAAGACTGGAAGCTCAGAGAGAAGACAAAAGACTGGAAGCTGAAAGAGAAACTAAAAGGTTAGAAGCTGAGGAAAGGAAATTACAAGCAGAGAGAGACCATCAGTTGAGATTAAAAGAGCTTGAAATTCAGGCAAATACTGGCAATAATGGTGGTAGCTCACCTCACTCTGAGAGTAGCTCCAGCCAGAGCACCTCAAGTGGGGCCATGAATTTTCATCTGGACCCATTTGTTGAGAAAGAAAACGCCATCGAGTCGTACCTGGATAGATACGAAAGACTAGCCACTACCTATGGCTTAGTGAAAGAAAAATGGAGTCTTAAACTATCTCAGGGATTGAGAGGTGTGGCCTACGATGTATATTTGAAGCTCTCAAGAGATGACCAGGAAGATTATGAAATCCTGAAACAGGCACTGCTTGTGAGATATGAAAAGAACTCAGAATCATATAGAAAGAAATTCCGAACCGCTAAACTTCTTCCAGGAGAAAACTATCACCAATTCTCTGCTAGACTGGAAACCTATTTGGAAAAATGGAGTAGTTTAGGAAAGTGTCAGGATCTGAAAGAAATGATAATGATGGAGCAAGTGAAAGAGTCCATGCCTCAAGAAATGAGGAAGTTTATCATGGAACAAGGAGCAGAGAGATTGGAAGATATTGTAACTGTTGCTGAGAGATATCAAGCAGCTCAGGCAGAATTATTAGGAAATAAGAAGAAGCAGGGTGAAAACTTCAAATCATCACAAAACTATACCAAATATGAACAAAAAGACCATACCACAAGGAACAAACAAAGATTTGACCAAAAGGACAAAAACCCTCTAAGATCGGATAAGACACCTTACCGGAAGGAAGGAAAGTGGTGTAAAACTTGTCTAATGAGTAACCACAATACTGCAGACTGCAGAAGGAACAACCCTCCTTATTACGTTGCGTGTCTCACAACAGGGAACAAGGGAAGGAAGGAACTGGCAGGTAGTCAGAATGACCTCCATCATCCCCCTGTCTGTGAGGAAGTGACATGTAATGGCACTAAAATTCAGTGCTTATATGATTCAGGTTTGGAATTCGACTCAGTCGTGAGTGCAACCCTAGTGCACCCTGACCAACTTACCACAGAAACAGTGGACATACAAGGGGCAATGCAGGGAACCGGCACCATGACACTTCCCATAGCAAGGATCAACGTGAGAACTCGCTATGTGGAAGGAGTGATAAGAGCAGCAGTGAGTGATGATCCTATATACCCGCTGGTAATAGGATGTAAATATGTCTTTTTGGGTGACCCAATAAAACCTGTTGTCATGGCAGAAAACCATACCAGGTCGAGCACCAAAAAGGAGGAGGGAGATCCAATAAACATTCATCGTACAAAGATGAAAAAGGCTCAAACAGCAGATAGCACATTGAAGCCTTGTTTTGGCAAATTGCCAAAGGCCCATAACCCTCCAGAGAAAGGAGACTACTATATGGAAAATGGCCTACTCTACAGACAAGCTGGAAAATGACCTAAAGGGCATGGACAGCTGGTAGTGCCAAAATTCTATAGGGAGGAAATTATGGAGCAAGAGCATGCTACACCAGGCAGTGGTCACAGAGGAAAAGGGGCCACTGGTCAAAATATAGCATTGCGATATTACTGGCCAGGAATAATTGAAGACATAAGTCGGTATATGAAATCCTGTTCAGAATGTAACCAGGTAACCTCATTCAGAAGCGTAGACCAGTTACAGGACCTAGGAAAGCATTGTTGCGGACGTAGGCCCACAAAGAAGATACACAAGAGAAAACAACAGGTAGATGCAGTGATAAAGAGAAAACAAAATCACAACAAGTCTACTGTTACACCAATAACCATGGCAACTCTCCGTATTGTACAGAGAGGGGACGAGAGACATCCCACTCCGACAAGATATTTGTCGGAACACCATGGCCTGGATCATTTGGAAAATTTGATTAGTCAGCAACCAATATTAAAAAAGCTGCAGAAACAAACCCGAACCATAGGAGGTAGGAACCAGGGCTGTACCAAACCGTTGATGGAGACAGGCCCCACTTCAGTATACTGCCCCTTACAATAGAAATAGGTGTGGGTCCGGCAACGTTGTTGTATTGCCGTCCCCATACACAGTCCACTGGAAGCATTGCTGCGGACATGGACTGAACAATAGCAAGCACAAACACTCAAGGATGAGATTGACTATCTCTTAAAAGAGAATTATTTCAAAGTCTGAATCTCCCTATAGCTCAAGTGTGGTGCTAGTAAGGAAGCCTAGTGGTGAACACAGGTTATGTGTTGACTACCGGAAGCTTAATGCGATCACAGAATCTCAGGTGGACCCCTTACCTGACACCAACCAGCTGTTCTCTACACTGAGTAAGGCTAGGTATTTATCGAAGGTAGATCTAAGCAAGGGATACTACCAAATACCAGTGAAACCAGAAGTTAGGAAAATGCTGGCATTTAGTACATCAGACGGACACTACGAGTTTAATGTACTACCCTTTGGGCTGAAAAATGCTCCCAGTATCTTTTCAAGAATGATGAGGAAATTATTGGAACCTCTACAAAATCCCCATATCACTAACTTTATGGATGACATTCTTGTTGCTACAAACACATTTGAAGAGCATATAGTAGCGCTCTCCATGTTGTTTGACAGACTGAGAGCCACTGGATTGACTGCACGTCCAACCAAGTGCTATATCGGTTGTAAGGAGTTGGAATTCTTAGGTCACACTATTTCTACAGGTCATATGTCTCCTGACCCAAAGAATATAGAGAAGTTAACGAAGACACCCAGACCTCAAACGAAGAAAGATGTGAGATCATTCGTGTCTTTATGTGGGTTCTATCAGAAGTACATACCCCACTTTAACTCTCTGTGTGCACCATTAACCAACTTAACGAAGAAAGGACAGCCTGACAAAATCCAATGGAATGCTGATTGTGAAAAAGCTTACACAGAGCTAAAAGCAAAACTCACCAGCAAACCAATCCTTACACTACCCGATATCACACAGGAATTTGTATTAAGGACGGACGCTAGCAGTATAGGGATTGGTGCAACTCTCTTGCAAAAATCAAAAGCCCAGCCGGAGGAACTTTTACCAGTCGCCTACGCCAGTAGGAAGCTGAATGCAGCTGAGTTGAACTACTCGACCATAGAGAAGGAATGTTTAGCTCTAATTTGGTCCATCAACAAATTTTCACCTTATCTGTATGGGACACACTTCATTGTCCAAAGCGATCACCAACCTTTAACATTCTTGGCTGCATCTAAAAAGCTAAATTCGAGATTGTTAAGGTGGAGTCTGCTTCTGGCGCCTTATTCCTTTACCGTGAATTACATTCAGGGAAGAGACAATGTAGGAGCTGATTTTTTAAGTCGACACCCTAGTACTCTGGAAGGACAGACGCAAAAGGATTAACCACAGCAGGGGTTTACACGTCAGCTATGACAAGTCACAGCTAGGAAAGGAGGGGGCTATGTCGTGAAACGAAGTGTAACCCACTACTTTGTTAATCACTATGTCGAGATACAGATTTGCTTCAACCAATCAACTTGCACCGTTCACCAGTCTCTGAGACAGAATAAATTATACTGTTCACGCAGTTCACGCAAGATGGCGGCTAAAAAACTGAATAAAATTAGGCTGTATGAGCAAAAGACGAAACCGGAGGAAACCAATCAACTTGCTCCGCCAGGAACCAACCGAAAGCTTTCCTTACGTATTTACCTGCCTATATATTCGGGCGGAATTTTATGCTAAACACGCAACACCAAAAACGAAGCCAGACTGACCGACTGAAGAGGAAGAACCTGTCACTTTGATTTAGTGCTTACCTGAGGGCATCGACCTGCAACCTACTTCACTAAGTCGCATCAAAACCTGGCCAGTTTAAAATCTTAGGAGGGTAAATATATTTGCGATAACCTTTAGAAAAATAGGCCTTCAGCAGGTATATAATGTTGGTATTTGTTGTGTGTCATTATACTACCTACACCTGTATATATTTAATATATTTTGGGTTCACTATGAATGTATATGATTGATATAGACAAAGACTAATAGGGCTCATACCTCAATCTATTGTCTCCTATAACTCAATCTATTGTCTCACACGACTTCAATCTATTATCTCAGACCAACTGCAAATATAACCAAAACAGTCCTTGTTAGGACTCAACCTATTGTCTTCTATAACTTCAGTCTATTATCTCAGATAAAACCAACTGCAAATATAACCATAACAGTCCTTGTTAGGACTCAACCTATTGTCTTCTATAACTTCAGTCTATTGTCTCAGATAAAACCAACTGCAAATATAACCATAACAGTCCTTGTTAGGACTCAATCTATTGTCAGTCTATAACTTCAATCTATTGTCTCAGATAAGACCAACTGCAATATAACCAAAACAGTCCTTGTCAGGACTCAATCTATTGTCGCATCTAACTCCAATCTATTGTCTCCTATAACTCCCACCTGATATATCACCAAACAGTCCTCGTCTCATATACTCCTATCATAAGAACATAACAATATTATTAGGATATATGTTACCAGCTAGTATAGCACTTGTCAGAGAGGGCGTGGTATATTATAGGGGGAAGGACATTGTTGTATCACACCTAGGTGTACATATTATTGGATTTATTCATGTATTGATTTATATTATGGGATGTATTCATGTATTAAATGTATTCATGTATTGAATCTATATTATTGAATGTATCCATGTATTAGTTTATCAGAAAGAATGTTTTGCAAGTAGACACCTGTCTTGTCTCGCTATTGCTAAATCATACTGAGCCATGTTGTCATTCATCCCACATGCAGACACTGAGACACGCTCATATCATATACAATAGAAATAGGTGGGCTTGAGGACAGAAATTAGCCCCTATTTTTGCTTTGTTACAGGTTTATTTGTGTCCTAAAAACCTGAGGTCGTATGTTCGAGTCAATCCCGCTGCCTGGAACTTCGCAGGAGCATAGAGATTGTACAGAAGCTACATCTTTAGTCCCCCTCAGTCTTGGGTGGGCTAAAGTAACGAGCCTCAGCAGGAGTTGTGTGAACAAAACTACGGAGAACAGAACTGTTTTAAGAGATGAGTACACATTCGTACCATTTCTGTCAGCATTGTGAGCATAGAAACTGTCAGTGATGAGAAAGTGACTTAGCACAGCAAGAGACAAAAATAACAGCATAGCTGATAAATGTTATATCCTTAATTAACAGCACAGCTGATATAATTTTTGTTCCTATGAGTGGAAAACTTGTTGTCTATATAAATATAAATATTTGTAAAATATATGTAAACTTACAAATTCATTACGTTCCATTTTTTTCAACATTCACCCTTCAGCACAAGAGTAGATAGTGTATATACTAAATAAATAATAAGGAAATTGTATTTGAACGACTTGTCAATTTTATCATTGTTAAGCAAAATCTGTTTCCTTGTTTTTTTAATATCACAGTTAGTTACACAGCGGAGGTGGCGCTTTATGTCGGTCTCCTCTCTACTATTGTTTCGAGATCAGAACATTCACAGCCGTAACTAATGTGTGATACCAGTAGTCCTCTCAGACACTGGGACTTCACCATTTTCTGCAGAAATTCTATTTCTGTAATTGTCAGTACTATACTGATCCTACCGCCAAATAAAACCTCTCGCCACAACATGGAGAAGAGAAATAGAGGGAGATCAATGAACACATAGAGAAGAGAAATAGAGACAGATCAATGAACACATAGAGAAGAGAAATAGAGGGAGATCAATGAACACATAGAGAAGAGAAATAGAGACAGATCAATGAACACATAGAGAAGAGAAATAGAGGGAGATCAATGAACACACAGAGAAGAGAAATAGAGACAGATCAATGAACACATGGAGAAGAGAAATAGAGGGAGATCAATGAACACATAGAGAAGAGAAATAGAGACAGATCAATGAACACATGGAGAAGAGAAATAGAGGGAGATCAATGAACACATAGAGAAGAGAAATAGAGACAGATCAATGAACACATGGAGAAGAGAAATAGAGACAGATCAATGAACACATAGAGAAGAGAAATAGAGGCAGATCAATGAACACATAGAGAAGAGAAATAGAGACAGATCAATGAACACATAGAGAAGAGAAAAAGAGGGAGATCAATGAACACATAGAGAAGAGAAATAGAGACAAATCAATGAACACATAGAGAAGAGAAATAGAGGGAGATCAATGAACACATAGAGAAGAGAAATAGAGAAGATCAATGAACACATGGAGAAGAGAAATAGAGACAGATCAATGAACACATAGAGAAGAGAAATAGAGGTAGATCAATGAACACATAGAGAAGAGAAATAGAGACAGATCAATGAACACATAGAGAAGAGAAATAGAGGGAGATCAATGAACACATAGAGAAGAGAAATAGAGACAGATCAATGAACACATAGAGAAGAGAAATAGAGACAGAAATGAAAATTATGATGAAGACATGAAAAGACCTTGGAGTTTATGGCACTGGAGAGGAGAATTTCTCATGAGCTTGTTGAAGGCCTCTGCTCCTTGGGGAGCTAAACCGTATTGATTATCTGATTGTTTGATTGACATCTGTGGCATTCTTCTTTTTGGAAAGGCATGCTAGCAATGTTTAGCCTGGGCTGTTCTATTCGCACCATTTGCCTAAGTGGCTGTGTCCGCGTTTGTGGACGCGCCTCGCCAAAACGAGGCAAAATTTTATGTAAAAAAAAATCACATCTTGTCACCCCTCTCATCCATCCCTCTCTCCTTGTTATTTTCTCTTTTGTTATCGGCGAGGCTTAGCGAACGAGTGAATTTCCCACATTGTCTTTTCGCTTATTGCTAGTTCCAGACGGAGTAAGAGTCTACACTAAGCGAGATTCCTATTGTTAACCCAGACTTTTTGTCTGGGAAGATTCACGAAACCATGTTGTCGCACGCTTATTATGTTAGTTGGGATTCATCATCATCATCTCAACCCATAACCCGTCATGGGTCGTAGGGGTGCCATGGTGGAAGCATCAGCAGACAGGGTCCTCCACTGCTCTCTATTCTCAGCAATGCGTACAAGTGTGGAGAAACCGTGTCCTGCCCATTCTTTGATGTTATCAGCCCAGGATTTTCTTTGCCTTCCTCTTCTCCGTTTACCTTCGACTGTTCCCTGGAGGATCGTTTTCGAAAGGGAGTCATGACGAGTTACATGCCCAAACCAGGCAAGCTTTCAACGTTTCACTATTGACAAAAGTGGTTCTTGGTGGCCTGCATAGGTGTTTATCTTCTCTCTAACATAGACATTTGTTTTGTGCTCTTTATAGCAAATGCGCAAAATTCTTCTATAACATTTATGCTCGAAAGCCTGAATCCTTCGCTCCGTTAGTTGGGATTAAAGAATGTTAAAATCACATCTTAATTCATTTTAGAAAAGTTTGTATTTTTTTGTCATTCTGTTTCAGTTATCGACGCTGTCGATCTCACCACGGTGATTTTTGGGATATTATTGGAGCGATTTTTTGGCTACTTCGGGAGATATTTTGTTCGACTTTGAGCTACTTCGGGCGATATTTTGTGTGACTTTGGGCTACTTTGATTTTTCTGAAAAATAAATTGTACAACGTAATTTAAGTGTGGCAATTTTTGGGTCACTTCGGAGATATCTTGGTCCGACTTTCGGCTACTTCGGGTGATTTTTGGGATGCTTCGGGCGATATTCTGGGCAACTTTGGGCTACTTCGGGAGATATTTAGGGCGACTTCGGGCGACGTTTAGGCTATTTCAGACAATATTTTGGGCGACTTTGGGCAACGGGGTGATTTTTGGGCTAATTGTGACGATTTGTGGGATACTTCTGATGATTTTGGGCTACTTAGGTCGATATTTTGGTCAGGCGACTTTGGCCGACTTTTAGACTATTTTGGGCTATATTGTTGGCGACTTTGGGCTTTTTTGAGTGATTTTTGGGCTACTTCGCGCTATTTGTGGGATACTTCTGGCGATATTTTGGGCTACTTTGGACTTCTTCGGGCGATATTTTGACCGACATTGGGCTACCGGACGATATTATGAGCGACTGGGCTACTTCAGGTTGTTTTGGGGGCTATTTCGGGCGATTTTATGGCTACTTCGGGTGATATTTTGGGCTACTGTTGACGATATTTTGGGGTGACTTTGGGCTACTTCTATCGATTTGTGGGTTACATCGGGAGATATTTGGGCACCTTTTGGCTACTGGCGATTTTTTGGGATACTGTGGGCGATATATGGGCTATTTCGGGCAATATTTTGGACACAACTAATTGATCAAGTTTTATCTCTTTCTTTTTTTAACAGACAAAAAATGCTATTAAAAGTTCAGTTGCTTTTTTTCTTTTTTACTCGGGCAACGCCGGGTATATCTGCTTGTTATACTCTAAATTTGGCGATTTTTAGACCACTACTGCAGATCAGGGGAGACAATACCGCTATAGAGATATTCATCGGAGTTGTTTAAATGTTAACCATAAACTTTGTAAATATCCTTGAGATATCTGCTCTCGCACGGGATAATCCCTCCCACTGTCAGACAGTAGAGCCCTGCATCACTTCCTCTGACGTAAGCAGCAATTCTACCCAGACCACTTTTGCTGACCAATAGGACGTCACAATTCATGAGCACGTGAACGTCAAAAATGACTTTCTCCATGGCACCACATTTTTCCTGAGACTTTAAGCCTTCAGCTAGTTCAACGTGTCGAATAATTCCTGGAGTTGTGACAAGTCTTGGCCCAAAATCTTGAAGTTTTGCCTGCATCATGGCTTCCTCAGAGTCAGTCATAACAAACACTTTGTCAAAGGCTGTAGCTGAGTGTCGTCTTATAAACTTCCAAACATCGGTCAGATTTTCTAACTTAGGATGAGTAATGGATTCATTAGGAATGGTTGGATTTTTTCCCATCCGGACATGAGCGCATATCAGTTTATGCTTTAGTGTTGGAAGCTCATCTGCAAGGATATTCTGTAGTCTGGACTGTAGGCGTGGCGGAAGTTTAAATAATCGCTTGAAAATTGTAGCTTGGATTTGGTCCGATGTCAACTGCTTCATCCACGAAAGCTGATTTGCATAGATTGTAGACTCTAACAACCCGCGGCTATAATCCAAATTAGCTTTGAAGTAAACGTATCTACTTTGGCCTATTAGTTCTGTGAAATTAACGCTCTTGATGGTGTCATGAAAAGTTGAATTGTTCATCATGTCAATTATTTTGACGTTGGATTTGATCTCGCTCAAAGATGGATGAAAAGATCTAGGCAGGGTCCAGTTGACCAGGTTGGGCATCAGGTATTGACTCAGGTCACAGCTTGAACTTAACATCTCGATTTTGAAATTCCGGCCTGAAATAAGAAAATAGCAGATGTTTATATTAATACAAGACACAATATCAGAAGGTTTGCAACATTTATTGAAAGACAAGAACAACTGTCAGAGAAGATGATTGAGCCGTCTTGAAGTCTTCTTTATTTATCCTAGATGATCTGTCTCAGTCATCTTCACATAATTGTCTTTCTATGTCACATGTCATGATCATCATCATCATCATCATCCTTCAGACTACTAAGCAGCGTATGCCTTCAATAAGCTCGTGGCAAGTCTACCTGTCACGTGCCAGCGGCTCAAGGTCTTTCAATGTCTTGTTCATGCCCTTCATGTCTGCCTGGAGTTCTCTTCTCCATATGTTCTAAGATATCCCTCTACCTCTCGTTCCCTGTGGATTCCAGAACAAAGACTGCCTTTTAATGCTATCAACATGTTTCCTATATGTGTGTCATATCCATCTCCATCGTCTTCTTGTCATCTCTTGTTCCCCTTGGCACTTGTCTAGTTCTTGTCATCTCTTGTTCCACTTGGCTTTTGTCTAGTTCTTGTCATCTCTTGTTCCACTTGGCACTTGGCTAGTTCTTGTCATCTCTTGTTCCACTTGGCACTTGGCTAGTTCTTGTCATCTCTTGTTCCACTTGGCACTTGTCTAGTTCTTGTCATCTCTTGTTCCACTTGGCACTTGTCTAGTTCTTGTCATCTCTTGTTCCACTTGGCACTTGGCTAGTTCTTGTCATCTCTTGGTCCACTTGGCTAGTTCTTGTCATCTCTTGTTCCACTTGGCACTACCCACCACAGTAGACTTGCGGATGTCATAAGAAGATACGGGCTCTGTATTGTTGCAGGTTCAATTAAATTCATGTCATATCATAAGATCAAACTGATCTACACCGAGGAACTCTAAAGTGGGAACTCCTAGTGTTATCCTGCTTATTTTTCAAGGATCACTGCAGTGGGACCACTCATATTCACTGTTAACTCTAATGTTTGAGGAACATCAGTGAAGAGTTTCATCATCGTTTGTAACCCTTTCAACTCTGGTCTGGAACATTGCAGTCTAGCAGCCCACGAGACTGTTAAGATAAGTTCAACAACACATGAACTATTGTTGTAATTTAAGGGTGAGTTGTCAATGAAGAAACTTTATAGAATTACAGAACAGTTTGTAGGAAATCTGTTATTCCAGTGACCCTTTATTATTGGAAATATAATTGGAAACTTTGTGAATTATTGTGTAATATATCATCATATAAAACTCATTCTTATTCATTCTGAAGACAAGAAGAAAAGAAATTATTTATAAATAAATTGATTCTTTGCCATGTCCTCAGAAGAGACCCCGATGCCATCACAAGAACAGCTATGCTTTGGACCCCTGAAGGGAAACGAAAGAGAGGCCGACCAAAAACAACCTGGCGGAGGACTGTGGAGGCTGAGATGCAAAGAATGAACCAGAGTTGGGGCACTGTACGAAGGATGGCCGCCGACCGAGCAAGGTGGAATCAATTAGTTGTTGCCCTACAAGACGCCCCTAGGCGTGATGGCCACTGACTGCTTTGACGGTCGGCGGCTAAGGATCAAAGAAGAAGAAGAAATTGATTCATTAATTGTACCTTGGTACTTTGTAAATTCCTTTTTGTTCAATTTTAAATTTGTAAATTAGAATTACATTACTGTTTAAGCATAGGGTAGTCTGAACAAGAGGGCACCATAGGCACTTGATCTGTTACCTCACTATTTGGACAAGAGTACACTACAGCCTGACTATAATCTGTGCCATCCAAACACCAATGCCCTTTTCTTGAGACAGGGGTATTTCTTTTAGTCCAGAATTCTTGTCTGGCACTATAATTAGATGATACTAGGTGATAGTGCCAGACAAGGATTTTCAACACCTATATTTTCCATCTCGTCTCTCACACACACACACACACACACACACACACACACATTTTTTTTTATTTATATATTTATTTATATTTATATACAGGCATACCTCACTCTTTCGACAGGTTAGGGACCAGAGCACTGACGAAAGTCGAAAACCGACAGCTTGTAAATGCATTAGGGCAGCCAAAAAACGTAAATAACTAACTATATAACACTTGCGAACGCGTGCAACACCTAAATAAACAGAAATTAACATAAGAATAAAGAAAATACAGTAATAAATAAAAAAATACGTAAATAACATCTAACCTTAAAATGATTTTTGAGCAAGTAGACGATGAATATATAAAGTATGTACAGTTTTGAATGTTGTGATTTAGGGGGATTCTAGACTTAGAAAATCAGATGGAGAACGAACGAACGAACGAACTTTATTTTCAAAGGGTTAAGAATTGGGCACGCAGGCCCGTCTGACATTCTGCCCTTCCTCTCTCTCTCATCATGTATACTATATCCTTTGATCCTCACATTTACTTTAACATAATTAAGGCATTTATCATTATAAAAGTAATATTACATTTGCAATAATCATCATAATTAAAGTACGTTTTTAAAATAAAATTTAAAAATAAAATAAAATAAAATAAATAATAATAATAATGAATTTAAAAATAAAGTAAATAAATTAAAAAAAAACAAAAAAAAAAAAACAACAACAAGACATAAAAATTGAATTCTTCGTACAGTAAATTAGTGATCTGAGACATTCAGAAGTATGTTATAAGAACTCGTGAAATTTTCAAACGGTGTGCAACTGAATGACTCAGGAACTGTTTTTTTTTTAGGTTCATCAAGATGAGGGGGGGTAAACAGTTACTTTCCTCGTTGTCTTTGCGTCCCAAACTCAAGACCAGAAGCAGACTAGGTAGATAGCTAGATAGACATATACGAAAGCAATTAGTTTGCGAGGGTTTGAAAATCGGTTGAAAATCGGGCACAGTCCCCTCTTGCATTCTTCCTCTTGGGTATTGTCAAACTGAAACAAATGAGTGCAGGGGAGAGAAAATGAGCAAACGAAAGACCGAAAACGTAGATAATGTATTGAATTCTATAGAAGGATGAATAAAAAGGAAAGGACAGTGTAACTGTCTTTTTTCTCTTGTTGATGTGATCACTGGCCCAAGACAGTATACATGTTGTTAGATGTGTAGTGCGAGCGTATGATGAATTGAGTGTGGGTGCGAATGAAGACGCGAATGTGTTTAGGCTCGTATAGATGTAGATCCTGCAACCCATACTCTCACATGCAGTAATCAAGGATGCTTTGACACTGCAGGCATGTTTCAAGACATTTATTGACGGGAACACACATAGTATCAACAGGAACAGTCAGTGTAACAAGGTCATGCTGACCTGACATCGATAGGTATACATTTGGCATTCAAAAAGGTAAACATCAGAATAGACGTGCATGGTCAATAGCAAAGTTCTTCAATAATGACAGTTCGTAGCGTCGCCCTTGGCGTCTCTGACTAAACGCGTCAGATGCCTTAGTTACTATGACACATAGGTGCAACTTGGCACTCCCCGCCAATTGCACATATCAGGCTGTAGTATAATAGCCGAAAGCACAGGCCTCGTTCTGACGTCGGCCGTGTACTTCTGTTAAATAGGTTATCATCAACCCTGCAGTAATACTTATTGTAGATAGAAGTTCCGCCAATCTGCGGCTCCCACAATATATCTTCGTCACTGGATTTCTGGACAATATAAGACTAACAGTCTTGGATGGCTACCTCGAGCACAAATATATAAGTTCTGAAATGGCGGATCAGTGAGCTGCTGTTCACCCTAGGTAATCCTTTACATGTTCTGCCACCGAAAAGCGTAATAATGCATAAAGGTCGGTATTACCTGGCAAATGAATCCTCAGAACATCACAAGGAATTCTGTCGTCATCCCGACGCACAGAGATTCACTGGGGAAAACTGCCATAGCAGTTACTTCGAAGATTCTCCCCGAAAAACAATGGACTCTTGGTCCCTTCAGAAAAACAGGACCTCCCGGCTTCCCGGAAGTATATCTCACTCCCGCTTAAAAAACCTTCCCATAGGCCTACGCCGAACTGTCAACCTCTGACCCTAAAGGTCAAACACAATGAATGAATAAACAAGGGAAGACAACCCCTAATCAACCTGACATCGCAGGTAAAGACACAATTATACTTATGATACAAACATAAGCAAATAACTTGACAGATGACTCCGTCGAAAATGACAGCAACATTACTACCACCCCCCTGTAAAAAAAAAAAAATGCAATTTTTTTTTTTTTTTTTTTAATATGTTCATGAGCAAGATAGCACCAGTATCACTTCTGTGCTCATGCAAACAATGAACCTAATATCAGGTACAATAGAAGAGGGTACAAATCATCTCCCAACATAGGAGAAAATATTTCCTTTAAGCCAAACAAACTAAGGGATACCATTCAAGAAACCTAAGTTGCTGGCAATACCAATCATATATCAAACATTACTAAATAATATAATCATAGCAATATACAAATGTCAATGCTATTTTAGCAACATATCACTGATGGATGGACAAAATGAAATTTGTTAAATTATCTAAACATCATCCAAATACATTTGTATTACAACATATTATGATATTAAGGACAGACCTAAGTCTGAAAATATATCAGGAAAAACTAGGACACAAGATTTAACTGGAATCATGTGGGCATCTAGACAATATGTCCGCCATCACATTATCCGAACCACGGATAGCTCGCACCGTGAAATGGAAAGGCTGAAGAGCAATAGCATAACGAGTAGATCTCGAGCTCTTCAAATCCTTACTTTGCATAGCCGTAAGAGCTTTTTGGTCGGTTTCCATAAAGAAATGCGCGCCCAGAAGGAACCTTTGTAGCTTAAGAATGGACCAAACCATAGCCAACAATTCACGGTCCAAAACCGAGTAATTCCTTTCTGCCGCATTCAGCTTCCTAGAAATATACATTACAGGATGCAGAGTTCCTGAATATTCCTGCATTAGTGCCGCTCCAATCCAGTGGAAGAGGCATCACTACGAAGGACAAAAGTCTTATCAATCGTCGGTAGTCTTAAGATAGGATGAGATGAGAACAAATTCTTAACCTGATCCAATGAAGATTGGCATTCTTGGGACCAACGCACCATATTAGGAGAACCTTTTTTCAATAACGTTGAAAGTGGTGCCATAATGGAGGACAGATTCTCAATGAATCTTCCATAGAATTGTATCAATCCCAAGAGACTACGCACTTGCTTTTTTGTCTTCGGAACCGAGATATTTAATATCTTTGAAATGTTTTTGTCCTCTGTCTTCAACAGACCATGACCAACTCGATGACCTAGGAAGGAAATTTCACTAAACCCAACAAAAGCTTTAGAGGGTTTAGCAGTCAATCTATGCTCACGTAGAGTAGATAGCAATTCCTTTAGACCCACATAGTGTTCTTCCCAAGTATCGCTGAAAAGACAGATGTCGTCTAAATATGCAATGACATCTGCACGATCTGATAGAATTCGTCGCATCATGCGCACGAAAGTCGCTGGGGCGTTCATAAGCCCGAAAGGCATAAAATTCCATTGAAACAGACCCCTAGGTGTCGAAAAAGCAGTGAGAGGTTTGGCGTGTTCCGTCAGTGGGACTTGCCAATAACCTTTCGACAAGTCTAGTTTAGTAAAGAATTTAGCTTTAGAAAGTCTAATAAGTAGATCATCTAATAACGGCATAGGTTCAGCATCGAACTTCGTAACTTGATTTAATTTGCGATAATCAACGCAAAGACGTATGTTATTGTCTTTCTTTCGAACAATAACTATCGACGAAGAATAAGCTGAAGTGGATGGTTCAATTATTTGTAGTTGAATCATTTCATCCAATTCTTTCTCGACTTGTGCTTGAAAATGAATAGGTATTGGGTATGGTCTTACTCTGATCGGATTACGATCAGTAAGTATGATGTCATGTTCTATGACATCTGTGTGTCCAGGAATGTCGGTAAGGACATCCTGATATGATTGTAACGTAGAGGATACTTGACGCTGTTCCTCAAAAGACAAGTTGGAAGAGACTGTAACGTCTCTCCACGATTCCGTTGAAGTAAGTGGAATCGCAGGAAGAGGTAAGTTCACGTCAGAAAAAATAGTTTCCTCATCCTGTATAACAGACAGGGATGAGATGTGACCATGTTGAACTGGAGAGTCGTCCGTCGCCTGGAAAATAGGCTGTAAATAGTCTGGACGTTCAATAAACTCTGTTAGCATATTTATATGGAAGGTTTTATGCCTTCCATCCACATCGACAATATAGTCGACATCAGAAATTTTCGAGACTATAGTGTATGGACCCTTCCAAGAAATGAGAAGTCTATTCTCTCTTGAGGGCAGTAAGACATATGCTTTGTCTCCAGGACAAAGTTGACGTAGGCGTCTTTTCTTATTAGCAAATCGCCTAGCTTTTTCTTTCGCAAATTCGGAAGATGAAGTTGCTAACCTGCACGATTCGATAATCTTTTCTCTAAGAGCTATAACATATTCATATGACGATTGTGTATCATCGTCAATATTATCGGAAGTTATCAAATCGTGTAACAAGGACATTGGCCCGCGCGGTTGCGCGCCAAAGACAAGTTCGAAAGGAGAAAACCCTGTATGCTCGTTGGGAACCTCTCTATAGGCAAAGAGGACTGCAGGTAAAACCCTGTCCCAATCTTCAGGATGATCCTCCGTTATCTTGCCAAGTAAGTTCTTTAGTGTCCTGTTAAGACGTTCTACCAATCCATTGGACATTGGATGATAAATACTACTGAGAGACCTTTTAATGTCTAGCGTAGCCATTACCTGAGACATAACGTCCGAAATTAACTGAGTGCCGTGATCCGACAGTATTTCTCCGGGGAATCCCAGACGAGAAAATACGAGCCAAAGAGCATCAGCGATATCGACAGTTGATATGCTCTTCAGAGGAATAGCCTCTGGCCAACGCGTGCACATGTCCACGCAAGTGAGGATAAATTGGTGTCCTCTGGCTGACTTAATTTTGAACGGACCAATGATGTCTATAGCCATTTTCTGAAACGGCCGAATCGGAATATCTGCAGCCTGAATAGGAGCAGCATGTCTCGGACCCCTAGACTTGACCTCTTGACAAATTTTGCAAGATCGGCAATAAATTCGGATGTCTTTATTCACGAATGGCCAAAAGAAGGACGCAAGGACTCTAGTTTTAGTTCTGGAAAAACCCATGTGTCCAGCACACTGAGAATCGTGTGCATGCCGAAGAATTAAGGCTCTCATACACTTAGGCACAAGAATTTGCGAATGCATAGACTTGTCCGAGTGTTGTACCATTCGTACCAATATACCATTCTTCATAGTAATATACGATTTGTGATTCGTATTTTGATTGGGATCCCCTTTCTTTGCAAGAAGGAAGTATTTCTTCAAAGAAGGATCCTCTTCTTGACGTTTAACAAACGAGTCATGGGAAATCACCAAGTGCTCGTCTTGGCTATCAACTTCATTACTATTATCAGATGAAGTTGGGGGATTAAGAGCTTGAGCTCTTGTCATCACTGCATTGACCGTTTGAATGTTTTCTTCTTCCCAACTAGAAATTTGTTGCGGGGTGCATTCCTTAACCCCATGAATACGACCGATTATAAGATCCGCAATAGGATTAGGAAGAAGACATGCATGGACATCTCCTGTGAAGAAAGGAGTGTCAATCCTAATAATAGCAGTAGGATAGCTTTCCATAGTACCACCAAATGTAACACATTTGATTGTTTTTCCAGTGGCACAGCAAGGATCTATCAGAGACTCCTTAACCCCGACGGTAGTACATCCCGAATCGAAAAGTACTGAGACTAGCCTATCATTTATTAGACCTTTATGTAAGATGAGAGATCCTCTCCCATCATGCGCAACTGTAGCAGGTAGAGCAGGAAGAGGGTGACCACAACTTAGCGTAGATACAGTTGATGAGTCAAACAATGTTAAGCATTGGGGGCATTCAGTTGCTCTCCCAAAATCGAAAGCACAACCAGTGATAGCCCTAGAGTTACCACTATCATTTACTGTATTACAGGCTCCATCAAACTCTTGTTGTGCAGAGTTTGCCTGTTGGTAAGGTCTTTTCTTGTTAAACCTAGGTCTGCCTCGATTATCATTTCCCCTGTAATTATTTCGACTATCATTTCCCCTGTAATTATTTCGACTATCATTTCCCCTGTAATTGTTATCATATTGCCTATTGTAATCATCATTCCGGTTTGAATCCCGGTTTCTAAATTCACCATCGTCATAATCTTGACGTCGAGAATGATTACCTCGAAAATTTGAATAGTTATTATTTGGATAGCCTTTGCGAAAGTGTCTCAAATTATTACCACTAAAATTACGAGAACTACCATCTTGTCTCCACTGCATAGACGAAGAACCATCATGTGTTGGATTACTCCGCTTCTGAGTGTAATTTTGATTACTTCCCCTATTCCAATTTTGTTGAGCACCCTGAAATTTTTTTCTGAAATTAGGGCCATATGGTGTTGCCGAAGCAGCTGGCAACCCTTCTTTCACTTTAGAATTGCTAACTGTAGCATGGGGATGTGCTGTGGCATACTGACAACAGTATTCCTCCATTTCTTTTAAGTTTTTAGGCTTACGCTCATGAAGGAATGCAAGAAAAGAATCATTAACAGATGACAAAACCTTATCTCGCAATAATAAGTCCATTAGACCTTCATATGTTTTCTCAATCTGAGACAACTCAACCCATCGTGTAAATGTACGACGTATCTTTGTAACAAAATCAGAGAAATCTACTCCATTTTCTGGCAACATTGTCCTAAAACGAAGACGATAGTCTTCTTGTTTTAGTTGATATTTTTTTAGTAATGCTGCCCTGACAACATCATAATTAGTCCTCTCATGTTCGTCTATTGTCATAAGAGTAGTCACTGTGTCACCTGTAAAAAATGGCATCAGTTGTTCAACATATTTTTCCTTTTTTATGTTATGCGTATCGCACAAAAATTGGAATCTATCTAGATAATCTGCTACGTCATCCTTTAAAGGATTGAAATGAGGCAATTTAATCCTACTAACAAACTCCCTTGTCGTACTCGAAGTTGTTTGCTGAGCACCCGTACTCGCCAATTTCAATTTCTCTAACTCCAAAGTTGCGAGTTTTTCATCAAGTTCCATCTTCTGTTTTCTTTCCTCATGTTCCATTTTTCTAATTTCAGCCTCAGCTTGAGCTTTCCTCTCCTCTGCAGCAGCTTGAGCTTTCCTCTCCTCTGCAGCAGCTTGAGCTTTCCTCTCCTCTGCAGCAGCTTGAGCTTTCCTCTCCTCTGTAGCAGCTTCTTTGTCTAATCTCTTTGTTCAGATTCTTTGTCTAATCTCTTTTGTTCAGCTTCAAATCTCCTTTCCTCCACCTGCATCTGCAATTTCTTTTGTTCAGCAGCAATATCAGCTTCTCTGTCTAGCCTTTTTTGTTCAGCAGCTGCTTCTCTTTCTAATCTCTTCTCTTCAGCCATAGTTTTTTTTTCCTCTGCAGCAGCCCTTCTCTCTTCAGCAGCTAATGCTTTGTCATACTGAGCAACAGCCCACTGTTCTAACTGTTGACCAGTCTTATCAAGGGCTCTCCCTTGTGTAATAAAGTAGTCCAATGTAGACATCTTGTCTACTGAGATCAGTAACTTGCAGAAGCAAATATATTAAATTATCCCACTTTAATGGGAGACAAGTCTGAAATGATAGACTTGTATACTCACTTCACTTTATTTTACTGTCTTAGTCTTAGACAAAGACTTTGTATGTTCCTCTTGTTTATAATGTACCCAAAAAATCACCTGAGTACCTGTGGAAAAAAAAAATTCCCTTATATCCCACTCACTATGGGCACAAGTCTTTTTTTATAAAGAACTTGAATATGTATTTCACCTTGTCTCAATCTTTGTAGATAACAAGTCTTTTATCAAAGAACTTGTATAAATATCTTATATAATATTATTTTATCAACAAACTCTATATGAAGAGTCTACCTTATCAATAATATCAAAACATGACCAAGTATGTGTATGTAGACTGTGCATGACAGTAATGTAGTACAACCAAAAAAAAATACAAAGACAAAGATACAAAACAATACAAATGGCAACACTGTTTTAACCAAAAATGTGTAGAGAAATACACAAGAAAGGAGAGACCTACAGAATACAAACAAAACAAATCGACAATCAAAACTGAAAAACAGACAAAATATTACAAAAACAACGTTAAGTACAATTACATCACAGCTAACATCAATAGCGACCAATTGTCACTAGCAAATTTCCAAATTAAGAAAATTTGCACCTACAGAACGCTTACAGTAAGCCTCGATCAAGTGGCATATTTACCGTAAGACCCACCAACCGAAAAACCCGCAGAAAAATACACAAAAACAGTAGAAGTGACATAAACATATAGCAATCAATTTCAATGTGTTGCAGAACAAGTTCAGTCACAGCTGAAACTAAAATAAATTCCTTGCTCCTTGCGAACACAGAAACGAAATGTCAAACGCGCACTGAACGTCAAATCCACTGTAACATAAAGTGGTATTCACGAACCAAAGTTACTATGACCTTCTCAAATTAGGGCTTGCACATTGAATGTTTACTATTTTTCACGTACTGTTTACAGACACTTGACCTCCAACAATGTAGCTTGAATGCTCTGACCTAGAAAAGTCTGTTGTTGAATAAAACGTGTAACAACCAGCAGTACTGTTTACAATAGGAACCCGCCTTCTATGCAGTTATGGTCCACGTAGCAAATGCCTAGTAGTTAACTTCAGTACATGTCTTGTTATGCTTTATGTAGCATTATAATATAAATGCTCGTACTGTTTATTTGGGTCAACCGTTGATGACCTATATCTGTCCTGTTGTAGCCAAAACTTGCAAGTGTAGAATTAGCGCTGTGTGTTACGGCTGTCCCGTGTGTAGCTTAGACCCACAGATCAGAAGTGTAATGTGTACTTGTCCTTCTTGTAACTTTCTCGACAAAACTGGAGACATCATACATGTAACAGCCAACCAGGAATGTAAATTTCTGGATCCATAAATGTCAACAATAATGTCAAATGCTCGCTCTGTTCTTTTTAAACCCACAGATCTGGTCCATCAGAAATGTAAGTTTCTAGGCCACATTGGCGACAAGAAATGTATCATAAGAGCCCACGTAACTGGTCCACCAGAAATGTAACTGTCTTTTTTTCTCTTGTTGATGTGATCACTGGCCCAAGACAGTATACATGTTGTTAGATGTGTAGTGCGAGCGTATGATGAATTGAGTGTGGGTGCGAATGAAGGCGCGAATGTGTTTAGGCTCGTATAGATGTAGATCCTGCAACCCATACTCTCACATGCAGTAATCAAGGATGCTTTGACACTGCAGGCATGTTTCAAGACATTTATTGACGGGAACACACATAGTATCAACAGGAACAGTCAGTGTAACAAGGTCATGCTGACCTGACATCGATAGGTATACATTTGGCATTCAAAAAGGTAAACATCAGAATAGACGTGCATGGTCAATAGCAAAGTTCTTCAATAATGACAGTTCGTAGCGTCGCCCTTGGCGTCTCTGACTAAACGCGTCAGATGCCTTAGTTACTATGACACATAGGTGCAACTTGGCACTCCCCGCCAATTGCACATATCAGGCTGTAGTATAATAGCCGAAAGCACAGGCCTCGTTCTGACGTCGGCCGTGTACTTCTGTTAAATAGGTTATCATCAACCCTGCAGTAATACTTATTGTAGATAGAAGTTCCGCCAATCTGCGGCTCCCACAATATATCTTCGTCACTGGATTTCTGGACAATATAAGACTAACAGTCTTGGATGGCTACCTCGAGCACAAATATATAAGTTCTGAAATGGCGGATCAGTGAGCTGCTGTTCACCCTAGGTAATCCTTTACATGTTCTGCCACCGAAAAGCGTAATAATGCATAAAGGTCGGTATTACCTGGCAAATGAATCCTCAGAACATCACAAGGAATTCTGTCGTCATCCCGACGCACAGAGATTCACTGGGGAAAACTGCCATAGCAGTTACTTCGAAGATTCTCCCCGAAAAACAATGGACTCTTGGTCCCTTCAGAAAAACAGGACCTCCCGGCTTCCCGGAAGTATATCTCACTCCCGCTTAAAAAACCTTCCCATAGGCCTACGCCGAACTGTCAACCTCTGACCCTAAAGGTCAAACACAATGAATGAATAAACAAGGGAAGACAACCCCTAATCAACCTGACATCGCAGGTAAAGACACAATTATACTTATGATACAAACATAAGCAAATAACTTGACAGATGACTCCGTCGAAAATGACAGCAACAGACAGAATGGAATTAAAAACGATAATGTTGTTTATTCAATACTATACTATTTCCTATGAAAACGTATCTAGACTTAGAGTAAAAGTATTTTGTTCAGAATTAATAAAGAGAAAAGTACAAAGATGAAAACTTAGACAAAGACGTAGATGAAAATATGCTGGCTAGATAAAGGACACTAACCTGATTAATAATCACTTTTCATCTTTTAAATCGCTTCAAAAGTGACTGAGTTATGGCATAAAATAAAAAAAAATTGACAACAGATCTACGGACACACTGATATCCCAGCTCAATTTAAAAGTAACATATTTCTAGTCACGTGGGTTGGAAAGAAGTCAAATTGGCTTGCCTCATTTTGATAGGCACTACTAGTGAGGAAGAGAGAAGTAGCTTTGAAGTTTTGCCAGCCTAAAGCGACACATAGTCTAAACAGTAATACTAGAAAAAGACTGACGAACTTATTGATAAACGTACAAAAAGGTTGGGGATTTTCAAAAAAGAGTCAAATCGGCGTAGTTTAAACTGATTGGCTAATGTTAGTATAGACATAGAGGGAATAAAACTAACGCTTCTGCTACGGAGGGTGCCACTTGACAAAGATTTCCTACAAGCAAGGTTCAAAGCAGAGCAATTAAAGACCAATTTGCCTTTGCGTCTGAAGCAGCAGCTATCTGAAAGTGACCCATTGATAGCCTGTTAACCTTTAACAAATTGTGTGATTTATTTCATTGATTGCGGGTTACATCACCCAGTATCAAGTTGGTCAGAAGCGGGAGCTACAGAATTTGAGGCAACCTACCGGTTGTTTCTATATATCGACACCTAAGAGTATTTGCAGTCTCCAATATACACTGTAGTGAAGCAGTGTGCAGTTTTTCTCGAGCAAGTCATCCAGTGTCTACAAGAATTTTAAGATAAGCCAAAATCTTACGGGCTTATATGCAAACTCAAATGTGTTTAATCTCCACCCTATTCAGAAACAGTTTGTGATATGATGCGAAAACCAGTTTTTCCCAATATTGACTCTTCATAGAACAGTATTTTCCAACAGGGAATAAAAGTTTATAAACATTAACATATTAAGATATATTGGACAGATGTCCTTCTTGTGTATTTAATTTGGTATAAAACCATATTTTCACTTAAGTTTTAAACATTCCTGTCCTAAAAAATTTGAGGGACAGGAAATTAAAATTGTATATACATATATATCATAACTTTAAACCCAGTCTTATTTTATTCGATTTTAGTGAGTTAAAATTGTATTTGTTTAACGCAATTATCACTACATTTTTCATTACCCTAGACACCAAGCCATATAAATAACATCACAAACACTAGATACCCAAAATAAATCGCAGAGTGAGATCGTAGGGAGGTAGCAGTCAGGTACCCCGAGAACATCATCCTCAACTATTAGACTCAGGGACTTGCATAGCTGACCTCACTCTGTAGACATATACTGACTACTTTTCTTTAACATCAAAACCCACCACACTTGCATACAAAATGCTGAGGTGCCGGAAGACTGGCTACACAGTTACCTTCGGCCACTTCCTAAACCTGGTAAAGACCCCACACTGCTCAACAGCTATCGAATTATCACACTGCAAAATGTCTACGGTAAATTACTTGAAAAGATAGTTGCAAGACAAGTAATGAGCCACCTCGAAAATCCTTTCTGATACCCTGGGTAGCTATAGGCCTTTGAAAACAACATGGGGTAACGCCTGAACATTTGCGTACAATGTGTATGAGGGATTCCAGGGTAAAAGAGAAACGGTGGCTGTCGCAATTGACCTAGAGGATGCTTATAACATTGTGGACTTTGCAACCCTAATAGGCTGTATAATGGCATGTGGTGTTAACCCTAGGATAACAAGGTGGATAGCAGCTGCCTTAATGGAGAGATCAGATGCATTTTGCTTGGGAACTTGGACATCCGAACCAATTCGCATTTGCCCGGGACTACCCCAGGGTTCTCCACTATCACGAGTGCTGTTTAACATCTACACAGCAAAAAGTAGCAACTTTTCAACCAGCTGGACTGGGACGAACATTAACTTTCGCAGATGACATACTCATGTACAGAACTGGCTCAGACAGACAGGAAATGGTCCAAGGCATACAAAAGACACTACAGGCAGTTTCTAAATGGTGTGAGGAAAGCGGATCAAAGGTCAATCCCAACAAAGCCTGTGTGATGTGGTGCTCTTTGAACAACTCCATAGTGAAAGTAGACCTTCCAGACATCACTTTCAATGGGCGGAATATTGAAAGACAAGACAGGCTGAAGTATCTGGGATTAACGTTTGATCGTGGGCTATCATTCAAGTATCATGTCAAACTGATCATACAAAAGTGCAAGCGAGAACTGGCAGCCTTACAAATAATGGCTGCTGCACGCTTGGAACAGAGACTATTATTTCTCCTGTATCATCAGCTCGTGATTTCAGTAATCGAATACGGGCTAGGGAATACTCACGCTGTTAGTGTCACAATGTGAACGACTGGAACGCATTCAAAATGAAAGGATGTGACTAGTTGCTGTCGATTAGATCCAGATATGCGATGGCCCAGGAAAAAGCATTTATGCGGGTAACCGATACAAGACAACCCGTACATGAGAAATGTGGCTGACATCATAGACGCAAGAATAAAGAGGGGGATGCCATGGATGTCACAGGCTACGATCGGTCAGGTGACCAGGGTTGAAAATGTATCCAAAGGGGAAGAGTGGAGTAAGTCGGGGGAGAACTGGATAAACTACCAGCAGGTCATCATTAGCCTTGGCAGAGAGTGCAGATCTTGGGGCAATGGAAAAGCAGAGCTGGAGAATAATCAGCTGATAAGTGATCATGCTTGGGATGATGACGTTATTGTGTACACTGATGGGTCTGTAGTGCGTGGTGAGAAATCAGGATGGGGCTTCTCTGCGAGAATAAAGGGCCGGGTCGCCGCTGAACAGAGTGGAGCCTACATGACAACAACCTCCAGCATGAGAATGGAGGTAGAGGCAGTTCCTGCAGCACTGAGGTGGCTGTCTGAAACTCCATCATTATATTGTCAGACTCTCAACCCATGCTTCAGAAAGTTCAGAACGGATGGCTGCGGCAGGAATGGAAAACATCAATCGAATCCTCAAGTCTTAAAGAACTGGTGTGGATCTACTGTCCTGGTCAAGCGGGGGTACGTTGCAATGAGAGAGCTGACAGACTGACCATGAGAGCACCCATAGTGGGGACACTGGACATGGATAAAGGAGAGATACTTAGGGCTATTAATGATCGCCTGCTGGAAAGTGACACTGCAATGGATGAATCAACAAAGCTGCGGCTGTTGGAGTTTAGAATCAAACGTGGGGCTAGCAGAAATGGACGTGAGAGAGGATGCATCCGTCGTATGTACAACCAGCGTGCTACAGGAACAATTAGCATTCATACTCTTCGACATTTGTTGAGGGAGACTGAGCACCTATGGGTTTGCCCGGAGTGCAGTGAGGTCGATTGTGATTAACAATAACAATAATATAAATTCTTAAATATTGTTATATATTTATATTTAAAAAAGTATTTGCTTAATTTTTAAAATCTGTGTTGTAAAAGTAAGAAAATGTTAGATTATAAATCACAAGTACAATCTATAATTTTATAGTAAGCTGATTTCCCTTTAAAGTGAAAAATTATGCTTACTTACTTAGTCGTTTCTCGTCTACCGTGAGATGTAGAAATTTGGAAGAGAGAGCGCCATACTATCCTATCGGCCGTCTTCCTCCTGGCCTGGTTCCATTCTAGTCCTCGGTCCTTCAAAGATTGTCAATGTTGTCCTCTCGGTGGACTCAGGGTCGCTCTGGAGGTCTGATCCCTGGCTCTTAGTTTCCCATGCTTGTAGTGGTATCCGATCTTCTCCCATTCTGCACATTGCCAAGCCATCTTAGTTGGGACTGTTCTACTTGAGTCTGCAGGGGTTGGGCTTTTAGGCCTTTACGTATCGTCTGGTTGTGGACCATGTCTCTTCTTGTTACTTCAATCACCTTTCTCAGATCTGGTTTTTGTGAGTTGTAGTCATTGCCCATGACTCGCATCAATACGTCAAGACTGGGACACAGGTGCAACGGTTTACAGCCATCTTCGTCTTCTTGCCAACCTCATTTGCTGTAGAATCCTCGATTTATGGCGTGAAAATTCTCCCAACTGCTGCTCTTCGAGTGGCCAAATCTTCTTTGATGCCTCCCATCCAGTCTATGACAGCTCCGAGGTATTTAAAGTGGTTGACCTGCTCCAGGTCCTATTCTCCCAGCTTAATCAGATGCCTTCTTTCCTCTCGTGATATCACCATGGTTTTTGTTTTAGAACTGCTAATGACCATCCCTCTCTTCTCCAGCTCTTCCTTCCAGACTTGCAGGTTGGATTGAAGATGTGTCTCTGATTTAGCAATCAGGGCAACATCATCAGCAAATGCCAGCTCTGAAATAGACCTGTCTCATCTTCCTGTACCCCGCTGAATACTTTCTTGTCCTCTCCTTACATGCCTTGATGACATCGTCCATGAAAAGTATGAAAAGATAAGGTGACAGGATATTACCTTGTATTACACCAGTGGTGGTCCTGAACGCTTCAGACTTATGGTTTGCCGTCAACACATAAATTCTGCAAGACTTGTAGAAGCTCTGTATAGCATGAATCAGAGGTGCTGGAATGTTCTTCCTTGCCAAACAGTCCTAAAGTTTGCTCCAGGGGACCCTGTCAAATGCCTTTTTCAGATCTAAGAAACAAAGATGGATCTCACTTTTATACTCAAGGGCCTTTTCACTCAGCTGTCTGGGTGTGAAGATTAGGTCTTGAGTATTTCGGTTTGCTCGGAAGCCACACTGGACCTCATCCAGTATTCTAGAGTAGATTTTACCAGTGACTCTGAGAAGGGATATGCCTCTATGGTTTCCACATTGTCAGTTGTCACATTTTTTTGAAAATCGGTTTTATGATGGCAATCTCCCAATCCTTTGGTATGGTCTTGTTGCACCACGCTGCCTGTAGAACCTTTAGGAGTAATAGGTCGCCTGCTGCTCCCATGTACCTAACCATTTCTGGTGTTATACCATCATACCGGGGAGTAAGGGTTGCTATAGGTCTCATTAAAAAAATGAGAAATGCCTGTAACCATGCCAACCGTACCTTCACGTGTGGTCCAATTCTTGGACCAGGTGCTCCCTGTTTCTACCAACACGGATATGGCGAATGGCGAATGGCGAATATCTGGCACCAACAAACCAGACCCCAAGAGTCTACTGGGGTAAAACACTAGGCTATGGGGGAGGTACAGAAACCTCTGGCAGAGCAAGTCCTCCATCAGATGCGGCCGATGCTGGGCCCACTGGCGCGTGGACACGTCCCGATCCCCATAGAGACTTGCCCAGGGAGCACACCCCGGCTCAAAAAGCAGAGAAGGCCACTCTCCAAACCTCCGATGTCTTGCGGGCAGTGTTA